>CM038146.1:7991355-8547036 GCA_021437245.1 Aegilops speltoides | reverse complement strand
GTTAATTGGCAAAGGGTATGGATAAAGGTCCAAAACGCACTGTTATTTCTGAAGCAGTCCATTCTCTACGCAAGTAATTAACATTGATGGAGATTTGATAAGTCAAATATACCTAACTATGGGCTTTTACTAGTAGGTAATTATAACGACAATATATTATAGCCTGCACGTTGCACATTCCTAGCGTTGGTTTCCTTCTATGCCCCCGCCCCATCCGCTTCTACCCTCATTAATTGCGTCACTTTCCAAGAAAAGAGGCAGCAAAAAAACGACATGCATTGGCTCATGCGGAATGAGCGTGTTGCGGAGCCAAGCGCAGCGAAATAGGAGGACCAGCCAACCATTGCATGCATATATACTCCCGATACTCATGCAGAGCACTGTTGAGCATGGGCAAATTAGTCCAGAAAAATCAAACCAGTGCCCTCCTTAATATGCGGGTCAAGAGTTATGCACAGAGTAAATAGAATCGGAGGGAGTATAAAACAATAATCCAGATGTATATGAAAAATGTATAATGTGTATCGAAATAAGTAAACATAAATAAATATGTATTTGAAAAAATCTTAATCATGTACTTAAAAATGTTAATTTTTATAAAGAAATATTTTAGATGTATACAAAACATGTACAATGCCTGTGAAAAAAGTAGACATTAAAACATCAGTCTATAAATACTTATCCTTCAAACGAAACTATCTATGTATAAGATATATCTGTTTGAGCGACAAGAATTTCCAGACATAGGTAGTATTTGAAAAAAAAATATTAACCATGTATTTAGCAAATGCTAACTTGTATCAAGAAATGTTTCTAATATATATAAAAACTGATAAGGAATCAAAGAAACATGAAATAAGACCAAGAAAAAAGAAATGAAAAATCAAATAAAAAAATCCACTGAAAGTTGCTCCAAAAATGGTACAAGATCTGATAACTGATAAGTAAAATGAGAGTGGAAAAAACTTGAGCGCCGCAGCTACAGCAACGAACCTGCCCGATTGAAAGGCTTCTGCTGCCGCTGCTTGAAATAAAAAAACCCTGCCGCCAAGGCTTTGACGTGCGCGTTCGCTTTTCCGTGATATGGCGCCTTAGGCGTCACTTGAAGGAACCAGTGCTCACACACCGTTGCTTTTGGGCCGGCCCATGTTGAAGGCGAGCGCTCGATCGCCTTAGCAGTTCCCCCGGTCGCTCGATAACATTTTTGATTGGTCGTGGTTGGCCAGTCGACCGTTGACTTTTCAAAAAATACACCAACAAAAAAAGCTAAGATTGAAAATGTTTATAAATTCAAAAATGTTTACGTATTTTGAAAATTCACAAACTTCAAAAAAGTTCATGAATTCATAAAAATAAGTTAGTTTGTTTAACATGGCTACCTGCGCTGCCTGAGTAGTTGTCAAAGGCAAGGCTGCAATAGGTAATTAATCAATTAATCCCTATTCCTGTAACTGTCCTTTGATTTCGAGCACATTGGCCAAAGATGACATACCAATTCAACCCTTTCTAGGTCCAATAAGAGCTGGCCAGCTGACAACTCTAGATGGCAAATGGCCAAATAGGCCCGGTGTTGTGTGTGTGTGTGTGTGTGTGTGTGTGTGTGTGTGTGTGTGTGTGTGTGTGTGTGTGTGTGTGTGTGTTTGTGAAACATTTTCGATACCGAAAATTAAGACTCACAATATTGGAAATTCAGACTCACGAGGCTAGCTGTTGTGTGTAACTTTATATCGATACTGGAGTGGCATGGTTTTTGTGCGCCCACGATAAAAACTTGACAAAACATTTCAAAAATATCTGAAATTTTGTGGATGTGAATATGACCAAATGTTTTAGGTGCTTGGAAAATTTGGTGGTGAAATGACATATGAGGAGCTCTGTATAAAAAACAAAGTTTGTGCAGAGCATCATTAATTTGTATTTCGTTTTGTATGGAAATCATTTGATGTTTTCTGGTGACCAAACTTTGCAAGCTCCTACGTTTGCTCATAATCATATCCACGAAGTTTCAGAAATTTTTGATTTATTTTCTACTTTTTTAAAATTTACTATTCACTTTGTGGGTGCACTGAAGTTGGGTGCAGCCACTATCTTTCCTAAATTCTGTGGCGGGTATGAAGGATCAGATGGTGTCGAGCTCTAGATTAATATGGTAAATCCATGGCGTGCAGGACGGTTGCCGAAGAACTGAAGAAGGCGATCATGGCATGGCTAGATCCACAAGATGCTTGTTCCTTCTTCGATCAGTGCAGCCAAGTTTTAGTTTGCTGTTCTGTCACTTTCTTTATTCTTGACGGAAACAAATGAACTAACAGGTTGCAAGTTCCAAAACTAGTAGCAACTGAAATTGAGCAAAACCTATACTGCTGCAAGATAATACGAAGATAAGGAACTAATTAAGCTATACAACTGAGCAAAACATATACTGCTGCAAATCCTATACAACTGAAACTGAGCAAAACCTATATGCTGAACTAAAAGGTTGCAAGATAATACGAAGATGCTCGTGCCGGTAAAACCATACTGCTGCACATGCATGATGTTCCTCGTTGAGGAACAAAGCAAATACGGGAGTACTTGGCTAGCTAGTTTGTAACTATTCGACAATGATCCTGCACCTGCATGCATGTATGAGATCATCCATACGATGGCGTTTGACTACTCCAAATTAAGCTGCATGTAGCACATCATGAGGTACGTTAGGTAGTGAATAAATGGGCATCCTGGAATCAAATTGCCACGGCCCAGTGTAGCTTAGCCTTCCGTCTCAATCGATCAACAGCTTGTGCCTACGGCCAACGGAATCAGATACTTCCAGCAGGGTAGTGGAGGGTACTCTATCCCTATGCGAGATAGATAGATAAGCAAAGTGTAGATAGATAGTGGCCTTACGCATACCATCAGTGCATAGCATATACTTTCTTCTTTACGTGTTAAATGATTGCCATATCTCATGTTCTCTTTGTCGGGGGAGCATCAACTTCAAAAGGAAAAACAAGCACTAGTATGTAGTTTGTGTCCAAATACCCCCAGCAAAGCATAAATAAGATAGATCGTCTACAAAGCCAGTTCCAACAGCTAGCTAGTTGCTCTAAACATCTGCAAGGGCCAAGGACGACGAAGATCCATCTCTCGTCTCTCCAATTCATTCAAGGTAGAACGTACTTGCTTGTAATTTCAGCTCCACCAGAATAATCTAGCTTTGCTGTTTCTTTGTAGCTAGTTTCCCGAGATGACCTCTTTACTTTTAATTTTGTGTGCATGTATAACGTCAGCTTGTTTGCAAGCCACCTTTTTCCCTTGAAGTAGTATCTTTCTAGTCTCTAGGAAGCTCCATGGTGACATGCATGCATGAACCAGTTTCCAGCATGATTATTTTCTCTTATTAAATGAAATATATTACTATCAGGAAAGATACTAATTACACCCAGCCTTTGCACAATCACAATATCAAGACCTAGTCAAAACGTCAAGAATGCAACAAAACCAAATTATTACATAAGGTAAAAAGGAAAAGTGTGATCAAGAGTGCTATAGTAGATACTTCTGTTTGGCTAAATTCTCACAAGTTTTGTTTTTCCTTATTTTCTCTAATTAATGTTGTGAGGAGAGTTAGAATTCAGACATAGCTCCGTTGGTGAGCAGCGTTTTCCTATTTATCTCTTCTGTTACAGATTCCAACTTTTGGTGATATCAGGAACTATATATTTTGGTAAAGTTCTTGAAATTATTATTATTGGTCTCTTAGTCAGACACACGCATGTTTTGCCCTGCAAAAATCAATTGTTGTTCGTATTGCCATGAATCACTTTAGTGGATTATCAATATTCCTTTTGCTGCTATTGCAGGTTGTCAATTGCTGGCGTGTCTTTTTCACTAAACAATAGTACTATCTTCCAATTTTCCTGACATTTTCTCGCTCCAAATCCCATCAAGAAAATCACAATGTTCTTACCCTATGCAACTGCTCCTAGAGACATCTTGTAGCAAACAGAAGTGTCCAATTTTTTGATCTTGGTACACCAACCATAACAATGGCATTCCCAACCCTACCAATCACACTCACGTGCCTTACACTGTTGGTACTCTTGCCGATTGCCATGGCAGCTGATAACGACTCCATGGACTCTGGCCTTGTCCTCCTAAATTGCGGAGAATCAAACCAAGACAATGACAGTAGTGGCCGTATGTGGGACGGGGATACCGGCTCCAAATTCATGACATCGGCAAAAGGGGTTGCAGCTAATGCTTCATACCAAGACCCTTCACTCCCCTCCATGGTTCCTTATATGACTGCACGCATCTTCACTTCAAATTACACCTATTCCTTCCCTGTCAACCCAGGCCGCATGTTCTTACGCCTTTACTTCTATCCGATTTCTTATGGAAACTATACTATCTCCGATGCCTTCTTTGGTGTCACCTTAGGAAATCTAGTCCTCCTTAATAGCTTCAATGCTTCACAAACGGCTCAGGCGGTCAATTATGCCTACCTTGTCTGTGAATTCTCGGTGTATATTTCTTCTCACAGTTTGGACATCACCTTTGTCCCATCAGCACATCAGAACAGTTCTTATGCATTTGTCAATGGCATAGAGATTATGCCCACACCTGACATCTTCACAACAGTTGACACAATATTTGTCCACCATGATCACGTAGCTCCATTCACATTTGCCGCTAACACAGGCTTCCAGACAATGTACCGGTTCAATGTCGGGGGCCAAGCCATTTCCCCCAAGGATGACTCGGGATTTTACCGCTTATGGGCCGATGACTCCCCATACATATTTGGCGGCTCTGGGGTGACATACTCCAAAGATAATAATGTGACTATCATGTATACACCCGTAGTGCCAAAGTACATAGCGCCACTTGATGTCTATGGTACAGCTCGGTCGATGGGACCAACTGCACAGGTCAATCTGAACTTCAACCTTACATGGATTTTACCTGTTGACGCGGGGTTCATTTACCTCCTAAGGTTCCATTTATGTGAGATTCAGTCTCCTATTACCAAGGAGAATCAGAGGACATTCTACATCTACATCAACAACCAGACAGCACAATGGGCCACAGATGTAATCTCTTTGAGCGGAGGACTCGGTAGAACATCATATAGAGACTACGTTATCATGGCTAGTGGTTCCGGTCAGGTGGACATGTGGATTGCACTTCACCCTGACATTTCAACTAAGCCACGCTATGTTGATGCAATACTTAATGGTCTTGAGGTCTTCAAGCTACAGGGTCATGAACCGAATAATCTTGCTGGGCCCAAACCTCCACTTCAACAAAAGCCTGATGTGGAACCTAAGAGGGTACCTGGTGGTGCAAGAAAGTCCAAAAGTGGCCTACTAGTAGCCATCGGTTGCGGTTTTGCTTTGATGTTGATTGCCCTTTTCAGCATGTGTGTTATTTGCCGACGAAAAAAAGTAGGGAAGAGTTGTTGCAAAACTAACAATGGACATCTAAATCATCCCGCATGTGATCTCGTGCGTCAGTTCTCATTTTCACAAATTCAAATTGCCACCAACGACTTTGATGAGGAACTAATCATTGGCAGAGGTGGATTTGGTAATGTCTACAGCGGCGTGATAGATGGAGGGACAAAGGTGGCGATCAAGCGACTCAACCAGGAATCCCAACAAGGCAGTCATGAGTTCCAGGCTGAAATTGAGATGTTGTGCAATTTCCGCCATGGCCACCTTGTGTCTTTGATTGGCTACTGCCAGGACAGTAATGAGATGATTTTGGTGTATGACTACATGGTTCATGGAACATTGCGTGAGCATCTGTACAATACCCGAAACTCACCACTATCCTGGCGGCGGCGCCTTGAGATCTGCATCGGTGCAGCTCGAGGACTGCATTACCTCCACACTGGCACAGAGAAAGGAATCATCCACCGTGATGTTAAGACATCAAACATCCTACTGGATGAGAGGTTCATGGCGAAGGTCTCTGACTTTGGTCTATCTAAGGCTTTTCCAGCCATTGACAATACCCACGTGAGCACCGCTGTGAAGGGCACATTTGGATATTTTGATCCGGAGTACTTCCTATTGCGGCGTCTCACCAAAAAATCGGATGTGTACTCCTTCGGAGTCATGTTGTTTGAGATCCTATGTGCGCGCCCTGTGATAAACACTGAGCTCCCGGACGAGCAAGTGAGCTTACGTGACTGGGCGCTATATTGCCAAGAGAGGGGCGTACTTGAGGAGATTGTTGACCCTTGTGTAAAGGACGAGATCACCCCCGAGTGCTTCCGTATATTTGCAGAGCTAGCAGAAAAATGTGTTGCCGATCGTAGCATAGATCGGCCAACAATGGATGATGTACTACAGAACCTTGAGGTGGCACTCAGGTTGCAGGACAATAACAACTGTGTCGGGAGGCCATCGTCTCTTCAGATTATCGGAAGGCATTCAGACAAACCATTGACCCACTCAATAATTAGTGTCGCTGCCCAGGGAGAGATATTTTCAGATATTATGCATCTGGAAGGCCGATGAAAGCAAACTGCAGGTAAGAATTTCTATTGAAAGGTTCATTGTTACCTAACTGATATTCTATTATATGGTTAACTTGTATGTTCAATATACTATATATATGTTCCGGTGACCTTGGTATAAAACTCTCAGATCATTTATTTTTCAGATATTAGAAGGAGATGCCACATACTCCCTCCTTTCCGGTTTATAGGGCTTATCTCAAAATTTTAGTTTTTTCATTTTATAAGGCTCAATTTGGTTGTTTCCCATCACATGTTCAGATTCCAAGGTGCATTAAATCATTGCATGCAAGTATTAAAAGAAAATTGACCAATGCATGTAATTTATGCATGCATGCATTGCAATTAATGCATTGGTAAACATACTTTTTGCAGAAAACAAGAGCATTAATTGGGTGCTTTTGCAAACTACGAAAAGTATTCCACCACTCATCATCTACCTTGGTTGGTGAGATTTTTGAATTGAGCCTTATAAACCGAAAAGGAGGGAGTATTTTACACCACTGAACCCTGCAGGATGGAGTCTGGAGACAAACATTCAATGCAAAGGTGCTACAGCCTGAATATACTAGTTTATAGCTATCTGTTATTTTAATCACTTCTTGATGATTCAGTTCCATCTTACTGGTTCACTGGTATGCTAGAGCCTGAATATGTACTTCCCACTGTTTTGGTTCACTTGCCAGGAGTGGTCAGGTTTAGCTCGCTATTCCGGTCAAGTGAAAGTCTAGCAAATTAAGTTGGCAACAAGACCCAAGGATCTGTATTTTAATTTCCTGCTGATAGCGCAAGAAGACCCAGGGTGGTTTATTTGTACTATAGGATGTTACTCCCTCCGTCTCAAATTAAGTGTCTGAACATTATATACTAACTGTAGTACAAAGTTGTACTAAGGTTGAGACACTTATTTTGTGACCGAGGGAGTATTATCTAGGCTTGTGAACAATGCAGAATATATATGAGGCCTGCAGGGATTAAATACGCCAATTGTTTTTATGCTCAGACTACGTGCTCCGCGAGACAAAAATCTTGTGAAGGAAGTTAGTTCACAATTCACAGTCAGTAGATGAGCCTGAATTAAACATTGCTATTGTGAAGTGAGTTAGTTCACTTAACAGGCAAGATTTTCTCGGTGATGATCAGGCTATGTTTCGTTTCTCTTTTATATTTGTTTGCACTAGCCGCGGTTATTAGGCATGTGTTGTACTACCTCTGTCCTGATTTATAGGTCCTCTTTGTAGTTTGTGTCAAATTTTAACTAAAGATTTAACTAACAAAATATTAATGCATGTCAAGAAAAATTATCCCTTTGGATTCGTATTTCAACATAGTTTTCAAATATATAGTGTTTGGTGACATGCGTGAACATTTTGTTAGTTTAATCGATGGTCAAAATTTGGCACAAAATACAACGGGGACCAATAAACCCGGACGGAGGTAGTATGTATATAAGGTAGCTCTAGCTGCTGGAATGAATTGCATGCCCCGCTGATGTGATGATGGTGGGTTTCATTTGTATCATTAAACTCCAGTGTTACTGATTCAGGAACAAGGAAAGAAGCTCCAGTGGTACTGATTTAGATGTACACCATCCACATTGACTTGTAACCCCGTCCATGATTGGTTGCCTGGTTTCACTGTTGGTTGTAAGGGTGTGTTTGGTTGCCCGCATCGAGCCCAACCAGGCCCGCGCGGGAAGCAAGAGGCATGTTTGGTTGCCTGGTTTCACTGTTGGGCCTGCATAGCATGCTTCTCAAAGCAGCCCAGAGCCTGATTCGCTTCGAAACGCTCGGATCGGCCGTTTCTCGCGAGCCAGGTTGAGTGCGGCGGGAGGTCGCATGGGCGGGTGCCACGCGAGGGCGAGGGAGGATGGCGGGAGATGGGAAATCTGGCGCGCCGTCCCAGCGCCAAATCTAACCTCACCCCCTTTCTACTCGCTCACCCATATCCACTTTCATCCCTACTGCCTCACCACCGGCGGCGGCTGCGATATCAGATATGCGCTACAGGCGGCAGCGGAAGAAGAGGCAGCGGCGTTTGTAGTGGGTCTGGTTCTCCCCTTGTTGTTGGCCACCGTCTGGTCGACCTTGTTTGTTCCATGGCTCCCCCTACGCCGTCCTCGTCTCTGATACCAGTAAGCAGCACCCCCTCCTCCCTTTGTTAGGTCGGTGGTTAGGCCGTTAGGCAAGGTGTAGGATTAATTTTCCACTGAACAAATAGTCGATGTCGACTAGGTTATGGACGCACGGATGAGGCTGATAATTCAGGCAGCAGCACTGATAACCGCGATTCAGGCATGGGTCATGTTCATGTACAAGAGAGTTGTTCGTCGTGTTGGGATACCTTTGATCCGCTATGGTCCAATGTTTATCCGGGAATACGAGGATCCAAAATATGAACTACATCTACAACTGCAATGACGTCGAGGCTCTGTGGATGCTTCAAATGAAAAGGGCACCATTTGCCAGGCTTGTCCATACCTTCAAGAGAAGGAGGTTGCTACAAGATAACATCAACACCAGTGTGGAAGAGCAAGTGGCCATGTTCCTCCATGTTGGTCATACAATAGTAGAAAACAGGGCATTTGTCCCTGTTCGTAAGGGCCTTTAGTCCCGGTTCTTGAACCGGGACTAATGGGTCGTTACTAATACCTCCCCCCTTTAGTCCCGGTTCTTACACGAACCGGGACAGATGGGCATCCACGTGGCCGCTGCGGGCAGCCCAGGTAGGGGGGGCCTTTGGTCCCGGTTGGTGACATAAACCGGGACCAAAAGGCTTCCACGGTCCTGGCTGGAGTTGAGGTTTTTCTTTTTTTAAAAAAAAAGTGGCTGGTTTAGGGGTTTTGGGGGTTATTTTTAGGTTGTTATTAAATATCTAATAGAGAGAAGTGTCCTCTCTTATATCTTCGTCCTTGGTTTACCAACGCTACTACTATGTTCATTTCACCCGCTGATATATAATAACTCATGCATGCTCACATCATACATCATCATATATAATAACGAGTCCTACTAATCATGCATCATCATACAACTTCTACTCGTTATTAATAATAAGTCATACGATCATCATCCTCATAGTCATCGAACCCAACCCTACATAATTGTTCTTAGCACATGATCATCAGTATCAGGTAGGACCTAAACATCCTTAAGGTAAAATAGCATAAAACAATATAGACCCTGACTCTCCATTATGAAGAATGGAGATCATCCTGTCACCAATTCTTTTGCTTCGCTTCTTTTTGCTTCCAAGAAGCTCCTTACGACTGTCCATACATTTTTCCATTCTTTGATTGTCATGTCTCCACTTCTTTTAGAAATCCGGTATGGACAGTTGAGATTCGTAGGACGACCTAGTTGTATGTTCAAAACATGAAGGCTACCGTGCGTATACATCAGATGAGGCACACAATCATTCGGGATTATCTGTTGAAAAACATAGTAATAACTTCGTAGTTAGCAATGATGTACTAGTTTTAGAAGTATGCAAAAAGTTGCCGGATGTCGTAATAGTAAAAAATCTTATCAGGGTATCTCCATGGTAGTTACCGTAGTTCAACACGTGTACTAGTGGCACGTATTGACCATAATGTTGAGGAGTTCGATTGTAGACATTGTAATTCTCAAGATTAGTACAAAATGCGATCAGATAATTTTTCTCCTTATAAGTTAATTCGGAGCTATCGGTGTAGTGGGTTTTGTCTACCATCTTCCGCACATTCTTTGAAGAATGAATAAGGTGTCAACTATTTTGAAATAAACAATATAAATTACTTAATAACTATGTTAAGCTCACATGGGGGAAAAATTGGAGGTGTATCCACAAGGACCCAAATCTCCATATTGTCTTGCTCGATTGTAGGATCACCAAGATCCATGGTGACAAGCATACCCTCATCAAAATCACACATCTTGCAAAGTGCTTCCTAATTTTTGCAACCAAAATGGGTTCGCTCTCAGCATTGTATAGCTTTATTTTAAAATCCAGACCATGATGGGTCCTTAGGAGAATTTTTTTGGTTTCCATACTTTCATGGTCTTCAAAACCCATCCTCTCCAAGACATAGCGTCTTGCATAGCATGGGATAAGCTAGTCGAATTGGAAAAGATGAAAAATACACGTTAAAATAGTTGAAGTCGTGCTTAATTACGAAAAAACTATTGTCGTCGTTGGGTACCATATGAACATCGAAGGTCTCCTCGAGCTTAATGCAGAAGCGCCGATCTTCGTCCAGCTCAATGAACCTGTCGCACATACCTCGGTCGTCGTGGCACCAGTCGCACTCCCCCGGGCGGTTTTCGTCGTCCGAGTACGACATTTCCGGCCTATGTTCATAATTGTAATATTAAACTTGTACAATTAAGTATATGTACTAAAAAAACCTATATTAGATCATTATTATTAATCACGGGTTGAATATCGGCGATGGTACGTAGCTTCCTTCATTCCCAAGTGCATTATTACACCAAATTGTCTAGCACGCGGGGATAAAGGAGAAGCTACCCTCACAACAGCGTGGATGATGGAGGGGGCTCCTAGATTTCTGCATAGTGCTCCCCAATTTTAGCATTCAAAGTAGGAGTACTTTTCCAATATGAAATAAAGTAGTATCCAAATTAGCATGCATTCAATTATAAGCAAAAGTACATCATCTCTTGTGTCCTTACATCATCGAATATTATCACTAATACTCCTCAAATACAGCTAGAACCGTAGCACCCGACGGGTATCGTCGCGGGCGGTGTACACCGAAAGATAAGGAACCATCACAGGATCATAGCTCCAGTGAGATCCCTGAAGAACCTGCCAGGTATTGTCGAACCTGCCCTCCAATGCAACCATGTAGCGACGGACGTGCTCGTCCTCCTCGCTGACACGGTGACGTACCACCTCCGCGGTGTCCGGAAGCCTCGGCACCGTCACTGGCCCACGCGACCGCCACCAAACAAGGATCGGGTCAACAACGGGATGCCTCCTCACCAACCTACGTCCCCGGAAGGTAGCACCTCCCAATACCAGCCCGGCGGAGCCAGGTCCCGAACATGGCCCGATCAAGCAGGCCTCCACCGCCCCGAGTCGGCGGCAGCGAGGATGCGGGATAGGCATCGCCGACGTCGATGCGGGAACTCTTCTATATATAGTTAAATAAAGTAGTTTTATTAATTAAATCAACTAGTTCAACTACTAAGCACTTACTATAAATAAACTAGTTTAACTATAGTTCTATTATTTTTCTAACTAATTATATTAAACACTTTCTCTTCTTATTTTTCCTTTTTCTTCTATTCTAAATATGAACATATTCATAAATGACTTATATCATTCACAATTTTCCTATACATACACAATAAATTGACAAAGAAAATACTATGAACAAAAAATCATTAAAATTCCATGAAAAAAATTACAACAGAAAAAAATAATAAAAATTCTATGAACAGTAAAAATCATAAAAATTTGACATATTCGATTTTTGCATATATATGAACATACAAATGTGCATATTCAACAATAATATCACCAAAAAATCTATTAACATAAAAAATCTAACACAATATGAAAAAATTAATTACACAATATGAGAAAAATCTAAGAGAAAAATCTATGAACTACACATCTAAATTACTACACATCTAACAAAAAAATCTATGAAATACAAAAAATCTAAAAAAAATATAACAAAATCTAACTCAATTAACTACACATCTAAATTAACTACTACTAACATCAAATTAAATTAGTTCCTCACGGCGACGGTGTCGGGGACGGCGATGGCAAGGGCGACGGCGATGGTGAGGTCTTGGCAGTGGCGGGCAGGCGAGGCGGGCGGCGACGGGCAGGGCAGGCGCAGCGGCGACGGGCAGGGGCGGCGCGCGCTGGGCGGGGTGGCGAGCGTTGATCGGGCGGCTTGGGACGGCGTGGGTGACGACGGCGACGGCAAGGCGGAGACAGACGGGCAACTGGCGGCGGCGTCGGCGGCGGGAAGAACGAACTGGACCAAATTTTCGCGAGTGCTGCTTATATAGGCGAGCATTGGTCCCGATTCATGGCACCAACGGGACCAATGCACCTTTAGTCGGTTGGTGGCACCAACGGGACCAAAGGCCTCTTTTCAGCAGCCCAAAGGGCGGGAAACAGAGACATTTGGTCCCGGTTGGTGCCACAAACCGGGACAAAAGAGAGGCATTGGTCCCGGTTGGTCCCACCAAATGGGACCGATGCACCCTTTTGTCCCGGTTGGTGCCAACAACCGGGACCAAAGGTCGTGTGCTGGAACTGGCGCGGTGCGGTGCTATGTTTAGTCCCACCTCGCTAGCCGAGAGGGGCTCATAGTGGTTTATAAGCCCTGTCGAACCAACCACTTCGAGCTCCTCTCTACTGCAGGCTTACGGGCCTAAAATCACTCTCTGTGCTTGTGGGCCTATTGGGCCTACTGCGGGCCTGTCCTGGCCCTAGTAATGGGTTTCTAGTCGTATGCAGACCGTGGTGGCCATGTAGGTGGCACTTTTTTTTAATTTTTTCCCGGTTTTTTTGCTTTCTTTTTTTGTTTCTAATAACTTATTTATTTTCTTTTACGGTAATTCTTTTTACTATTAAAGTATGTAACAAAATTCTAATTACTTATTTATTTTTTCTTTTATGATAATTCTTTTTACTTTTAATGTTTTGAACAGAATTCTAATTACTTATTTAATTTCTTTTATGATAATTCTTTTTGCTATTAAAGTTTGTAACGAAATTCTAATTACTTATTTATTTTCTTTTATGATAATTCTTTTTGCTTTTAATGTTTTAAACAAAATTCTAATTACTTATTTATTTTCTTTTATGATAATTCTTTTTCCTATTATAGTTTGTAACAAAATTCTATATAATTTTAGTTTCAATAATACTAGAGGTTTATAAAATCATTTTAATTGATTCCTTTAGTACGAGTTCTAAGGCTGTTACAAAGGCATTTTATTTGATACAGGTTTTAAGGCTGGGGCCCCACGAGCACCTTTTAGTACCGGTTCGTGACATGAACCAGTAAAAGAGTTTTTTAGTTGATTCTTTCTGCAGCTGTTTTTTAGTCCCACCTCGCCAAGCGAGAGGCACTCGCAGTGATTTATAAGTCTTGAGTGTAGAGACGATGAAGGGAGAAGTGCAGTGCTCACCTGCACGTTGGCCTGAAGCTAAGCAACGTGCAGGTGAGCATTGCGCCTCTCTTTCATTTTGGGATGGTATATATAGGGATATCATTGGTCCCGGTTGGTGGCATGAACCAGGACTAAAGGGCAGACTTTGGTCCCTATTCAAGCCACCAACCGGGACCAATGGTGGTGGGCCAGGAGCGAGGCCTATTGGTCCCTGTTCGTCCCACCAACCGGGACCAAAAGGTCTAGACGAACCGGGACCAATGGCCCACGTGGCCCGGCCGGCCCCCGGGGCTCACGAACCGGGTCCAATGCCCCCATGGGTCCCGGATCTGGACTGGAACGGGACTAATGGGCAGACCCGGCCTGGACCTTTGCCCGCTTTTCTACTAGTGATAACAAGAGGTTCAGGGTCATTCACAACACGTTTAGGAGATCAATGGAGACCATCTCTAGGTACTTCAAGCAGGTGCTTTTTGTTGTTGGGAAGCTTAGAGGAGAGATGATCAGGAGACCATCTAGCCGGACTCCACCCAAGATTCGCGGAAGCCCAAGATGGAATCCATACTTTAAGGTGAGCATTGACAATATACACTTTTCATGGCTTGATATGTTTGTATTATTCATGTTCAGCACTAACACAGGCTTGTGTTGCCATTTTCAGGATTGCATTGGGGCAATAGATGGTACTCATGTCACTACCAGAGTTCCAAGGTCACTTTCTACAGCATACAGGGGGAGGAAGCACTACACAAGCCACAATGTGCTTGCTGCTGTTGACTTTGATGTAAATTTCACATATGTGTTGGCTGGCTGCGAGGGGTCAGCGCATGATGCTAACTTTCTCAGTGACAGCATGAGTCGACCTGATGGGATCAACATCCCCGACGGCAGGTTCTACCTTGGAGGTGCTGGCTATGCATGTCGGCCAGGTGTTCTTCCATCCTTCAGGAAAACCAGGTACCATCTCAACGAGTTCTCTGGTAGGAACTATCCTAGGACTGCACAAGAGCTGTTTAATCTCAGACACTTCGGCCTTATTGTAACTGTTGAGAGGGTATTTGAAGATTTGAAGAATAGGTTTAAGATCATGGATCAGAAGCCATTCCACCCATACTCCACTCGGGTTAAGCTTGTCCTTGCTTGTTGCATTTTGCACAACTGGATCCTCTAGTGGGGCTTTGATGAACATGTGCCTGGGGAGGAAGATGTCGAGCCTGGCGATGTTGTTAGCTCCGGCCATGGTGTGGAGGCATTTGACAATGATGCTTTTAAGAACAAAAGGTTGGAGTGGGCAGAGGCAATGTGGCTTAACAGAGGTCAGTGTAGAATTTGAAGAATAGGAAGAAGAAGTAGCAGCAGAAGCAGAAGAAGAGGAAGATGAAGAGGAAGATCTGGTAGATGCAACACCGATGAACTATCCCCTATTTAGTCAATGGATTTTAATAATTTGTTCTATTATTTGATAGTAGTTAGGATGAACTATGATTTGTTTAACTAGTTGCACTACATGTTTAGATTGTGTGTGGTAAGCTCACCATTAGTTAGAAGTGGTGACAACACCTTATCCAGGTTGCAACCAAACACCACGTCATATATGCGCCTAATGCAATGCGGTCAACAAATCACCGGGTCAAAAATGGTTGTCTCATGCAACTAAGGTACACGCAGGCAAGCAAACTATGTGTATCTGGGGTCTTTTTGCCTGCATCCCATCAAACAGGCTCACTAGAGCCAGGCTCGCAGGGCCAGGCTCGATTGGCAATGTAACCAAACATGCCCTAAGTCTTATCTCCATATGTTTTGTGCACACATTGGAATTGGTCAAACTAAGGCAGCTGTTGCTTTTAATTTCTCTGATTTTTACTGCAAGGAAGGAAACCCATGAACTCTAGTTTTCAGGTACTGAAACCCACGAACTTAATCACAAATTTCAGTTAGGCAGATGGTCGTATTGGCACTAGAATAATTATTTTTGGATGGAGTAAAAAACACTAAGAAATAGAGCCCATTTTCAAGAAGAGTGTTGGGGAACCAATGTTCTGTGCTCTCCACCAAAATTTCTGGATTCACTCATGTGATAAATACTCACTTTCAACTATGTTTTATTTAACTTTCAACCATATATGGCATATCTTCTTCCGTGAGTACTTTTTTTTGAGAGATAGAGGATTCAGTGAGCACTGATCTGAGCAGAGCAGACTTCAGAGAAAAGAAGCACCACAGCAAACTACTAAATGAGCCGTATGTGCCAAATTTTTCGAAACAGGCTTTTGCCCCAGTATATTAATATTGCAACCATCGATACATCTGCGAGACTATTGCTCGGGCAAACAACACAAGCAAGCCTAAAAGAAAAAACAAGAGAATCAAATGCCAGCATCTCCAGATCAATGTAAGCAACGATTTCCCTCAACCGCTGCGCCCTCTGGAGGATTCCTACCATGCTCCTATGCCTCCGAGTTGCCGTGTACCAACCAACACCTTCAAGAACGACTGCAGCGATGCCGAGAGGTCGCGCGGACATGCCACCAGTGTCGGTGCTGGTAAGAGCCGATAAGGATTTCTCCCAAGCCCCCACACGCAGCAACCTCAGACAGCAACATGCGCCAAGACAGTCTTGAAGTCCTCATCGATGTCTCACCATGGCAAATGCTACAAGGCCGGCCGGATCAAGATGAAACAACCGTAGACAGGGGATGACAATACCGCGGCCATGTTGGAGGGAACAACCTCCCCAGCTCAAACAGTAGCATACCGGACGCAGCAGTAGGAGCACACCAGACCAACTGTCTGACCGGGCCTAGATCAGGCACGTGAGTCGGTCTTCGGTGCAAATAGTAGCATACCGCCGTGCTGCAGCAGACATGGCGCCATCGCCGCCACCCACAACGCGAGTCGGTCTTCGGTGCAACCAGAGATGGCATGCCAGGGCCCTGATCGGGCCCAAAAGGGCCCAAATCTGGGCCTGTGCAGTGCTACTTCTAGACTGCATTGGTATTTTCCCGAAGAGGAGAGGATGATGCAATATAGTAGAGATTAGTATTTTCCTTAGTTAAAAACCAAGGTTATCAATCCAATAGGAGAACCACGCAAAATCCCTTTGGCAACACGTGCACACACTCCTGCTTGCATCTACTACTATTACTCCACCCATCGACCGCTATCTAGCATGCATCTACGGTATTAACTATGAAACAAAATAACGCCTTAAGCAAGATGACACGATGTTGACAATGTATATTCAAGCAATATGATTAAACCCCATCTTTTTATTCTTAATGGTAACAATACAGATACGTATCATGTCCCTTTCTTTCACTTGGAGATTGAGCATCGCAAGATTCAACCCATCACAAAAGAATCTCTCCCAATGCAAGATAAACAAATCTAGTTGGCCAAACCAAGTCGATAGAGTGGAGAGAGATACAAAGTTATACTAATCATGCATAAAAGAGTTTAGAGAAGCCTCAAATATTTCTCATGAATATAATATGATCATAAACTCACAATTCATCAGATCCCAACAAACACAATGTAAAATAAGACGACATAGGATAAAACTCCAAGAATAACGAGAAGAACATGGTATTGAAGATCAAAGTGAGACACGAAAAAAGACCGTCAAAAATACATCACAAGTGGGATTCGATCTCGTGCCATTGTGTTTACACACAAAGATGCAAACCAATATGATAGCTCACTGCTAGTCAATATTAACAGCGCAAAATATTTGAAGAATCGAAACATAGACACGGTATTTATTGCGCATTAAACAGTAGCATTTATATTTTCTAATCATTTGAAAACATGTCCACAGATTACAGATGAACTCATAAAGTTCATGAGCATGCAAAAAAAGTTCGCATATTCAAAACAAAGTTCATCAAATCAAAAAAGTTCATATATTCAAAAAAAGTTCACCAATTCAAAAGTTGATTGATTTTCAAACAAACTTCATCGAATTTCAAACAAAGTTCATCGATTTGAAAAACAACCTGTAATTTCCCTTAGTGCAAATTTCGTTTGTTTTGAACACAAAATGCAAAATAAATTGTAAAAAAGTTCATTCATTTTAAACACAAAATTTGAAAAAGATTAACAAATTTGAAAAATTCATCCGATTTGGAAAAAAAGTTCACCGGATTTTAAAAAAGATCATCGGATTTGAAAAAAGTTTATCAAATTTGGGAAAAAAGTTCATGGATTTGAACAAAGTTAATTGAATTTAAAAAAGTTCACCGAATTTGAAAAAAGTGCACCGAATTTGAAAAAAGTTCACTTGGTTTGAAAAAAAGGTCATCCGGTTTGAAAAAAAGTTCATCGATTTGCAGAAAAAATCATGAATAAAGAAGTTTCTCGAAGTTGAAAAAGAAATAAAAAACGACAGAAATATATGTATATATAATAAACAGAATAAAGATCAAAAGAATAAAAACCTGTTCATAACAAAAGTCACGTAAGTAGTCCGGTTGTTGTCGCGTACTGTTTCAAGTCCCTCGACGTGGGCTCGAAACCTGGCCCTTGCAACCTTTTTTTTTCTTTTAGAAATGGAGAAGGAGCAAAAATGCATCGTACATGAGCCGGGTCGTACGTGCCCAAGATGGAGACCCCCCGACACGTGCGACAAATAGCAAAAAGAAAAAAGAAAAACGAACCAACTCGCAATGCGTTGTCTCATATCCGGCTCGGTTTGGTTCAGGACGCATAGCTAGTGTCCCGGTGCGGCTATGAATCAACCAATTCCATATATACGTATGCTAAGTACTAGGACTTGAAGATTGCGCACGCACGGTCAAGAGTCGAGACGCATCCTTGTAAGCTTTGCGCGTAGCGATCTCTTGGCCTCACCCCGATTCCATGTCATATTCCATCTCCGGCATAACGCCGCAGTCCAGCGCGTGGGCCGACCTATTGCCCGACCTGCTCCTCGACATCTCTGGTCGCCTGCACGATATTACTGACTACGTTTGCTTTCATGCCATATGCAAGCCATGGCGCGCAATCGCGGGGCTGCGCTCCCCTACGACACGCCCCACGTTTCCACCATGGCTTCTCGGGTTGTGCAATGAAAACCACATCATCCACTGCCGTGCCAACTTTTCATGTGTCTCTGCTTTCAAAGCTTCAAGAGACTGTGACTTCATCGTAGAGGAGCTGCGGGGCACTTCATCAGCCGGCGCTAAGGGCGCTAATTGGGTCGCTAGGGTGGACGGCATGGCTGCATGCATCTTCGCTGCGAGTCCCGAGCCAAGACTCATCGACCTTCTTACAGGAGCGGTCACTCCACTGCCTCGCTTCCCGGATGATGATGCTGAGATGAAGCGGTCAATGGAGAATGTCCATGGCGTCATCTACGACGATGGTACCATATTTCTGTACAACCCTTTGTACAAATGCACGCGCGTTTACACGATAGCCGTACTGCATCCCGGGGATGCGACATGGACAATCATGAAGACAAATCTGGAGGCCCCAAATCATCGCTCCTTATGCGTGGCATATCACAACGGCAAGGTCTTGTGGCGCATCAGCATGCGCCCTTGGTTTCTACTAACACAGGATGGCATTGGTGGCTCCGTGAGGTGTGACCCGGTCGACAAAATAGGTTATATTCCCGTTGACAGCTACATATTGGAGTCACACAGCAAGCTACTATGTGCAACCATCCTTGTTCATGTTCATTGGTTTCATGATATCGCTAGCTCGATGCCAGAAATGTTAGTGATAGTACAGACGTTGGAAGAAGAAGCTGGTGACGAGATGCGTTGGGTAACGGATGAGAGTCAGAGCTTTGATGACCGTGTCTTGTTCCTCGGTTACCCTACCAGCTGTGCCATGGATGCCACCCAAATGGACATGCTTGGTGGGTGTGCCTACTTTATTTTCCAACACAACTTATTGAGGTATAGCTTCGTGAATAATGAGATAAAGACTGTGGAGTACAATATTGTTAGACCGACCGACTACGGGGCACGTGTGTGGCTCCAACCCCAACCCCCATTGCCCCAATCCATGATATTCAAGAGAGACTCTGGAGGCTCGGTCTAAATAAGGAGAAGTGAGAACATTAATTATGTTGGTCTCGCGATTTGCGTGTAGATTTTAGAAAAAATTCAGTTGGATGCCGTTTTGTAGTCATATTATTTTGAAGAACTACATTTTTTCTTGTGACTCAAGCAAATTTTGATAAGCATAATATAGCATCTAACATCTTACGTTCTTTTTTGCACTAGTTTATATTTATCTATCACACAATAGCTTCTACTACCATGGTGCAGAAAAAGTAGGTAACAATACACATACATATACTATAAAAAAATATACAAAAGTGAGAGAAATGCTAGTGGAAAAGTGGCAGCAGAGAGGGCATATAGTAGGAGCTAGGGTCCTACCGGGTCTTGGCCGGAGGTTGTATGGGAATGAGGGAGGCAGGCGAGGGCGCGAGCATGGCGGCCGGCGTGAGGGCGCCGTCACACACGGAGAGGAGGCAGCGGCGATGAGAGGGATGCGGCTGAGGTTTAGTGTTCCGGCTCCTCGAGGAGCCGGGCAATAGAATTGTTTTGTTGCTTAATTCCAAAAGGGTGTCTTACAATTGTTTATATAATCTCGATGCTAATAAAAATAAGATAACTTGGGCTAAGCCCCTAACTAAACGCGCCCACTAGGCCTCCTCCGGCTATAAGTTATGCCGGTCATAACATCTCTCCCCGCCTGCGCAAACAACTCGTCCTCGAGCTGGAAGTATGGAAAGTGTTGGCAGAACTCATCAAGATGCTCCCAAGTAGCGTCCTCCTCCGGAAGGCCTTGCCACTGGATCAACAAGGGCCACACCTCGTGACGCTGCTGGACCTGCAACACCTTTGTCGGTCCTGGAACAAGGCGTCCGTCGGAGGTCGGAGGAAGCACAATTGTGGTCACTGACGGATCCCCGCGGAACGGCTTTAGCAACCCCACATGGAAGATATCATGGATGTGGGCACCGGCCGGAAGCTGAAGGCGGTAGGCCACATTTCCGATGCGGTCCAGCATGGAAAATGGCCCGGCATAGCGAGGATCCAGCTTGTGTTTCGCGCGCGGGTCAAGCGACTGCATGGAGCGATGAAGGAGGTGTAGCCACACCCAGTCGCCCACCGCAAACTCCGCCTCACGGTGGTGGGCGTCGTAGTAGTGCTTGGACAGTTGTTGGGCCTATAGAAGTCGCTGGCGCACCTCCACAAGCATCTCATCCCGGTTGCGAAGCAGGTCGCTAGCCGCCTCCGTCCTCACTGTCTCGGGGTAAACCGGCAGGATGGGCGGGGGCGGGCGGCCATAGACCACCTCAAAGGGCGTGGCGCGCAGGGCGGAGTGGTATGAAGTGTTGTAGCAATAATAGGCCCATGGGAGCCACTCCACCCAAGCTCGTGGACGATCACTTGTAAAACAATGCAAATAGATGGCACTCACCTTGTTGATCACCTCAGATTGGACGTCTGTCTTAGGGTGGAAGGCCGTACTCAGGCGAAGCTTCACGCCAGCCATCCGGAAGAGATCGCGCCATACATGCCCCGTGAACAACGGGTCCCGATCGCTGACATCGACGAGGGAAACCCATGGAGACAGACGATACCATCGAAGAAGGTACGAGCAACGGAGGCGGCCGTGTAGGGATGGCCGAGCGCGATGAAGTGGCGTACTTGGAGAAGCGGTCGACCACCGTGAGGATGACGGACTTGCCGCCCACCTTGGAGAGGCCCTCGATGAAGTCCATGTGGAATCGGACGGCAATGAAAAGTTCCCTCAGCTTCAGGAGGTGCAACAGAGCTGACAGCCGCCTTTAAAGTCAGGTTCTGGCACTTCATCATTAGCTCGCAATTTTCAGCCTTCGTGATACTATCCACGGGGTAGCGAGGCGCCATGAAATCAGGCCGAACGAGCTCTATGGAAGCCACGCCGCTTCTATGCTGAGATGGTGGGGTAGCTCTGGGCAGCGTCGAAGCAAAGATCTTCGTGCCGCTGAGATGTTTAGTCGGTAGCTTGTTGGCTCTCAAGTTCCTCTAGCACTGCTATTCTTGCATCGAGCTTCTGCATTTTGCTCGCTTCCGCTTTCCTCTTTCTCTCTCGGGTTCTGTAACCACTGTTGTCGGGAAACCTGTGCACCCCGGAGCGGATCCTGGTATGCCTCGTGTTCATCCAGGGTGCTCAGGATTCCCGAGGGCCTCTGTCAGCTTGTCCTTCTCTCTGTCAGGAATGAACGTCTGTTCCTGCGCTACCCTGATATATTTCTGAAGCTTCTTGATGGGCATTGCAAGTTGCTCATCTTTCCAAGAACACTCCCCTATTTCTGGGTCCAAGGTTCGCCAACCCTAAAGAACCAAGTCCTTGCACGGTCTGGCCAGTTCAATGTCGCTGGTTGGACCCCTTTAGCAAGAAGGTCTTGATCAGCTTTGTCCCACAATGGCCGGGCTTTGTAGTAGCCACCTGACCCCATGTGATGGCTATACTTCTTCTTTGCAACATTTTCTTGTTTGTCGCTGACCTTTTCAGACCCTTCTCCGATTTCTTGTAGGCCATAAATGCGGCCTAGTGATCTCTAATCTTCTCATATCGATCGGTGAATTTCGGAGTCTTCCCTTTGTCGACAAACTTTGTGTTCAACTCTTTCTCCATGTTCCTAGATAGATTTGCCATCTTCTTAAGAGCAAACGCCTTGACCATTGGCTCTATAAGGTTATTCGGATCCTCTTCTGGCAGGAGGCTGAAATTTGCCATCAGTGAGGTCCAAAGATCACCTTTCAGTCTATCCTGGACATAAGAAACTTCATGGTCGTCCTTACTCGTATTCCATTGTTGGATGCTTATCGGGACACTGTCCCCAACAATAGCTCCGCATTAAGATACAAATGTGTCCTTGGTCCGATTGGGAGCAATCGGTTGGCCATCGTCCGCGATTTTTGTGATCATGAACTTTTCATCCGGGCACAACTTTTTCTTCGGGCCTCGTCTCCTTATGGAAGTTTGGCTCGATCTGGAGGTCTATAAAATAAGAAAGAAGCATTAATATATGTACATACCAAAACAATTAATGCATCAAGTCAGCACATGCTTAGTTAATATATATACCTCATCGGTCTTTGCAATAGCTCCCTTCTCCGTTCAGTCACTGAAGCCGTCATCATGATCTCCTTCCTCCGGCATTCGGTCACTAGAGCCGTCATGATCTCCTTCCTCGTCCATTGTTGGATTCTCGCAGCCGTCATCCTCTCCTTCCTGACCACCCGTGTCGTTGAGAAACGACAAAAGATCACCTCCGTCGCGGATTATATCCCCCAACAACTCTTATTGTTCCAAGTCTTTGTCCAAGGTTTCTGCAAATATTACAACATGGCAATATACAAACATCAAAGATGGATATATTAATGGCAAATATAGACCTATAGCTAATCACAACAAGGAATCATATACATATATGAGCAATGGATTAGTTGCGGGCCGCCTCTCTCATGCATGTCCGACATCCCACCTCATGTCGAAGTTATCGGGTCGGGGTTATACTTTCAGGAGAGGACATATTGGAAAATATAATCACTATGCAGGGAGGGGGTAGATCAACAATGATCTTTCTCCTAGGGTTTGGTTGGCCTCGAGAGATGGTAAATTTGGGTGGCCTCGACAATGCTTCTAGGGTTTGGGTGGCCTCGACAACGCTTCTAGGGTTTGGGGTGGCCCCGACAATGCTCTTTTAACTTGGTAAATTTGGGTGGCCTCAACAACTCTTCTAGGGTTTGGGGTGGCCTCGACAACGCTTCTAGGCCAACGATACTACAATAGATCCTATAAAAATATGGACGAAAAAAGTCAAAATGATGTTTGTTGAAAAGAGGACATGATGAGTGCTTGCAAATATAAGCAATGAGACTACAATACTTGCAAATATAAGCCAATGAGATTACAACGCTTCTAGTCTAAACGGAAATGAATCAAAGTTTCGCCAAAACATTGGCACTCATGTCAATACTTGCAAATATAAGCCAATGAGACTACAATAAATCATGTACAAAATATTTCAAATATACTCGTAGTTATCCAAAGCACAAATAACACTAAGACACATAACTCAAATTAAATCCATGCAAAATATTGATTAAATCTGTACTTATATTTACCCTAATGACAAATAGTGGTAAGAAACATTAGCACGTATTCTAAACTACTAGTACTTACCCTAAACACAAATCTCACCTTATCGGATATTTGGCACACTTGTCGTTTGACGGCAGCGTGAGGACTCCGATGTTGGCATAGGAAGGCGACATGGCTGCAGGGCTAGCCATCAGGGAGGAGCTCGGCAGTGGCAGTGGTCTCAAGATGCCCCTGGTGTTGGAGGAGGAGGCCATGCCCGTGACGGCGATGAGGTGTGCAGCAGCAAGGAAGGCCACGGCCCGGTGGCGAGGAGGGTAGCGACGGCCAGGCGGGAGAGATTTGGGGGTGGGGCAGGGCAGGGGGAAATGGGAAGTTTTGGTGGAGTATCGGTTTTTGTACAAAAAATGAACTGCACGCATCATGGGTGCAGGGTGCGCAGGATACCGTGTGCCACCCGAAAGAGGAAAAGCGGTAGCGGGCTATACCTATCACCTGCCACAACCAAGAAAGTATAGTATGGACCCGCCTCCATATCTACAATCCATTTTTATGCATTAGTTACCACAATTTAGCTGTGGCGGGCATTAATTTTGGCCCCCACTGTTGACTTACGAACAAGTGGCGGGCTCTTACTAACGCCCGCCACTAGATTTCATCACATGGGAAAATTTGGAAGAGTTTATGTGTGGAAGGCTTGTGTGTGTGCCCGCCGCGCTACTTTTTGTCATCCTCCATGCTACTTTTTCAAAATAGGTGTGGCAGGTAACTGGACGCGCCCGCCACTAATTTGTGGCCATGTATCAGCCTTTTCCCAGTAGTGGAAGGATCGGAAGGCATATGCATTTTTTCAAGCACTTCACGTGGTTGTTGACTGACGAACAAGTGCTGCCACCATAGGTGGCCCTGGCGTTTTTATTACAATCAGAGCATAAATACACCTGCAGTAGGTTGCTGATGCTAGAGCACTGAAGTTTGAGTCACCCTTTGCGCCTTCACACAACAGAATAGTCTACGCATTGCACATCAACACTTGCAGTTTTAATAGGAAATTTGACCATTGTCTCTGTGAGGTGTGTTCCGGTATAACTGCTACAGTTTGGTTGAGTCTAATATTGGGAAGTTAGCTTATAGATGAGAGGATGTTCGTGACACTGATATTGTAATAGAAATGGGATGCTTCGGGAATATATGTTCAGTAGCTTGCAAAGTAGTGCGAGCTGATCTGGGACCTGTGACGATCCTATCATAACAGCCTGGCTAGGAACACAAAGGTGGACAAGCTGAAGTGGGGAGAGTACCCACTTCGCTTATTGGTTTCGATGATCCACTGATTCTATAATGTTCTAGATTGGTGAAACATTGTAGATGAGGCGTGGCCTGTATCTCCCACCTATGAAGCACGAAAAACTGGCAGTTCCTCTCCGTTTGGCGATCACTTTGCGTGTCGGGATCCTTGGATCGTCATTTGTGTGTAGCTAAAGTAGGCTGGAGTTTCCAGGCAGCAGAGGGTGTTTTTTCTTCCTGGCACACTGTTGTTGTTTAAAATGAAAGGCAGACAAAAACAACAGGGGATTTCCATCATTGCAGGACATCTCTTTGAAGTGGCACATTCACATGAAAAGTTCTCCAGCCATATGTGGATGGAGAAAAGTGAGACTAGCTAGGTAGGTTTGTAAGTGCACGATGATGAGACACAAAAGTCAGTTGCTCGATAGTGGTCTTAATTCAGTATTTTGATATCTAGGTTGGACTGAAGTGCATTGGGAGTACGTGTTCTAAATTACCTATGTACTACTGATTCTAGCAATGGCTAACACTCAATTGTAAATTGGTTGTTTATATATACACGTTCTTCCCCATAGTGTACAGTGCAACATCATGCATACGATCATGGATTTTACACAATGTGAAGGAGGTGTTTGATGCGATATCCCAAATGGAAAATAACAAGGAACCTGGTCCGGATGGACTCCCAGCTAAGTTTTATAAGAAATGTTGGGCTATTATTAAAGGCGACTTGATGCCCATGTTCCAGGATCTATTTAATGGCCACCTTCAGCTTTTTAAGCTTAACTTTGGTACTATCACGTTGTTACCGAAGAAGGCAGAAGTGATTCGCATCGAGCAATTCAGGCCGATATGTTTGCTCAATGTGAGCTTCAAGATTTTCACAAAGGTTGGCACAAAACGTTTAACTCAGATTGCCCATTCTGTGGTACAACCAACCCAGACTGCCTTCATGCCAGGACGACAAATTCTTGAGGGAGTGGTCGTTCTTCATGAGACCTTGCACGAAATTCACTCGAAGAAACTCGATGGAGTGGTGTTCAAAGTGGATTTTGAAAAGGAATACGATAAAGTGAAATGGCCATTATTACAGCAGGCCTTGCGTATGAAAGGATTCGAGGAGGCTTGGAGGAAGCAGATCGAATCATTTGTACAAGGTGGCAGTGTCGGCATCAAAGTAAATGACGATATTGGTCAGTAGTTCCAGACGCTAAAAGGATTGAGACAGGGAGATCCCATGTCTCCCATCCTTTTTAATGTGGTTGTTGATATGTTGGCTGTTCTTGTTAATAGAGCAAAATAGGATAGCCAAGTAGGTGGTATTATCCCACATCTGGTTGAGGGTGGGGTGTCCATTCTTCAATATGCCGATGATACAATCATTTTCATGGAACATGGCCTTATCAAGGCAAGAAACATAAAGTTAGTGCTTTGCCTTTTCGAACAGCTATCAGAGTTGAAGATTAATTTTAATAAGATTGAGTTGTTTTGCTTTGGACGCGCCAAAGAAGAACAAGAAATTTACAAGCAGTTGTTCGGGTGTGAATTAGGCACGTTACCCTTCACGTATTTAGGGATTCCAATTCATCTCCGCAAGATCACTAATAAAGAGTGGAAATGTCACTACTAGGAAAAGGCATGCTAGTGGCGCACCAGTTTTGCCTTCTAATGGCGCATGGCTGGTGCGCCACTGGCATCACGCCATTAGAATTTTTTTGTAATGGCGCACCACATGTGCGCCATTAGAATCTGGTATTCTAATGGCGCACCAGGCAGTGCGCCATTAGTACTGCCCACAATGCGCCACTATTATCTGCTATACTTACAGCGCAGCACATTATAGTGCGCCATTAGTAACAACTTTTTTAATTCTTTTCTTCTTAATCTCAAGTCACTATTTCACATATGAGATATTCAACACATATATATATACAACAAGCATCCATATAGCAATCATATCCAACACACAAGTTTCATCATATATACATACGTACATAGCCAACACATAGTTCCGTCGTTACAAAAGTTTCACATTGTTCATCCAACACCGTTATCCATCAATTCACAAAAGTTTCACATTGATACAAAATAAAAACACAAATGGAAAAGAAGCACCCCATCCACGCAAGCTTCCGTCAATTAAATCAAATCTGCAAAATGATAAACAAGAAGTTAGAAGAAGAAAAGAAGAAGACTAGAAGAATACTAGAAGAGGAAGAACACTAGAAGAAGAATAAGAAGAGTTTTGGAAAAGAAGAAGAAGAAGAAGAAGACTATAAGCTTATTATGTAAACTTGATCATTTTGTGCTAACATAAGTTATTTTGGAGCTAACCTATAGGAAACTAAGCATATAAGGTCTAAGTTAGTATATTAGAGCCAACTTAGGTAAAATGAAGCTAACCTATGTCATTTTGGAAAAGAAGAAGATTAAGAAAAAGACTATAAGCTTATTATGTAAACTTGATCATTTTGTGCTAACATAAGTTATTTTGGAGCTAACCTATAGGAAACTAAGCATATAAGCTCTAAGTTAGTATATTAGAGCCAACTTGGGTAAAATGAAGCTAACCTATAGGAAACTAAGCATATAAGCTCTAAGTTAGTATATTAGAGCCAACTTGGGTAAAATGAAGCTAACCTATAGGAAACTAAGCATATTAGAGATAACATAGGTAACTAAGTATATATATATCATTTTGGATAGCTGACCTATAGGAGATCTGACATACCTGACAAAGTAGGCAGTTCTTCTCCTTCTTCTCCTTCATCTCCCTGATGCGCCTAGAGCGGCGAGGCGGTGGAGGCAGTGGAGGTAGTGGGATGTAGTCTTCTACCACAGTTGGTGTGGTCATGTCGCCCAGCTGTGGGATCGCCGGCGCCACCACCGGTGCGTGGTCATTGTCAGGCACCACCACCATCGCGAGGCCACCTTGAGCACGACCATCGCTAGGTCATCCTCAGCCACCTCCATCTCTTGCCCATGGTCAGCCACCACCATCTCTTGCCCTTGGTCAGCCACCACCAGCGCTAGGTCATCCTCGGCTGATGCCCATCGTCATGATGCAGCTCCTCATCCTCCTCTGCTCCTCTTCTCCCGCACTCCAGTCCGGATCATCCTTCTTGTTGTCTATCTTTGGTGCAGAATCGCTCTTGCTTTCGCTTCAGCCAGAATCATTGTTGCTTCGCTACAGCCATAGTCGCCGCTGCTTTGGCTGTAGTGATGATCATCGCTTCTGCTGCTCCTACCTGTCCAAAATGCAACAATGACTGTTAACAATCGATGTGAGACAAAGCCAAATGTAGAGGAATAAGAAGAGGCGAACGTGCGCATCATCATCGGCAGCGTATCGCATGCGACACATAGTCTTGTTGTACACCTTCACGATGAGCATGTTGGCGTCGTCGCGTACACGAAGACAAGGAAGTACCCTAGCTGCAGGTCGTGAGGCACGGTAGAACTTCTCCCACCCACGAGACAAGTACATGTGGCCCTTCTTGATCGCCATGTTGCACATCCCATGCTGCGAAACCCGCTGCCGCCTGTCGCAGCTTCACATTATTGGCGGATCTTCACCCATCAGCATGTTCATAAAACTGTCAGGCAGCCTCTGCAGTTTGGGAAAATGAGTGATGTAGCAAACAACAGATATCATAATGAGATGGGTGAAGGGGAGATCTCTCGTTTTATATACCAGCGTCATGGATCCAACTGAAGCCTCAAGTATGATAGTGAAGAACTCGGAAGCATGCAACTCATACTGCGGTGTCGCAGATCGGCGGTGGCTGCTTCCCGCCATCTCTGATAAGCAGCAGAAGAGACCAATTAGTACCCTTACAACAGATCATAAAACATGCATTAGTCGCAAGTACACCATATGTCCTATTTTTAGCAAAGTCATGCTAAAATTCACGGAAAATTTCAGCATGACCTTTTGCTGAAAATAGGACATATGGAGTGCCCCAATTTGCGGAGCGGAAGTTAATCGACATTCGGCAAACTCAAGGGCCTCTCGGGTACTAACGAAATAGTATCCCAGGTTTCCATCTTAATACCACACGAATTACATAAAAAAAGCCTTAATGCTAGAGAACATATGAAATACATGCCAACAATATATATGATATAAACTCCAATAATTTTTGAATAAAAACAGTAGCTAAAAACAGTAGCAAGCAAGCAATTCATTTGACTAACTATTTAAAACAGTAGCAATCAAGCTATTTTCATGGCTGTGCATGGCTCACTTGAGATCTTTGCTGAGTGAATAATTTGTTTGAAATATTTTTAGCTAGTCTATAATCCAAAGCCAAGCTCCTTGTTCTCAGAATCTGTAAGTGCTACTTACATGGCAGCAGAAGAATCTTGCATCTTCTGTATAATCAAAAACAAAGCTTACTACTTGAGGTCGAGGTGGTGGAGGCTTGGCGTGGTGTGCTCTGGATCAAGGAGCCGCCTTGTTTGAGCGGACCGGCCTGATTGGATGAGCTGGACTCTACATCCCTCCCGTGCTCTCTCTACATCTCTCTCAAATCACTCTTTGCTCTCTTAGGATGCAAGCTCGCCACCCCAAATCAACCGCACACCAATGCTAACTTTCTCAACAGACTCATATCATTCGTACTAAGACTAGTAAGTACTATCTCTTATATTCACATCAAGACGGCCTGTATGATGTACCGTCACCTGCTTAAAAAATTTGACCTAGTGGAACAGATCAAGGGGCTGAAGTGCCGGTAAAATGATTCAGGACATATGATAAATGCATATCATTATTGCAAAACTATCCCTGGCGCTACCCAATCACATTATGCAGCACAACATGATCCTTTGCATCCATCGGAACAAGCTAGTTGAGACCTATAATGTATTGTCCCTTAAAAATAGCAGTAATCATGATCGAAGTTGTGCTCATAGCATTACTGAATTCACCCAAGTGTAGTTGGACATGCACAGCAACTGCATAAATTCATTCATTTTAAAGCTCTCACCTGAGCTCGACCTTGAAGAACACCCAGACAGGCAATCCGGCTCTCCGAAACCTTCACGGAAAGCGCTCAACTCAGACTCCGGCGCCGGTCCTGCATTCACATTGCACAATGAAAAAAGGTTTGTCATCCATGGTTACAGATGCTCAAACAAACTTAAATCTCGCATGGCTTCCCCACTAATCAATCGGCATCGCAGAAAGACGCATTTTCTTCAAGTTAATGCCCTTCTAAAGTGTCTGAATTAATTTTCTTCAACTTGCAGCAAATGACTGCACATGGAGATGATCCAACAACAAAAAAAGTCCCGATCTATCTCCATGGAACCCTAACACCTCAATGGCCAGATCCATGCCCAGAAACATGTTAAACCTAGCAAAAGAGAGAAGAAGAGGGCATGGTCGGGAGGGAGGAGAGGAGGAAGAGAGGAGAAGAGAGGCAGAGGGAGGAGGGCAATGAAGATTACCTGACCACGATGAGGTGGTGGCGGAGCGGAGGCAGAGAGGCGGAGACGGCGAGCTTGGGGAGGCGGGAGGTCACGGGCCTCGGGGAGGCGGGGCGGGGCTCGGGGGGGAGGCGGCGCTCGAGGGGGAGGAAGGGGAGAGGGAGGCGGGGCGCGTGGGCGGCTGCGACTGACGGAGGGGGCGGCGGCGCTCGAGGGGGAGGAAGGGGAGAGGGAGGCGGCGGGGGCGCGTGGGCGGCTGCGGCGGACGGAGGGGGCGGCGGCGTACGGTTGGGGACTGAGGCCAAACCTAGTGAGGTGAGTAGGTGGTGTGGGGGGAGGGTTCTAATGGCGCACCCAAACCTAGTGCGCCATAAGTACGACTGGTCAGGTTATATACAACCTAACCTATAACTAAACTAAAACAAGCCACTAGCCCGACTGGTCAGCACGCAGCACACACACCAGGAGGTCCTGGGTTCGATTCCCAGGCTCCCCATTTTTTGTATTTATGCATTTAAAATGTTGTTTGCTATTTATTTTGTTTAAATATGTTCAAACTTGTTTAAATCATAACAGTAATATTTTTTTATAAAAATAGTAATAATTTTTTAAAAAATATCATCAAATTTGTTATTTGAAAATATTTATGAATATGAAAAAATATCATCAAATTTATTATTTGAAAATATAATCAAATTTGTTATTTGAAAATATAATCAAATTTGTTTTTTTTTTCTTTGCAATTTTAGTTGCATTCATTTGTGACGGTGGAGCTGGCCGGGGATGGTGCGGGGGAGAGGGTGCGGGTGGTCGTCGGCGGTGGAGTGGGGGACGGTGCGGGCGGGGGGGTGGTGGCGGCCGGTGGAGCGGGAGGTGCGGTGGGGCCGGTGGCGGTGGAGTTTTTTTCATCAAATTTATTATTTGAAAATATAATCAAATTTGTTATTTGAAAATATAATCAAATTTGTTTTTTTCTTTGCAATTTTAGTTGCATTCATTTGTGACGGTGGAGCAGGCCGGGATGGTCGGGGAGAGGGTGCGGGTGGTCGTCGGCGGCGGTGGAGTGGGGGACGGTGCGGGCGGGGGGTGGCGGCGGCCGGTGGAGCGGGGGAGGGTGCGGTGGGACGTCGGCGGTGGTGGAGTTTTTTCATCAAATTTATTATTTGAAAATATAATCAAATTTGTTATTTGAAAATATAATCAAATTTGTTTTTTTTCTTTGCAATTTTAGTTGCATTCATTTGTGATGGTGGGCGGGCCGGGATGGTCGGGGAGAGGGTGGGTGGTCGTCGGCGGCGGTGGAGTGGGGGACGGTGCGGGCGGGGTGTGGCGGCAGCCGGTGGAGCGGGGAGGTGCGGTGGGGCGTCGGCGACGGTGGAGTTTTTTTCATCAAATTTATTATTTGAAAATATAATCAAATTTGTTATTTAAAATATAATCAAATTTGTTTTTTCTTTGCAATTTTAGTTGCATTCATTTGTGACGGTGGAGGCGGGCCGGGATGGTGCGGGGAGAGGGTGCGGGTGGTCGTCGTCGGCGGTGGAATGGGGGACGGTGCGGGCGGGGTTGGCGGCGGCAGTGGAGCGAGGATGGTGCGGTGGGGCGTCGGCGGTGGTGGAGTGGGGGAGGGTGCGGGGGGTCGGCGGCGGCGGTGGAGTGGGGGAGGGTACAGGCAGGGGGTCGGCGGTGGGGTGGGAATGGTGTTTTATATACTAATGGCGCACTGCCTGCTTGGTGCGCCATTAGTAGTTATAGATAGTAATGGCGCATTAGGACCAGATGCGCCATTAGTATGTATGGGAAAATGAAAAAAAAGTAATTCATACTAGTGGCGCACTGCGTTTACGGTGCGCCATTAATGTCTTACAAACTAATGGCGTACCACAAACAGGTGCGCCATTAGTATATAGTAGTGGCGCACTGCTTCCCTGGTGCGCCATTAGAATCAATCCTATCTATAGCCCTTTTCCTAGTAGTGTGTATCGAGGATCGGTTTGAAAAGAACTGAGTTGCTGGAAGGGCAAACTTTTGTCTTATGGAGGAAGATTGGTGCTTATTAATTCTGTACTCACAAGTATTCCCTTGTTCCTCCTCTCTTTCTTTGAAGTCGGGTACGGAAAAGATTGGATTTTTATCGATCTAGATTCTTTTGGCATGATGAGAACAAAAATAAATATAGATTGGAAAAATGGGATGTAATTTGCAAACCTAAGGATCAGGGAGGCTTGGGAATTGAAGAATTGGAGGTGAAAAATAGGTGTTTACTCAGAAAATGGCCGTACCATTTATTGATAGAATCAGATGGAGTTTGGGCTCAGCTTCTGCGTAACAAATATCTCTATGCCAAAACCCTAGCCCAGGTTACGGCCAAATCGTCTGACTCACCGTTCTGGAAAGGGGTTATGAAGACGAAGGTAGCCTTCTTCAGCAGGACTAATTCATTATCGGAAATGGACGTGAAACTAGATTCTGGGAAGATACTTGGTTAGGTGACTCACCACTGGCCTTGCAGTATCCGTCCCTTTACAACATTGCACAACGGAAAGAGGTTTCCGTTGCTATAGTGATGGGCTCCGTTCCTCTTAACATACAATTTAGGCGATCTGTTATTGGTGAGCATTGGGATAGATGGTTACATCTTGTGCGTACGTTAATGGAGGTTAACCTTTCCGATGTACCAGACACTCTGCAATGGAAGCTCTCCAGGTCAGGAATCTTCTCTGTTAAATCCATGTACACAGACTTGATTAATACTGGGACTATCCCGCGGACGGTGCATATTTGGAAAGTTAAGGTGCCCTTGAAGATAAAAGTTTTTATGTGGTTTTTGCATAAGGGTGTCATTCTCACTAAAGAAAATTTAGCTAAGCGTAACTGGGAAGGAGGTAAAAGATGTTTCTTTTGTGATCAGGATGAAACAATAGAGCATATATTTATCAATTGTCCACTTGCTGAACTGCTTTGGCAAACTATTCGCGTTAGCTTCAATATAACTCCACCTCTCACGATATCACATTTGTTTGATAACTGGTTGGCTGGAGTGGAGCCAAAGTCTGCGGCGCATATCCGAGTGGGAGCATGTGCATTACATTTGTCTTTGTGGAATTGTCGCAATGACGTTGCCTTTAACAGACAAACCATCACTAATTTTTTGCAGGTCATCTTCAGAGCGTCTACTTGGATCCGTACGTGGTCATTACTCAGCCGTGCGGACCATAGGGAGCATATGGATATTGGGTGCAGCCGATGGGAGATGGTTGCACGGGATACATACAACCGGTTTGGATGGCGATCCACTAAGAGGATAGGCGTTTAGTTTCCTAGTCTTTGGGCACCGGTTGTGATTTTAATTTTTGGGCCGCTTGTGGCATTTCTTTCGTTACTAAGACATTTGTTTATTTTTGAGACTTCTTGTTGGAACCTTCGAGCAACTTTTTTAACAAATGGCTGTGTGCATCAAGAGATGCAGAGGCCGGGGGTAAGCCTCCTTTTCAAAAAAAAACACAATGTAATGCGTGTTATGTATAATATCAGATGGGACCACACGCGGCTACTTAAATCACACACTGCGAGACATGGAGGAAATGTGGCAGCATACATGCTAGTAGACAGGTAATCTTTAGTTGTTGAGTGCATTAGACATAATTAATGTCTGTGAACTCCATAACTATACAGGAAAAGATGAAATTTATTTGAAAATATGGATCTGAAAGAAATATGTGTCCCACATGGTGCCCTGCTAGTTTTTCTAACTTATAGGCTGAAGGGAAGTACTTACTCAATATTCACTCGTGTAACCTATTTATGGTACACAACACAGCTGCACAGTCACACTATAAATGCTCCTACCCCACACAAAGCTCAGGGAGGCCTCCATATAAATGGTGACTGAAATCCACTTTTGTAGCTTCACCATCTTGTATGTTGCTGCTATGGGCAGGCTGGATGCAAACGCAGGTTAATCTCAGCTGCTTGGATGTTGGTAGATGATCTTGAGACACGGATGTTTCCTAGAATTGGGATGCATTAGGAATGCGAACTAAAGTTTAACCTTGTTTGTTGCTACTTCTTCATAGCAGTTGCGGGCATGGGGATGAAGCCGAACGGCTGGTGAAGAGGCAAGTCATGACTATGCGTTGCATTATGAGCTGATGCGCTTAAACCAAGTGTATTTTTTCCAACTCAGGTGGAGTGCATGATATATTGGCTGTAGTGACATCTCTAACTGGTCGGAAAATTGAGATTCGGAAATTTATCCATGGTTATAGTCAACTCTGGCGTGTGTGGTTGTGTGTAAAACCCATCTGCTTCATCTGGTCATGTTTCTTAAACCATGTAGGAGAATGTCTTCGTTTGAGACCTTGTTTTGAACGTGGACCTTTTTTTTTACTAAAATGGCTGTGTGAATCAAGCGATGTAGAGGCCTCGGTTATTCCTCCTTTTCGAAAAAATGCAGGAGAATTTCTTCATTAGATAGAAGAGTTTACAAGGTCAAAGATGTCATCATTGATACAATGCGCAAACTGGCACGACCCAAAGGCAAACCACGAAACGATGGCAAACGACCTAAGGACCTCCTGCACAAGTGCCGGAGATCATCGACCAAGACTACACACTAGCAACCCGAGCAAGAACTATGACGAACCACAAACAAGCCGGCAAGACAAAGAAGCTTCCACCATCTAGTAGAAAGTGCATGTCCCCAAGTATAGGGGCGACACCTCCGTCCATGGCTGTAGACGGCGGATCGGCGCTGTCGCCGTGGGTCACGCCGGCAGGACAGCACATCCGGTGCAGTGAAACACGGCTGGCCGACGTAATTCTTCAGTACCACAAACGTGAGATATGGGCAAGCCGGCGGCAGGACAGGCGAGCATCTCTGCAGTGCAGTGAAACGTTCAGGTGGATCTCGCTCGGCTGGCATGGAAAGACAAACGTAATTCTTCATGGAAGACCTTGACGAGCAGCCCAGAAAGCTTGTAGAAGAGAGTCTGCGGAGGGCGGCGGCGATCTGACCATGGAAAGTACTTTTGTCATTGATTATTTTCTGACATTTTCCACAAGAGGATTGGAACATGGTTATTCGGAAGAAGAGGAAGAAGGGAGGGAGGCCAGATCCAGCACCTCCGCCGCCGGCGACCAGGGCGGCCGACGGGATCAGGGCGGCCAGGTCCGATCGTTTGAATTTGCTACTTGGCTCTGAGTGGGCCGGTAGGGTGTGGGCCGGTGTCCAGACCATGTATGGGCATGAGGCCCATCATGGGGGTGCAGATGCGGGCCTGGAATGTGCGGCCTCCAATGGGTATGTGGCCCAGGAGTGCGGCGTCCGGTCGGTTCGGCCTGTGGAAGGCGCATGGACGAACGTCGATCGCGTTGTGTCTTTCTCTCGCTTGCCGCCGTCTAGGGTTCGCAAATCAGGTACGAGGGGGTTCCCGTCTTGCGGAGATCGACGAGCGAGGCGCATCCAGCCCTGGCCGGCCATGGCAGGTCGAGGGGATGCTCCTCCGCCGGCGAAACGACCCTTGTCAGGCGCTGCAGGCCGGGGTGGGGTGGCTCCACCGCCGGCAGCGACCGCAAGACGTGGAGGTCAGACGCAGAACGGCCAGAGGCCGCCGGCGGGAAGTGGCGGCGCGGCTGGGGTCACGGGACAAGGTGCACCCCCCGGGGGAGCGCCGCCGCCGGGGCCATCCCATCCGCAGCCGGCTCTTGGGAAGGGTGGCTTGAGGCCGACGGCTCCGGTCTCGGCGCCCGCGGCGAATTCTGCCGGCCGGGGGGTCGGGAGAGCTACAGCGGCGCCGCCACTTGCTTCACAGGCTGCGGGTCGAGGGGGCCGAGACCCCCGGTGCCGAGTACTGCTGGCGATGGGCCGGCTGGCCGCGGCGCTGGACAACGGTAGGCTGGAGGTGTGCCGGCAACCACGGGAAAACCACCACCGCACTATGTTGCTAGGCCGGTGCAAAATAGGTCCACTCAGTCTAATGCTCCTCCCCGAGGCCAGTGGGGGGACGACGGATACGATGCATACAGTGAGGGACAACACCGCGGTTCCTCGTCGATGGGAGGAGGGCGTGGTTACGCTTGGCAGAGTGACGGGTCGGCCGAGAGACCCTTTCTAGGGCCGGCCGGCGGGTTTGTTGAGGGGGCATCCGGCCCGAATCATCGTCAGAGAGGAGGTTTTTGTGGTAACCGAGGTGGTCGGACCTGGGGTCGTGGGAGATTTCGTCGCCCACAACCACCTAGGGTGACAGTTCATTCTGATGCTACGGATGAAACTCAGCATTCCTCAGAGCTACCTCCACAGGCGATGGAGGTGGTAAAGGAGTTGGCCAATGTTGACGTTTCTGAGGCTGGGACGGTGGATGAGGCTACCGACAGCTCTAATGCAGAGAGGGCTTCCAAGTATGCCCGTAAGAAGGAGAGGATGATGTGCTATCGATGTGGGGACAAGGGCCACTTCATTGCTGAGTGTGTGGCCCAATTGTGTGAGTCATGTGGCAAGCTTGAACATGAGTCGGGTGAGTGCCCGATTTTGCGTGACTTACCTCCGACTCTGAACATCTATGGAGTCTACTGTGCTGAGCTCATGTTTTTTTAGTCCCCGGAGGCGAGAGAGGTCCCGGAGGATAACCACACTTCGACTACTGGGATTGTCAGAGCGACACAGGGCGAGGTGACTGAGGCACAGATTGTGAGGAGGTTGCAGGAGTTAGCTCCCGGTGATTTTGTTTGGGAGTTAGTGCCCATTGAGGACAGAGTTTTTAAGGTTGATTTCCCATCTGTCGAGGACATGCAGAAATTGTTAAGTTTTGGCTTGTGTAAAGTTCCCGGTACTAAGTGTATTCTGGAGTTTAACGAGTGGAAACAGGTTGAGCCTAAAGGAAAACCGCTTACACAGGTATGGCTGAGGTTTTTGGGGCTCCATCTAAGCCTCTGCAGGACGCTCGTGTTGTGGCTAGTTTGGGCATCCTGGTTGGAAAAACTGAAAAAGTAGACATGGCTTTCACTCGTGCCAATGGGATTGCCCGGATTCTTGTGAGCATTTTGGATATTGAGTATGTGCCTATAAGGTCAACTGGACATATAAGGGCGAGGTCTTCCCGCTAGATATTGAGTTTGAGGACACCGACTTATTTGACGATGCGGTTAACGGCAATGATGTTGACATGCACGACCGTGAGGGTGGTGCAGGGACTAAGGGGGCACCGTCAGATGAGACCATGCGAGAGGGATCCAACGGGTCTCACGCTCAGTTGGCAGGGAATGGATCGGAGGCTGAGCCCACAGTCTCACCGGCGGTACCCATGGCTACTTTATGCGTTTGGCTCTTTTCGAGCGGACATGCTCTTGAGCACCTCCTGGGCTTTGGAGGGAGGTTGGAGTGTTTGGTGGAGTCTTTGGGAGGTGATGTGGACGATGCTCTTGAGACTCCAGCGACTTCCTTCTTTGGAGTTTGAGAGGGAGGTTGGAGTGTTTGTTGCTCTCGCGACGGTGGTGGCAACCATTGGCTGCCGCTTTGGCGGGGGGGGGAGTTCTTTGGGAGGTGATGTGAGTTCATCTGCGAGTAGCACGGAGAGAGTTTGCATCTACATACCACTTGTAGATCGCGTGCGAAGCTTGCTAGGTGATGATGGAGTCGACGTGATTCAGATCACCGATGCCAAGTGCTGAGCGGACAGCACCTCGCGGCGTCTCCTCCTTCTTGATCTAGCAAGGGGAAGGAGAGGTTGAGGAAGACAGCACCACCGGCAAGACGACGGCGTGGTGATGGTGGTGAAGTAGTACTCGGCAGGGCCCGCCGAGCTCTTACGGAGGAGGAGATGTGTTGGGAGAGGAGGGCTGCGCCTTGGGAGTTGTGTACAGCAGCCCCCTCCTCCCCCTTTATATAGGCACCACAGGGGTGGCGGCCCTGAGATCCAATCTCGGGGCGGCGACAAGGGGTGGAGTACCCCCAAGCCGGTGGGCGGGGTTTCAACCCTAGGCGGGTGGACCCTGGGGCGCACCAGCCCCTTGTGGGCTGGTTCCTTCCCTCTCAGCCCATGGGGCCCTCCGGATAGGTGGCCCCACCGGTGGACCCAGGACCCTTCCGGTGGTCCGGTGCTACCGAAACCCGAAACTTTCCCGATGGCGAAACACCACTTCCTATATATTATTCTTTACCTCCGGACCCTTCGGAACTCCTCGTGACGTCCGGGATCTCATCCGGACTCGAACAACATTCGGTGGTCACATACTTGACTTCCTACTTGTCACGAACCTTAAGTGTGTAGAGGGCAGAACATGACCGAGGCGACTCACGGGCAATAACCAACAGCGGGGTCTAGATATCCATGTTGGCTCCACATGCTCCTCGATGATTTCATCGGTTGAACCACGATGTCGAGGATTCGATCAAACCCTGTATGCAATTCCTTTGTCAATCGATGCGTTACTTGCGAGACTCGATCGTCGGTATCCCAATACCTTGTTCAGTCTCGTTCCACGGCAAGTCACTTTACTCGCATGCCGTAATGCATGATCCGTGACCAACACCTTGGTCACATTGAGCTCATTATGATGATGCATTACCGAGTGGGCCCAAGAGATACCTCTCCGTCATACGGAGTGACAAATCGATCTCGATCCGTGTCAACCCAGATACTTTCGGAGATACCGTAATGCACCTTTATAGTCACCCGATTCGTTGTGACGTTTGATACACCAAGGCACTCCTACGGTAACCGGAGTTACACGATCTCATGGTCGAAGGAATAGATACTTGACATTGGCAAAGCTTCTAGCAAGCGAACTATCCGATCTTTTATGCTGTGCTTATGATTGGGTCTTGTCCATCACATCATTCTCCTAATGATGTGATCCGTTATCAACGACATCCAATGTCCATAGTCGAAATCATGACTATCTATTGATCTGTGAGCTAGTCAACTAGAGGCTCACTAGGGACATATTGGGGTCTAAGTGTTCACACGTGTATTACGATTTCGGATAACACGGTTATAGCATGAACAAAAGACAATTATCATGAACATTGAAATATAATAATACTTTTATTATTGCCTCTAGGGCATATTTCCAACAGTCTCCCACTTGCACTAGAGTCACTAATCTAGTTACATTGTGATGAATCGAACACCCATAGAGTTACGGTGTTGATCATGTTTTGCACGCGAGAGAGGTTTAGTCAGCGGATCTGCAGCGTTCAGATCCGTGTGCACTTTGCAAATCTCTATGTCTCCATCTTGAACATTTTCACGGATGGAGTTGAAGCGGCGCTTGATGTGCTGGTCTTCTTGTGAAACACAGGCTCCTTGGCAAGGGCAATAGCTCCGGTGTTGTCCGAGAAGAGTTTGATCGGCCCGACGCATTGGGTATGACTCTAGGTCGGTGATGAACTCCTTCACCCAAATTGCTTCATCGCTGCCCGAGGCTGCCATGTACTCCGCTTCACACGTAGATCCCGCCACGGCGCTCGCTTGCGGCTGCACCAGCTTCTCGCTCCACCATTCAACATATACACGTATCCGGTTTGTGACTTAGAGTCATCGGATCTGAGTCGAAGCTAGCGTCGGCGTAACCCTTCTGACGAGCTCTTCGTCTCCTCCATAAGCGAAACATGTCCTTTGTCCTTTTCGGTACTTCAGGATATTCTTGACCGCTGTCGGTGTTCCTTGCGGGATTACTTTGGTATCTTGCAACCAAACTTACGGCAAGGTTTACATCAGTGCAGTACACAGCATGGCATACATAATAGATCCTATGGCTGAAGCATAGGGATGACACTCATCTCTTCTTTATCTTTTGCCGTGGTGGGTGGTCGAGTGAGCTCGATTTCACACCTTGTAACATAGGCAAGAACCCTTCTTGGACTGATCCATTTTGAACCTCTTCAAAATCTTATCAAGGTATGTGCTTTGTGAAAGACCTATGAGGCGTCTTGATCTATCCTATAGATCTTGATGCCTAATATATAAGCAGCTTCTCCAAGGTCCTTCATTGAAAAACACTTGTTCAAGTAGGCCTTAATGCTGTCGAAGTTTTGTATCATTTCCCATCAAGAGTATGTCATCTACATATAATAGGAGAAATGCTCTGAGCTCCCACTCACTTTCTTGTAAACGCAGGCTTCTCCATAAGTCTGCGTAAACCCAAACGCTTTGATCATCTCATCAAAGCGAATGTTCTAACTCGAGGCGCTTGCACCAGTCCATAAATGGATCGCTGGAGCTTGCATACTTTGTTAGCGTTCGAGGGTCGACAAAACCTTCCGGCTGCATCATATACAGCTCTTCCTTAAGATGTCCGTTAAGGAATGCCGTTTTGGCGTCCATCGCCATATCTCATCATCATAGTATGCGGCAATTGCTAACATGATTCGGACGGACTTAAGCTTCGCTACGGAGAGAATGTCTCGTCGTAGTCAATCCCTTGAACTTGTCGATAACCCTTAGCGACAAGTCGAGCTTTATAGATGGTAACATTTCCATCGCGTCCGTCTTCTTCTTAAAAATCCATTTATTTTCTATCGCTCGCCGATCAGCGGGCAAGTCTGTCAAAGTCCATACTTTGTTTTCATACATGGATTCTATCTCGGATTTCATGGCCTCAAGCCATTTGTTGGAATCCGGGCCGCCATTGCTTCTTCATAGTTCGAAGGTTCATTGTTGTCTAGCAACATGATTTCCATGACAGGTTGCCGTACCACTCAGTGCGGGCGTGTCCTGTGGACCTTGAAGTTCAGTAGTAACTTGATCCAAGTATCTTGATCATCATCAATGATTTCCTCTTGGTTGGTGTGGGCATTACAGAGCGGTTTCTGTGCTGCACCACTTTCCCGTTCGAGAGGTAGTACTTCATCGAGTTCTACTTTCCTCCCACTTACTTCTTTCGAGAGAAACTCTTTCTCTAGAAAGCATCCGTTCTTAGCAACAAAGATCTTGCCTTGGATCTTAAGTAGAAGGTATACCCGACAGTTTCCTTAGGGTATCCTATGAATCGCATTTTTCCGACTTGGGTTCGAGCTTTTCAGGTTGAAGTTTCTTGACATAAGCATCGCATCCCCAAACTTTCGAAAGCGACAGCTTAGGTTTCTTCCCAAACCATAATTCATACGGTGTCGTCTCAGCGGTTTAGGCGGTGCCCTATTTAAAGTGAATGTAGCTGTCTCTAGGCGTATCCCCAAAATGATAGCGGTAAATCGGTAAGAGACATCATAGACCGCACCATATCCAATAGAGTGCGATTCTGACGTTCGGACACACCATTTTATTTGAGGTGTTCGGCGGCGTGAGTTGTGAAACGATTCCACATTTCTTTAAGTGTGTGCCAAATTCGTGACTTAAGTATTCTCCTCCACGATCGATCGTAGGAACTTTATCTTTCGGTCACGTTGATTCTCCACCTCATTCTGAAATTCCTTGAACTTTTCAAAGGTCTCAGACTTGTGTTTCATTAAGTAGACATACCCATATCTACTCAAGTCATCAGTGAGAGTGAGAACATAACGTTATCCTCCGCGAGCCTCAACGCTCATTGGACCGCACACATCGGTATGTATGATTTCCAACAAGTTGGTTGCTCGCTCCATTGTTCCGGAGAACGGAGTCTTGGTCATCTTGCCTAAGAGGCATGGTTCACATGTATCAAACGATTCATAATCAAGAGACTCTAAAAGTCCATCAGCATGGAGCTTCTTCATGCGCTTGACACCAATGTGACCAAGGCGGCGAAGGCCACGGTATGTGGGACTATCGTTATCGACTTTACATCTTTTCGCATCCACACTATGAACATGTGTAATATTACGCTCGAGATTCATTAAGAATAAACCATTGACCATCGGAGCATGACCATAAAACATATCTCTCATATAAATCGAACAACCATTATTCTCGGACTTAAATGAGTAGCCATCTCGTATCAAGCGAGATCCGGATACAATGTTCATGCTCAAACTTGGCACTAAATAACAATTATTGAGGTTTAAAACTAATCCGTAGGTAAATGTAGAGGCAGCGTGCGGCGATCACATCGACTCTGGAACCATTCCCGACGCGCATCGTCACCTCGTCCTTCGCCGGTCTCCGTTTATTCCGCAGCTCTGCTGTGAGTTACAAATATGAGCAATGGCACGGTATCAAATACCAGGAGTTACTACGAGTCGGTAAGGTACACATCAATTACATGTATATCAAATATACCTTTGGTGTTGCGGCCTTCTTATCCGCTAAGTATTTGGTGCAGTTCCGCTTCGGTGACCCTTTCCTTGCAATAAAAGCACTCGGTCTCGGGCTTGGGTCCATTCTTTGACTTCTTCCGGCAACAGGTTTACCGGGCGCGGCAACATCTTTGCCGTCCTTCTTGAAGTTCTTCTTACCCTTGCCCTTCTTGAACTTAGTGGTCTTATTGACCATCAACACTTGATGTTCCTTTTTGATTTCAGCCTCTGCTGACTTTAGCATTGAGTACACTTCAGGAATGGTCTTTACCATCCCCTGCATGTTGTAGTTCATCACAAAGCTCTTGTAGCTTGGTGGAAGCGACTGGAGGATTCATCAATGACCGCCTCATCGGGAGGTTAATGTTCACTGGGTCATACGGTTGTGCAACCCTGACATCTTCGAGGATGTGCTCCTTGTAACTGTTTTCCTCCATCTTACAAGCTGTAGAACTTGTCGGAGACATCATATCTCTCGACCGGGCATGAGCTTGGAAAACTAGTTTCAGCTCTTGAACATCTCATATGCTCCGTGATGCTCAAAACGCTTTTGGAGCCCGGTTCTAAGCTGTAGAGCATGCCGCCTTGAACGAGGAGTAATCATCGAGCGAGTCCGCAGACGTTCAAATCGTCTTTGCATCTTTGGGAGAACAGGTGGGTCACCTAACGGTGCTTCTAGGACATCTTGTTTCTTGGCAGCTATGAGGATGATCCTCGGGTTCGGACCCGATCCGTATAGTTGCTGCCATCATCTTTCAGCTTGGTTTTCTCTAGGAGCGTTGAAGTTCATGTTGACATTAGCGTTGGCCATTGATCTACAAGACATATTTGCAAAGGTTTTAGACTAAGTTCATGATAATAAAGTTCTTAATCAAAATTACGAACTCCCACTTAGATTAGACATCCTCTAGTCATCTAAGTGTTACGATCCGAGTCGACTAGCCCGTGTCCGATCATCACGTGAGACGGACTAGTCATCATCGGTGAACATCTTCATGTTGATCGTATCTTTCATACGACTCGTGCTCGACCTTTCGGTCTCCGTGTTCCGAGGCCATGTCTGCACATGCTAGGCTCGTCAAGTTAACCCTAAGTGTTTTCGCTGTGTAAAACTGTCTTACACCCGTTGTATGTGAACATAAGGATCCATCACACCCGATCATCACGTGGTGCTTAGAAACGACGAACTGTAGCAACGGTGCACAGTTAGGGGAGAACACTTCTTGAAATTTTATAAGGGATCATCTTATTTACTACCGTCGTCCTAAGTAAACAAGATGTAGAAGCATAACAAACATCACATGCAATTATATAGTTGTGACATGATATGGCCAATATCATCAAGCTCCATTGATCTCCATCTTCGGGGCTCCATGATCACCTTGTCACCGGCTTGACACCATGATCTCCATCATCATGATCTCCATCATCGTGTCTTCATGAAGTTGTCACGCCAACGACTACTTCTACTTCTATGACTAACGCGTTTAGTAATGAAGTAAAGTAGTTTACATGGCGTTCTTCAATGACACGCAGGTCATACAAAAAATAAAGACAACTCCTATGGCTCCTGCCGGTTGTCATACTCATCGACATGCAAGTCGTGAATCCTATTACAAGAACATGATCTCATACATCACAATTCATCATTCATCACAACTTCGGCCATATCACATCACATGATCAATCGCTGCAAAAACAAGTTAGGCGTCCTCTAGTTGTTGTTGCATCTTTTACGTGGCTGCGATTGGGTTCTAGCAAGAACGTTTTCTTAGCTACGAATCACCACAACGTGATTTTGTCAACTTCTATTCACCCTTCATAAGGGCCTTGTTCATCGAATCCGCTCCAACTAAAGTGGAGAGAGCAGACACCCGCCAGCCACCTTATGCAACTAGTGCATGTCGATCGGTGGAACCGGTCTCACGTAAGTGTGCGTGTAAGGTTGGTCGGGCCGCTTCATCCCACAATACCGTTGAGCAAGAAAAGACTAGTAGAGGCAAGTAAGATGACAAGATCAGCGCCCACAACAAATTGTGTTCTACTCGTGCATTAGAGAACTACGCATAGACCTAGCTCATGATGCCCTTTGTTGGGGAGCGTTGCAGAAAATTAAAAATTTTCCTACGGTTTCACCAAGATCCATCTATGAGTTCATCTAAGCAACGAGTAGCGGAGAGAGTTTGCATCTACATACCACTTGTAGATCGCGTGCGGAAGCTTGCTAGGTGATGATGGAGTCGTACTCGAACGTGATTCAGATCACCGATGCCAAGTGCTGAACGGACAGCACCTCCGCGTTCAACACACGTACGGGACGAGCGACGTCTCCTCCTTCTTGATCCAGCAAGGGGGAAGGAGAGGTTGAGGAAGACAGCACCACCGGCAGCACGACGGCGTGGTGATGGTGGTGAAGTAGTACTCCGACAGGGCTTCGCCGAGCTCTTACGGAGGAGGAGATGTGTTGGGGAGAGGAGGGGCTGCGCCTTGGGAGTTGTGTACAGCAGCCCCTCCTCCCCCTTTATATAGGCACCACAGGGGGTGGCGGCCCTGAGATCCAATCTCTGGGGGGCGGCGCCAAGGGGTGGAGTACCCCCAAGCCGGTGGGCGCCCCCCCCTAGGGTTTCAACCCTAGGCGCGGGGTGGACCCTAGGCGCACCAGCCCCTTGTGGGCTGGTTCCTTCCCTCTCAGCCCATGGGGCCCTCCGGGATAGGTGGCCCCACCGGTGGACCCAGGACCCTTCCGTGGTCCCGGTACTACCGAAACCCGAAACTTTCCCGATGGCGAAACACCACTTCCTATATATTATTCTTTACCTCCGGACCCTTCCGAACTCCTCGTGACGTCCGGGATCTCATCCGGGACTCGAACAACATTCGGTGGTCACATACTTGACTTCCTACTAACCCTAGCGTCACCGAACCTTAAGTGTGTAGACCCTACGGGTTCGGAGACACGCAGACATGACCGAGGCGACTCTCGGGCAATAACCAACAGCGGGTGCGGATATCCATGTTGGCTCCCACATGCTCCTCGATGATTTCATCGGTTGAACCACGATGTCGAGATTCGATCAAACCCTGTATGCAATTCCTTTGTCAATCGATGCGTTACTTGCGAGACTTCGATCGTCGGTATCCCAATACCTTGTTGGTCTCGTTCACGGCAAGTCACTTTACTTGTACCGTAATGCATGATCCGTGACCAACACCTTGGTCACATTGAGCTCATTATGATGATGCATTACCGAGTGGGCCCAAGAGATACCTCTCCGTCATGCGGAGTGACAAATCCGATCTCGATCCGTGTCAACCCAGCAGATACTTTCGGAGATACCGTAATGCACCTTTATAGTCACCCGATTCGTTGTGACGTTTGATACACCAAGGCACTCCTACGGTAACGGGAGTTACGATCTCATGGTCGAAGGAATAGATACTTGACATTGGCAAAGCTTCTAGCAAACGAACTATCCGATCTTTTATGCTGTGCTTATGATTGGGTCTTGTCCATCACATCATTCTCCTAATGATGTGATCCGTTATCAACGACATCCAATGTCCATAGTCGAAATCATGACTATCTATTGATCTGTGAGCTAGTCAACTAGAGGCTCACTAGGGACATATTGGGGTCTAAGTGTTCACACGTGTATTACGATTTCCGGATAACACAGTTATAGCATGAACAAAAGACAATTATCATGAACATTGAAATATAATAATACTTTTATTATTGCCTCTAGGGCATATTTCCAACAGCCTGGCCTCCACCCTCTGCTCCGGTGGTCAGGCGGACCACCCCTCCGAGGGCTTCTCCGTCTGAGCCGCAGGTTGGGGCGGGAGGAGACGGCGGGCAGGAGGCCCCTGTCGTACACTCCTCCCCATTGCCTGCGGTGGGGCACTCGTCCAAGGGGATCGGGAGCCTGCAGATGCCTTCGCTAGTGACCTCGGCACCACCTGGAGTTACGGTGCCAGGTTATACTAGGGAGGAGGTGATCGCATTTGGTGGGATCCCGGACCCTATTTCCGAGGGCAGACGGATGAGTGCTCGCATCCTCGACGTCCCGGAGGTTGATGATATGCAGCAGCGATGCGCTATGAGGGCGGCCAAGCTTCAGGAGGCTGCTTTTTCATCGGGTATGTCCGTTGACTTGTCTAATTCCTTATTGCATATTTCTAATGAGGACATTATAAATAATGCAAACCAATTAGGAGTTTCACTAGGTGCTACGGATAGTGAAATTACCAAATCGGTGAATGATATTTTAGACACAGGCGGAGCGGGCTTTAGAGACTATTCGTAATCTTGCAGCAGTTAAACCAATGAATGATGATGAGATAAATGCGTTAGGAGTTAGAGTGCTTGATAGCCTGTGTGAGGATCTCGCACCCACTAACCATGAGGCTGACGAAGAGGATGTGCCCCTACAGAATGACGCTAGCAATATTTCAGAACCCGGTCATGAGGAACGGGGACACGAGCTTAATAAACCCAAGTGTAAATGGAAACGGAAGATTTATCCCGATCCCGCTGTTCCTAGGAGTGCTAGGATTCGAACCACAAAAAAATTCCATGATGAACTATGAGAGGAATTTTTTGGAATAGCAGAGGTCTTAAGGACTTGGCTAAAAGAAGATTCCTGGCTGAGACATCTATTGAGCAGAAGCTAGATTTTGTTGCTCTATCAGAGACGGGTAGAGATAACTTTGCACCACAGTTTCTCTCCTCACTAGTTGGTGGTATTGATTTCGATTGGCACTGCTTACCTCCGCGAGGAAGATCGGGGGGCATCTTACTAGGTGTGAGATGCGATTCACTTGAAGTCCGTAGTGTAGTGATGGGTGACTTCGCCGTAAAGTTTCGAGTTAGGTCTAAGATTGATGGCTTTAACTAGGCTTTGGTGGCGGTATATGGTGCCGCGCAGCCTGAGTTTAAAGCGGAGTTTCTAGCAGACCTAGTTCGAATTTGTGGGTCAGAACAACTACCGATTTTAGTTGGAGGTGATTTCAATATCATCCGGAGGCGTGAGGAGAAGAACAATGACAACTTTCACGGCAGATGGTCCTTCATGTTCAATACCATTATTGAAAGCTTGGATCTGAGAGAGATAGAACTCTCGGGTCAAAAGTTTACATGGGCCAACGCTATGCCAAACCCAACCTACGAAAAACTTGATCGGGTTCTTGCAAGCGTGGAGTGGGAACAAAAATTCCCGTTGGTCATGGTGCAAACCCTTTCGAGGGGAATATCTGATCATACCCCATTGTTCGTGGACTCAGGGGAGCCGAACCACGTGGGTAATAAGAACACCTTCTCATTTGAGACGTCATGGTTCAAACGTGAGGGGTTCTTAGACATGATCGCCAGGGAATGGGCTAAAGAGGTTCGCGGTAAAACACCCATTGAGCGATGGCAGAATAAGATCAGGAATTTGAGAAGCTTCTTGAGGGGTTGGGCTAAGCATCTTAGTGGTGTGTATAAGATTGAAAAGGATAGACTCCTTTCTCTTGTACATGACTTGGACGTAAAAGCCGAGTCTAATGTTTTAGTCCCCGCAGAGCTTCATGTTAAAAATGAGGCGGAAAAGCGGTTGAAAGAACTACTGCGCGAAGAAGAACTGAAGTGGGCTTTACGTGCTAAGGTACGTAGAGTGGTCTAGGGGGAAGCGAATACTCAGTTCTTTCATTTAATTGCAAATGGCAAGCACAGAAAGAAGTGAATCTTTCAGCTAGAACAGGACGAGGGTACGATTTTAGGTCAGGATAACCTAAAAGCATATATCACTGATTATTATAAGCAGTTATTTGGTCCACCGGAGGAGAATACGGTGTCCCTTGATGAGTCCAGAACTGAGGATGTACCTCAGCTTTCGGCTGCTGATAATGACATACTGCTTGCCCCGTTCTCGGAGAAGGAGGTTTTTGAGGCAATTGCACAAATGAAAAATAATAAGGCTCCCGGTCCGGATGGTTTCCCGGCCGAGTTCTATAAGAAGTGCTGGCACATTATTAAGGGGGATTTACTACCTATGTTTCATGATCTATTCTCTGGACAGCTTCAATTATTCCACCTGAATTTTGGGACTATCACACTACTACCTAAGAAGACGGATGCGGTCAGAATTGAGCAATTCAGGCCGATCTATCTCCTAAATGTTAGTTTTAAAATCTTCACAAAGGTCGGGACCAACAGGCTCACACAGATTGCGCATTCTGTGGTGCATCAATCCCAAACCGCGTTCATGCCAGACAGAAACATCCTAAAAGGGGTGGTAGTCCTGCATGAAACGCTCCATGAAATCCACTCCAAAAAATTGGATGGAGTGATTTTTAAAGTGGATTTCGAGAAAGCGTATGATAAGATTAAGTGGCCATTTCTCCAACAATCTTTGCGTATGAAAGGGTTTGATGAAGCCTGGCGAAGGCAGGTGCAATCATTTACGCAAAAAGGTAGTGTGGGAATTAAAGTTAATGATGATATAGGTCATTACATCCAGACACATAAAGGCCTACGACAAGGAGACCTGATGTCCCCTATCTTGTTCAACATTGTGGTAGATATGTTGGCACTTCTGATAGGACGGGCTAAGGAAAATGGTCAAGTAGGTGGATTGGTGCCTCATCTGGTTGATGGAGGCATCTCTATCCTACAATACGCTGATGATACGATCATCTTTATGGGGCATGACTTGGTTAAGGCTAGAAATATGAAGCTGGTTTTATGCCTATTTGAACAATTGACCGGATTGAAGATCAACTTTCATAAGAGCGAGTTGTTCTGCTTTGGTAGGGCCAAAGATGAACAGGAAGCCTATAGGCAATTGTTTGGGTGTGAGTTGGGACAGTTACCTTTCTCATACTTAGGGATTCCTATCCACCATCGTAGGCTAACGAACAGAGAATGGAAGTGCATTGAGGATCGATTTGAGAAGAAACTGAGCTGCTGGAAGGGCAAGCTCTTATCTTATGGAGGCCGGTTAATCCTAATTAATTCGGTACTCACAAGTTTGCCGATGTTTCTTCTTTCGTTCTTTGAGGTACCAGTTGGTGTTAGGAAGAGACTGGACTTCTATAGATCGCGGTTCTTCTGGCAGGGTGATGAGCTGAAAAGAAAATACAGACTTGCTAAGTGGGACATTATTTGTAGACCGAAGGACCAAGGGGGTCTAGGTATTGAGAATCTTGAAATTAAGAATAAATGCCTTCTTAGCAAGTGCCTGTGGAAGCTCTCGTCGGAGACGGATGCTGTGTGGGCACAGATCCTTCGTGGCAAGTACCTCCAGTCAAAAACTTTGTCGCAAGTCTCTGTAAGGCCGACTGATTCGCCTTTCTGGAAGGGTCTCATGAAGGTCAAGCAGGCTTGTGTTAATAGGACAAAGTTTGTTGTCAGAAACGGCACGAGCACACGTTTCTGGGAGGACACTTGGCTTGGTGACACACCCCTGGCCATCCAATATCCCTCCTTGTATCGTATTGTTCAACGAAAGGAGGTGGTCATTGCTTCGGTTTTACAATCTATCCCCCTTAATATTCAGTCCAGACGAGTGCTAGCGGGCAATCGTTGTGAACAATGGCTCCATCTAGTTAGGAGGCTGATGGATATCCAGCTTTCTCAACAACCTGATGAATTGCGCTGGAAGTTTACTAAGTCTGGAGGCTTCACGGTTAAATCAATGTATATTGATGTTATTAATTCGAGCTCCATTCCTACGTCCAAACATGTTTGGGATGTCAAAGTTCCTTTGAAAATAAAAGTGTTTATGTGGTTTGTTCATAAACAAGTAATTTTAACTAAGGATAACTTGATGAAGCGCAATTGGACAGGACGTACTAGGTGTAGTTTCTGTGATCGGGATGAGACTATTAAACACCTCTTTTTTGATTGCCCACTTGCAAAGGTACTATGGCAGACGGTCCACATTGCTTTCAACATCAAACCACCGAATTCTGTTAATGCTTTATTTGGGACATGGCTTAATGGGATTGAGCCCAACTTAGGGAGACATATTCGGGTGGGGGTTTGTGCTTTGCTGTGGACCATCTGGAACTGCAGAAATGATTTGGTCTTTAACAGAATATCATGTATACATTTTTTGCAGGTTTTATTCCGGACTACGGCTCTGATCCGTTCGTGGTCGCTACTCACCCAGACGGAGGCCAGGGAGCATTTGGTTACTGGATCTATCCGTTGGGAGATGGTAGCTCGGGATATCTTCAACCGGTTTGGATGGCGGTCATGTAATAGGATAGGCATTTAGTATTCCTATCTAGTTTGCCCAGCCGGTTATGGCATATTGATGTGGCTAGTTTGATGTATCTAGCTTATCCGGGCTCTGTGTGAGCTTGTTTTGCTTCTTTTTACAATTTTGAGGACCTTCGGAACCATGTTGATACTACTTTATTTTGTTAATAAGAGGGCTGTATGCATCATGCTGATGCAGAGGCCGGGGTATCCCTTTTCGAAAAAGAAAAAAAATGTCCTCAAGTATAGCATCCGCCACCACCTGAAGTGAACCCTGCTTAATCAAGCACGGAAGCCAGCTAAAAGAAGACCACACCATTACGACGAGCATAACACATGCACAGACAGAAGACGGCCACATGCAAGACGCGCGGCCCTCCAAAACATGTACCACCAACATGATCTAAAATACAACCATCCCAGCTAACGCCAAGAGGAATTCGCAACAGAAGGTTAGTAAATTACCAAAACCAGCACAAGTGCACATAACGAATGAAAAAACCTATTGTCTCAATAACAGTTTGCTGAGGCCACCGTTTTTGTTTGATGAGAACACTAAAACTATGTCTGACCATGTGTTTGACACGAAATCTGAGAGTGAGGGCCCGTCCTAAGTGATGAAATGGCACGAGCCACCGGTTGACGTAGACAGCAATTATAACTGATGTGTCGGGTCAGTTTGACATAGGATGAGAAAAATGGAAAAAAGAAAAATAATAGGGAAATTATTGAAAAAATATATGAAAATAATGTATGCCACCAGCTGCCTCCAGCCTAACATTACCCCCCCCCCCTCCCCCCCTTTAGAAATTTAGTGATAAAGTCAGGACAGTCATATGGATTCATCTTAATTAAAAGAAGAGCAATGTAACACTCTTTACCATTGATTGATGTGCTAACAGTAGATGGTTCTATCAATTTTCTGTGCATCTATTACGCAACAGAATCAGTTAACTATAATTATATTAGGCATCAATAAAGAAGGTGTAGCAGACCATATAGTTTATTGTTTAGATGGGGTTTGGTTGATTCATTAATTTTCTTGATGAAGCTCTGCCACTTTACCTTTTTGATTGCTATTTTGGCTGACAGATTGCTCTACCAGATCCAGAACTACTATGTTTACTGATAAGAGTTAGGGGCTATTCATATAGTTCCTGTTCCTGAGGTATGGGTACGACATGTCAAAAAACATGTGCATGCATATCTCCATTTTTCTCTCCGTGCATAGACTCACCTTTCTTTTCTATCCAGACATACAAGTATGAATCTTAGCACGTACAAGTAGTCAACTGAACATATTTATATCTATTTTCATGCACATACTCATCATCATACAGGTACTTTCTTATGATTATTGTTCTCTTCCACAAATTTCTCATGAAGAGACTGCATCAAGTTAGATCCAGCGGCAAAGAGAAAAATGAGGTTTGCATGCTGGTGATGAACATCATGGACAGATTATGTAATTGGTTGCATGTACAAGTTATACAAAATTGGGCGACTTATGTAATTGGTTACCTGTACAAGTTACGCAAAATTGGGTGATGAAGTGCAATGCAGGACCATCCACTATCCGGTGAATAATCTTTTGAGGTTCACCCTGCCCAGACATTTGATCAGGTAAATACTATGTGTTGTCTCTCCGTGTGGTTTGTAAATAGCAGCATTGTTTAGCCAATCCAGCCAGGGTGCATACGGGAATCTCTTCTTGGCTGCGGCACCGTCATGGCCGAGGACGAGGTGATAAGCTCTCCAATAAGCAACTGGTCTGGTGATGGATTAAGCATGTGAAGAATCTTCCAATCTGAGGTAGTATAATATTGTTCTTATTTAATAACAGTGCATTTTTAGCATGCACCTCTCCATGCTATTTGTCTACAGGTAGCGTTCATGAACGGAAGATCGGTGGTTCAGTAACTAATTGACTATGTGTCGTGGATTTGTCACGGCAGATGTCCTAGTGTAAGGACTTAGTCGTGGAGCCATCGCTACGGGTTTACTTGCAGGGGTTAAAGCGGACACAAAGAAACGAGGGTTTATACTAGTTCGGCCCCTTCGATGAAGGTAAAAGCCTACGTCTAGTTGTGATGGAATTGATGTAGTCTCGATGGTTAGGGAGCAAATAAGCTTCGCCTAGGCTCGAGTTGTGGTTGTCTCTCTCTGAACCGCCGCCGGGTCGTCCCTTTATATACACGAGTGACGCCCGTCGGTTCGTAGAGTCCCAGCCGGTTCATATTCGTATCCCGGCTGGTATCTCTCTATTTCTAACTTACAATACAAGCCATACATCAGGCCGGTTTACGGCTACAAGCTCTAAACCGACTATAGGCCTTGGGCCTTTCTCTGATTATACCACTAACGGAGCTAACCCGGCCCAAGCTGGCCGGTTTGCACCTAGTGGTATTATCCCCAACATTAGGCCCCAGATTGATTTGAACTGGTTCATGTCAATCCTTCACAAAGCCTGTATCTTGGACATCTTCTTTTGTTTAATAAACCGCCACGTCATCGTTGCTTCTGATCACTGTAAACCGGCATGACGTCGTTGCTTCTGGTCACTGTAAACCGGCATGACGTCGTTGCTTCTGGTCACTTTAAACCGGCATGACGTCATCTTGAAATTTTATCCTTTATAACGCCTTCCTTAATAGCAGTCCCTGGATTCACGCGCTTGACCTAGCTTTACTGCCTTATAAATAGGACCGAAGGGTCATTCTTTTCCTCCCTTCGCTTCCTCTTCTTCGTCTTCCTCGCGCCGCTGCCCTTGGAGCTCCGCCATCGTCATCAACTTCTGCTTCATCCTAGGCCGCTGCATCAACCTGGACGTACCAGAACACTGCGGCCTCTTTCCGCATCTCCTCCGTTCCCGGTAAGCTTCCTCCCCTTCTTCAATCTGTTTCTGCATTTAGATCTGTTTCTAGGGTTCGAGCTTCATACCATGTTCTTCGTGCGTTTTCATCTTTTTAGCCTTGAACCATGCTATGAATCTTGTTCTGTATCAATGACGACTCCTGCGTATCCGCTGTACTTTCTCATTTTTAATCTCACGGATCTTCTGCATATATACATATGCCTTACGGTCCACTTGTTTACTCCCGCAAAATATTTCCTGTTTTCTGAAAACCCGCGTTTGATCCGTAGCAATCATGAGATCTTGTGAAACTTGTTTCTGTAAACTGTCCGTGACTTCCATTATCTCCAAGGCCTAGATTAGGCGGTTTAACTCACCATAATAAAAGCTGCTAAACCGGCATAGGTACACCATTAGTCCCCTTGTTGAACCGCCAAAAAGCATCTGACATCATATCACAATGAACTGATTTATAAAAAATGTCTCCGGTTTATCATAACTTGGATCAATCTCTCTGTAATAAACACGCTCTTAAACCGGATCCTTTCCATTGTAGATCTTATCATGGCCAAACAGGTGTATGAATGCAACTGGGTTCCTTCCCGCGTTTCCGAGACACAGTTGAATGAACTGGTGTCGATTGGCGCTTTAGATGACCAAAACACAATCCATTGGAGGGTTCCTGGAGAGGAATGTCCTCCCACACCTCAGGAAGGGGAAGTTATAGTTTTCGCAGATCACCTGGCCCGGGGTTTCAAACCGCCCGGGTCAAAATTTTACCGGGACGTGATGGCCAATTTTCAGCTCCGTCCCCAAGACATTGGCCCCAACTCCGTCACCAACCTGTGCCACTTTCAAGTGCTATCCGAAGCATATCTGCAAGAGGAACCTTCTGTTGAACTGTTCAGAGATCTCTTCCATCTAAACCGTCGCACTGAATTCACCGATGGCCCCAATACAGAATTAGGCGGTATGGCTATCCAGAAGAGGAAGGAGATCACCTATCCCCACGTCAAACTCCATACTCACCCCAAAGAGTGGAATGCGACTTGGTTCTACTGCAAAGATACTTCTCCTGAAGGTGAAAATCCTTTACCTGGCTTTCGTCCAGAGCGGCTAAGCAATACTCATCCCTTTCCTCAAAGATTGACTGCCAAAGAGAGAAGCAAATATGCCCCACAGCTGTCCAAGCTCCGAGCCTTTATGGCCAACGGTTTGACTGGAATTGATCTTGCACGCTGCTGGTTATCTTGGGGCATACTGCCTTTGAGCCGGCGTTCCGGTTTGATGTGCCAGTATACCGGCAGCGTCGATGACCCACTCCGACACACCAAACTTGAACTTTCTGAAGATGAAGTTACGGATTCAGTAAGGAAAATGCTGAATGAACCGGAGCATCTCTGTGCTCAAACCGGCTTGGCTCCTTACTGCACCACCAACGCACCACCTGCGGTAAGTCTCTGACTGTGTCATCATTAAAACCCGCTATTACTTTCATATGTCCAACTCTCAATTATTTCTGATCCAGGGCGATAATCCGTTTTGGAGCAAGAAACTTTCTCAAGACAAAGCGGACAAAGCTGGGCGGCCAAATCGGCCCAAAACAAAAGTTGTCAAGAAGTCCGCCCACAAGAGAAAGACTACTGCTTCGTCTGACCCGGCCATTGACGATGATGTGGGTAATCCGAAACTTGATTCTCTTGGCTTGCTTTTTACACGTCTTATTGATGATGATGCTTGTCAGGATGACGCTGAAGCCAGCAACGCAGGATTTGCTGAGGTAACCATTCTTTCTTCCGATTCAACAAATTTGCCTTCACCAAAATTTCGCCGGGCAACCCGGAAAGTTAACTTTTCTCACCCTCTTGCTTACTTGGATCCCAAACTTGTTATGAAGACACAGCAACAGGAAGCTCGCCGCACAACCCGGCACAGCGGACAGGTAGTTACCTCTGCCGGTTTACCCAACAGCCCGGTTCGAAAGCGCCGCACCGAGGTTTCCGACCCTTTTATTGCTTTAAATTTCAAAGCGGGTTTCTTCCGTCAACCTCTTAATCCGTCCGACTCCGATTATCAGGTTACTTCCCATTCGTCCTCTGGCGAATCCTCTGCCACTCAGCTACCGCCATTGAAAATAGCCGCCGGGTAAGTCCATACAGCCATATGCTTTCTGATACTTTCTGTAATGGATATGCTTTTTTTCTAACTTTTGTCTCTTTAGAACCAAACCGAAACCCAGCAAGAAGGCCCGCTTGGACAAAACAGTTGAAGAGGCTGCCGCTTCAGATCATGAGCGAGTGCCGGATCTCGGAAACGTTGGCTCTAAAGATATTCCCAAAGACCCTCCGGTTCAAGAGGAGGTTATTCCTGAAGAGAGGCCTGTGAATACTTCAATATCTGTTGATCCACCTGCCAGTACTGTCCGGTTTGAGAAGCCTCGCAGTCCTACTGAAACAGCCATGCCCACACAATCCGTCGAGTCGAAAGATGACGACGTTGTGATTACTGGAACGGGCCACTCTGAGCCGGGGAATCCTGCAACTTTAACCCGGCATACTGTGAAAGAGGACTCTTCCCCTTTTAATAAAGGAAAATGGGATGTGGAGCTGGAAACATATGCCGCTTTGAGCGCCCAAGACCTTTATTCCGGATATTTGAACCGGCTTTACAGTAGCCGTGATTATGAAGCTGGCTTGGTGAAATTAATGAGAGACAAGTTTGAGGTAACACTCCTTTCCTTATTACCAGTATAGTAGTCCTTGTAGCCCCAAAGGGCCGGTTTGTAATCTTTGATCAAACCGGGACTTGATAATTTTCTTTGATCTATTTTGCAATCTTCCCTCATAACCACCAGGGCCGGTTTAACTATGCATACTTAAACCGGTACTCCAATAAAAACTTCCTGACAACACATTGGTAGAATCAAATAGTCATTAGCCCCCAAGTGCCGAGCTGAATACTCGTATTGAGCTTGGGACTTTGCCATGTATTAGTAGTAGAAAAATTGAAGGTACATTAGCCCCCAAGTGTCAAGCATATAACTGTGTTGTGTGGTTGAGACTTTAACTAGAATTGCTGGCTGATCATACTATCAATGCGCAGGCTTAGGTGAAAATCAAGGATGATCGGATTGCCGATTTACAGGCGGCTTTGAAAACCCAGCAGGCCGAAACAGAAAAGGCCAAGAAAGAGTTAACAGGTGAAGGAAAGCATGAAGAAAGAACAGGCGGTCTGGGCCACTGAAAAGGCCAATTTGCTCAAACGGGCAGAAAATGCTGAAGCTGCCCTTAAACCGGTGGTGGATGATCTGACAGCCGTGAAGCGGCAAGTACATTCTATGACTGCAGCCATCTTCGGTAAGCTCCCTGTGAATAAGTGTGATATGTTATTCCTGCTGCATCATTAATCCGGTTTAAAACTACCCTGTTACTGCATGTAGGCACACGTGTTGGGCACTTGGGAAATGACGTGCGGAAGAAACTGAAGGCTATGTACACTTTAGTTGAGCAGTTATATACCGGAGCCCAGCGCGTTATCACCACAATGTCACATAACAATCCGGCGCCTTCCCTGATTCAAGATACTCTGAACCGGCTATCAATCCTTCCTTCCCGGATTGAAGAGGTGAAGAAATCTGCTGCACAAACCAGAGCCATCAACGCCTTAATCCGAGCCAAGGCATGGGTACCGGATTTTGATCCCGTGGAAGCAGCTCAAGGCTATCCCAGCGTGAAAGAAGATGGCTCTGATTTCAGCGAAGAGGACTTGCGGGCGATAAACCGTGCAGTACGCCCGCTGGCTTGTCAATTGGCCGAAGAAGCCGACTTGGAGCATTACCAAGCCCAATATAATGATCAGAACAAGCGAGTGTCTGCTCCAACCTTTGAACCGGAAAACCTGATCCCTCCAATCCGTCAGCATACTTACGCACCCGACATTGAACCGTCGTCTTTGATTCACGAAGAGGCTGTTTTCCAAGCGCTAATGGGAATCGACTGGACTACTGTGGATTTCCAGCCGATGGCTAGGGATGAAGATGCTGAAGCGGCGGAAGACGAAGATCAGTCTTGAACCGGTAGCCGGGTTAAACATCTGTAGTGGGCGGTTTGCCCAAAGAACAATGATCTCATTTGGGCACTGTGTTGCCTTGTAATAGCCTTAGTTAAAACTTGCTGCCTCGATATGCCTTCGTGCATAGGTGAAACTTTTGTTTGATTCATACTCCCTGCAACCAAAAAGTTGAACTTCAGCGGCGGTGACACCGCCAACCGGTTTATGGTATCCAATATATATACATATCGAAAATCAATAAGTCTGTGACACAAATACCTGCCGTATGTGGGCATGAAGCTGGCGTAGCCAACCTTGAAGCGGAGGCCTTAAAAACCATGACCGTCTGGGGAGATAATAACTCCCATATAGTCGTGCTGAAGCAGCACAAGCCCCCGTGTTATTCCAGGAGGATGAACCGGAAAAAGGTAAACCGGGCCGATAAAAACTCCGGTGTAATACCAAACCATGTCCTGTCAGTTTGTGAGTGACAGTTAAACCGGATAAAAATATTCGTCGGGTTAAAAAATGCAACAAAAAATCGAATACCAATTATGTGAAAACATGGCAACAAAGGCAATAACTCTTTGCAAAAGAAAAGCTTCATGGAGCTGGTCAGATGGCATTACCATGGTCAGACGCAACCAAGCCCCCCGAAGGCGTAGCGATGGTGCTAGTCGGCCAGGTCCCCAAAAGACTCTAGGTGAGTACGCCGGCCAAGTGGCATGACATTAGTTCGGGTTCGACCAAGCCCCCAAATGACGCTGGCCCTATTGGCCGACCAAGAGGCGTGACCGGTTCAGACGTGACCGTGTCCCCAAATGATCTGGTGGCTTTCGCCTATCAAGAGGTGTTGCATTGGTTCGGACACGACCAAGCCCCCAAGTGATAAATATAACTGTCAAGGGGTAAACCGGAGGCCGCTTTAAAAACAGAAACACTCCATGTAACCACACATGAGAAGAAAGACAGAGACCCCGCTTTAGCTGAGGTTCCGATTTTTATTATATCGAAGATAATATATACATTGTCATGCTATATACATAAACTGAGCCGATAACTCAAGTGTAGTAAGGTCGAAGATGAGCTATATTCCACGGCCTATTGGTCTCCTTCTCTGATGTACGTGAGTCTTTACACTCTCGAATATCAACCAGATAGTAGGAACCGTTGTGTAGATTCTTGCTGACCACAAAGGGTCCTTCCCAAGGCGGGGATAACTTGTGCATATCTGTCTGGTCTTGGATGAGACGAAGCACCAAATCTCCTTCCTGAAAGGCTCTGGTCTTAACCCGGCGGCTGTGATAACGACGAAGATCTTGCTGGTAAATCGCCGAACGAGCGGCTGCCAGATCACGCTCCTCATCCAATAGGTCCAAAGCGTCCTGTCGCGCCACCTCATTGTCCGCTTCAACATAAGCCGCTACACGGGGTGAATCGTGCCTGATATCACTGGGGAGAACTGCCTCTGCTCCGTAAACCATGAAGAAAGGTGTATATCCAGTAGACCGATTTGGCGTAGTATTGATACTCCATAGCACCGATGGGAGCTCTTCAACCCAGCATCCTGATGTTCTCTGTAACGGAACAAGAAGTCGGGGTTTGATGCCTCGTAAGATTTCTTGATTAGCACGTTCTGCATGCCCGTTGGACTGGGGATGCGCCACTGACGACACGTCAAGCCAGATATGCTCACGTTCACAGAATTCTTTCATAGCCCCCTTGGACAGATTAGTGCCATTGTCAGGAATGATACTGTGTGGAAAGCCAAACCGGAAAATCACCTTTTTGATGAACTGTACCGCTGTTGCCGCATCACACTTGCTGACAGGTTCCGCTTCAACCCACTTGGTGAACTTGTCCACTGCCACCAACAGATGGGTCTTCTTATCTTTGGATCGTTTAAAGGGTCCAACCATATCCAGCCCCCAGGTCGCAAACGGCCATGTTATTGGGATCATCCTCAATTCTTGAGCCGGTACATGAGCACGCCTTGAAAATTTCTGACATCCATCACACCGTTTAACCAAATCCTCCGCATCAGCATGGGCAGTCAACCAGTAAAATCCATGACGGAACGCCTTCGCCACCAGGGACTTTGAACCGGCGTGATGTCCACAATCCCCTTCATGGATTTCCCTTAAAATTGCACAGCCTTCCTCAGGGGAAACGCAACGTTGAAACGCCCCTGACACACTACAATGATGTAGCTCACCATTAAGAATCGTCATAGATTTGGAGCGCCGGATTATCTGTCTGGCCAGAACCTCATCGTCTGGCAACTCCCCTCGAGTCATATACGCAAGGTAAGGAATCGTCCAATCCGGAATAGCATGTAATGCTGCCACCAACTGAGCCTCCGGATCAGGAATAGCCAAATCCGCTTCACCAGGGAGCTGGACCGACGGGTTGTGCAAGACGTCCAGAAAGACATTAGGCGGGACCGGTTTACGCTGAGAACCCAACCGGCTTAAAGCGTCTGCCGCTTCATTCTTCCGGCGATCCACATGATCCACTTGATAGCCCTTGAAGCAACCTGCGATATTATCCACTTCCCGACGATATGCGGCCATGAGGGGTCCTTTGAATCCAGTGCGGATACTTGCCGAGCCACCGGTCCGAGTCACCAAAGCACTTAACCCGGCTTAAGTTCATCTCCTTAGCCATCCGGAGACCATGGAGCAAGGCTTCATACTCAGCTGCATTATTAGTACAAGGGAACATTAAACGGAGAACGTAACAAAACTTATCACCTCGTGGGGAAGTTAAAACGACTCCAGCCCCCGAGCCTTCCAATTGCCTGGATCCGTCAAAATGAATAGTCCAGTATGTGTGATCCGGCTTCTCCTCTGGTGCTTGTAACTCCGTCCAATCATTAATGAAATCAACAAGTGCTTGCGACTTCACTGCTGTGCGCGGTATATACTTTAGCCCATGCGGCCCAAGCTCGATGGCCCATTTTGCAATCCGGCCAGTCGCCTCCCGGTTCTGTATGATATCACCCAAAGGAGCTGAACTAACCACTGTGATAGGGTGCCCTTGAAAATATTGTTTCAGCTTCCTACCGCCATAAAAACACCATAGACTAGCTTCGCCAATGCGGATATCCTGCTTGGACTCAATAAGCACCTCATCGATATAATAAACCGCCGTTGAACCGGATACTCCTTGCCCGCCTCCTTGCGCTCTACTACAATGGCCACGCCATCGCCGAGCATTGGCTGCCACATATAACAACAGCGGTTCCTTGTCGACCGGAGCCGCAAGAACAAAGCGGTTGGCCAATTGCTGCTTTAGATCCTCAAATGCTTCGTCGCAGGTGGACTCTGCATAAAATTATCCGCCTTCCTCAAAGATTCGGTATAAGGGAATGGCCTTCTCTCCGAGGCGGCTGATAAACCGGCTCAACGCAGCAATCCGGCCCGCCAGACGCTGAACATCGTTGATACACTTCGGTTTAGCCAAGGAAGTGATAGCTTTAATTTTCTCCGGATTAGCCTCAATTCCTCTGTTAGACACCAGGAACCCCAATAGCTTGCCAGCCGGAACACCAAAAACACACTTGGCCGGATTAAGCATCATCTTATAAATGCTAAGTTGTCGGGTTTTCTTCAAATCTTCCACCAGTGTCTCCTTTTGTCTTGATTTCACCACAATATCATCTACATAAGCATGCACATTGCGCCAATCTGCGTGATGCAAGCAATTTCTGTACACACCGCTGATAAGTAGCCTGGGCACTCTTGAGCCCAAAAGGCATAGATACATTGCAGAAGGCTCCAAAGGGAGTTATAAATGCTGTCTTCTCCTGGTCCTTAACCGCCATTTTGATCTGATGATATCCAGAGTATGCGTCCAAAAAACTTAAACGCTCACATCCTGCCGTGGCATCAATAATCTGATCAATGCGGGGGAGGGCAAAAGGATCTGCTGGACAAGCCTTGTTAAGATCTGTGTAGTCCACACACATACGCCAGGTGCCATTTTTCTTAAGGACTAGCACCGGATTAGCAAGCCACTCTGGATGAAACACCTCAATGATAAAGCCAGCCGCCAGAAGCCTGGCTACTTCTTCTCCAATGGCCTTGCGCCTCTCTTCATTAAACCGGCGGAGAAACTGTTTCACCGGTTTATACTTAGGATCCACATTAAGTGTGTGCTCAGCGAGTTCCCTCGGTACACCTGGCATGTCAGATGGCTTCCATGCAAAGATATCCCGGTTCTCACGGATGAACTCGATGAGCGCGCTTTCCTATTTGGGATCCAAGTTTGTACTGACAGTAAACTGCTTGGACGAATCGCCTGGCACGAAGTGCACAAGCTTAGTCTCAGCTGCCGATTTAAACTTCAGATCCGATTCATGCTCTGTAGTGGGTTTCTTCAAAGGGGTCATATCCGCCGGGTCAACGTTGTCCTTATAGAATTTCAACTCCTCCGTGGCACAGACCGCCTCTGCATAAGCTGCATCTCCTTCCTCACATTCCAAAGCGACTCGGCGGCTTCCATGCACCGTTATCGTTCCTTTGTAACCCGGCATTTTGAGCTGCAAGTAAATATAACAAGGTCGTGCCATGAACTTAGCATAAGCCGGCCGTCCAAACAAGGCATGATATGGACTCCGGATTTTCACCACTTCAAAAGTTAGCTTTTCAGACCGGGAATCATGCTCATCTCCAAAAGCCACATCCGTGGCTATCTTACCAACAGATAAGCAGATTTGTTCGGTACTACACCATGGAACACCGTATTGACGGTCTCGAGATCTTTGTCTGTGAGAGCCATGCGACGGAAAGTTTCATAGTATAATATATTGATATCGCTTCCTCCATCCATAAGCACCTTAGTAAACTTATAGCCCCCACCGAGGGTCTACCACTAATGCCACCGACCGGATTATCAACCCGGGGATGGTCCTCTCGCCCATACGATAGGCTGCTCTGACCAACGCAAATACCGCGGCAAAGCCGGTTCAACAGAGTTTACTGCCCGTTTGTGAAGCTTCCGATCCCGTTTGTCCAAACTGGTTGTGAAAACATGATACTGCCCACTATTCACTGCTTTGGTTGGCTCTGATAACCTGACTGTTGCTGCTGCTGCTGGCCACCCTGATTACTCTGATTATTGTGATTGCCCTGGTTAGGCCCTGAACCAGAAGCTCCGTCCTGACCCGGCCCATGGAAACCGGATCCTGAACCACCACCTGACCCCTGGTCATATCGGAAAGCATCGGAGTTTTTGAACTCCTGCATAATATAACAGTCTTTCCAAAGATGATTCGATGGGGACTCCTTCGTCCCGTGCTTGGGACAAGGCTGATTCAACAAGTAATTCAAACGGCTTGTATTAGGATTTGGACCCCGATTCGCCTTGCCTCTGCGCCGCGGGCCTCTGTCCTGCGCATTAGTGTTGGCTACGAAATCCGGATTGCCATCAGCCTTGCGCTTGCCCCCGTTTCCATGACCCGCCGATTTGAAATGCTGCCCTTGAGTTGCCGTTCTTCTTTCCTTCCTGCTTCATCATCGTCGACCAGGATCCTTGGTACCGCCTCAATCGGCGATTTTACCAAAGCGCCATGAGGGTTCCCATATCATTGCGTAACCGCTTCATACGCCCCAACTTCAATTTCAGAGGCTCAAACCGCGGTTGCCTTCCAACGTTATGATCGCCGAGTCAAGCATTGATCCGGTCAGAGGAGTGCAAAATCTCAGACACACGGCGTACCCAACGGCTTGTTGACTCCCCTTCTTCCTGAACGCAAGCCGCCAGGTCTACTATGGACTTGGGCTGCTTACATGTATCCTTGATGTTCTGGATAAACCGGGCCCGTAACTGACCCCATGAACTGATAGAATTGGGCGGCAAGCTTTTCAACCAAGTACGGGTTGTGCCCTCCAGCATCATGGTGCAGTACTTTGCACATGCGGCTTCATCAACATCTAGCATCTCCATGGCCATCTCATAACTTTCAACCCACGCCTCAGGGAACAGATCTGCAGTGTAATTTGGCACCTTGCGCGGGCCCTTAAAATCCTTAGGTAGACGCACATTGCATAAGGCGGGGATTAAACAGGGCACCCCTAAAGCGGATGCGACTCCTGGCCCGGTGAAGGTGGTAGGGCGAACCGGTGTGTGCTGATCCGCATCATCCTGTGCTGCTAACACGGCCTCCCTACGTGCCCGGGCCCGATCCACTACCTCCTGAGCATCACGAATACCACCCGCCCGGTGATTGCCTCGGGCCGCCAGCGGTCACGCGCTGTTTGATATGGCCGGTTCATCCATGCGCGCGCTGAACTCCGCTTGGGCGGCGCGAGTGAATCCGATCACGGCAGTATGAATATGCCTCCCGCAGATCAGCGCAGTCCGAGAAGTTCTTTAACCCGCGTGTCTCAACTGCTTGTGGGGAATCTCTTCGACCGATCGCCTCCAATCGGCAGCGGCTGCAACAAGGTTGTCCATGGATTAGAATAATGACCGGGGCGCTCAGACCGCGGGGAACCACCATGTTCTCGCTGCGGAGGCTCCATCAGCGCGGTTGGACCGCCGCTCCTCGCTCCCGGTGCCTCAATCCGGTTTACTTCCTGGCTTTGGGGGCGGGTTATCGGGTCCGCCCCGGTCTGAAAGAGATTTCTAGGATCAAATCGACGGCAGCGCGATCTATACTTCCGCCTCAACACCTCCTGCGACGCACTCTGGTCGAGCATGAGTTTGTAAGCTTGTGCATCTAAAGCGGCCCAATCTGCGGCCATACGCTCCTTCTCTGCCGCTAGATCCGTTTTGGCTTGCGTGATCTGCTCTTTTACCTTTGCAATTTCTGCATTATGAGCCTCCTGATCTGCTGGGTTGTCCTCCGCCATAAGCGCTGCTAGTGCGTCAAACAAATCTGACAGAATTTGAACCGGCGGGCGCACCGGGCCTCCTGCCCCTGCTGCCTCTGCTGAACCGGAAAGCATTGCTGCTGCGGTTGAAGAGAGGTTTGCTGCCTGCGTACCAGCCATGAATACTCCAACCCGGTTTAACTGGCTTGGGGGGCCCAGAATGCTGTCACCGTCGGAACCGCCCCTGATCATATCATCCTGCAGCTGGTACAATGACTCGGTCTCTCCTGTTGAAGATTCATCGCCCGAATAAACGACGGTCTCACTACCGTGTTGAACCGCGCCAGATTCTCCATGGGTGACTCCGACGAAGACATGCCTTACAGCCGGTTTAACCTGGGCTGGTCGCGCACGCTGAGCCGTCTCGACGAGGTCGGCGCAGATGTCCGGCTCAGGCCCAGGCTCCCCGATCTTGCCGATGAAAACGTGTATGCCGCCGAAGGGGACCCGGTCTCCATACTCGATTGAATCGGCCTCGACCCCATCCGCGCCGCCGATGTAGATCCGCCGCGACGACTCTTGGTCATCCAGCCCATGACGTAGCCTTCGAGTCCTTTGAGCTTGCCCTCCAAGATCGTCAAACCATCGTGCGATAGCCCCACGGTGGCGCCAACTGTCGTGGATTTGTCACGGCAGATGTCCTAGCGTAAGGACTTAGTCGTGGAGCCATCGCTACGGGTTTACTTGCGGGGGTTAAAGCGACACAAAGACACGAGGGTTTATACTAGTTCGCCCTTCGATGAAGGTAAAAGCCTACGCCTAGTTGTGATGGAATTGATGTAGTCTCGATGGCTAGGAGCAAATAAGCTTCGCCTAGGCTCGAGTTGTGGTTGTCTCTCTTCGAACCGCCGCCGGTCGCCCCTTATATACACAGTGACGCCTGTCGGTTCAGAGAGTCCCAACCGTTCATATTCGTATCCCGGCTGGTATCTCTATTCCTAACTTACAATACAAGTTATACATCAGGCCGGTTTACGGCTACAAGCTCTAAACCGACTATAGGCCTTGGGCCTTTCTCTGATTATACCACTAACGGAGCTAACCCGGCCCAAGCTGGCCGGTTTGCACCTAGTGGTAATATCCCCAACACTATGCAAGACAAAGAACTCACATGTGTTAGTCCGTGGTGGCCAAAAAAGCGCACATATATTATACCCTCTCAAATCAGTCAAGCTATGTGATATGTTTGGAGCATGGAGATTCGCTCAATGAAAAAAGTTTCATAATTTTATCACAGATTTCAGCTTTTTTGTTGTTGTTGCAGATTTTCAAATTTTATACCATATCGTGACACTTTGTCTTCTACCACCAATCTCCACTGATTCTCTCCCCTGCCCCTCAACTCTAACACTTAGCGTACCAATATTATCGATAAGATCGGTGTCTCCCTTGATCGTAAGGACCTCTAAATCTACAATTATTCAATCCAGCCCATGAAGTTGTCCATCCAGGAACCACTGATGCCCATGGTACGAGTAAAGAAAATGTTGTCTTTCAATCCAGCCCGTTTTTGTGACATCTTATACATGGACTTTAGTTTTGGTGTTCTATCCTATATGTGCATTTTGTTTCATACATTCTATGTTGGGCCTGATTTGTTGGGTTTTATGAGAATTACAACCGATTCTTCTTCTTTTTTCAGGTTCCAAAGCATAATATGCAAATGATTCTACTTTCTCCAGGCATTCTAATTTTAATCAAGTATGTTATCTATGTTTTGTGTCATTTCTGTGAAGGACTGCCAGTCAATTGTTTCCCGGGCTAGCATCATTGTTGGGCACAGGTTATTATCTACAAGACATTAAATGCGACTTTGCATGTACGTGGAACTTTATGACCTTATCCACAAAAGCCACCAGATCACGAAATTTGAGGAATTCTATTTAACATTTTCTGAATGCCCCAGACTGAACAATAATAGAACTATGGCAACAACGCCATGCAAAATACGCCCATGCATGAATCTGATATCTCATCAGATCACCGTATTTCTAAACTTTACATTTCCTAATGCATCAGAGGTTAGAGTTGCATATCTTATCTCGAATTGTTTCTGATTGTCAGCGCACTGGATTTTGCATTGCTAACAAGTAACAATTGGTCATAACTTGATGTCCATGCACTATTACATTTGTAAGTTAATCTAGGTTAAAAATATGATGAATGCATGCTTGACTTATAGAGTTGACATGTTTTATTCCAGATTCTGCAGAATAATCATATTATTTTGCCAGTAACCCAAACCTATGTGTATGTATGAAAATAACTCAATGGCAGTCCAAGCCAATACACCTCGCGTACCCCAACTGGATGCAACCAAATTCTAAGGTACCAAGTTATAAATGCAATCTTAATATAAGAAACAAAATAAAAAACGTACGTAAGAATAATATACATTGAGGAATATATTTACTTAATTTTACAGTTTCATTTTTTTCTTAATGCTACGTCACTACTGGGAATCGCAGAATTTGCCGAGTTTCTAATGTACTCGACAAAGTCTAGAAACAACTGACGAGTTCTGTTCTCGACAAACAACTCGGTCAAATGGACGTGAAAATCATTAACTTGGCCGAGTTCTCTTTATCAGACAGCCGACAAACGTTGAAGTAGGCATTGTCGAGTTTACAAAAATAAGAACTCGACAAACTACAACTTCAGCAATAATATTCATGGTAATTTGTAGGAACCACATATATTGGGTGGTAGTAAGGGATATGAGACATGTATGTCGGATTGTTTTGTTTGATAGATATGATTATTGAATTAGTATTTCTGTAAATACTGTATGGATTCATAATTTGTTTTTGTGTCATTATATACCAAATTATTATGATATGATGCAAGCAAAGGGGATGCAGAAAAGTGCAACCGTGGAACATGTACAAAAGCTCAACCACATGACTATTTTCACTACGCATGATTTTATTATATCAGTTGGAGACTAGGCTTCCGTCTTTTATTTAGAAAATTTTGGAACAAGAAAAAAAGTAATAAAAATGCTCTCTAATGGGGGTATCTATTCCTAATGTTTTCTTAAAGGTCTAATTGTTTTTCATGTTGATTATGTGATGCTCTTTCATCTTATATCTAAAGTAAACTTCTTAATTACTCTAGCAACTGGTCGGAATATATCTCAAGTGAATGAAAAATTAGCAAATTTTATTTTCAATGTGTTCAAGGCATTATATACCAAGATTAGAGGTGATCAAATAATTTGTTTTTCCTTGCTCCCAGTAAATGAGATGTAGTCTCAAAACTTGATCCCATTGTAGGTTACTAAACTAGCCCGTGCAAATGCACGGGTTGTCGACTAGTATTAGCTATTTGCTAACCCTCCTGGCACAATATAAGATGCTTTTGCAAGCTTATGTTAGCTTGCAAGACATTCTTGCATGCTATGTTAGCTTTCAAGAAAGCCTTATATTATGGGACCGAGGGAGTAGTATATATGGAAAAGCTCAGACCATTTATAGCTTTTGATTCTAGTATAGTTCCTAACACACGTGGAACATCTTATAATTTCAAATTCTGGTAATTTTATATTACAATAGAACAATGTGTTGATTTTGCAGTTTTTGTATATTTGCAGTGTCTCACACACCAATCCACATTAAATTCGTTTCATTGAGATTTTATTATCCGTCCTTTATGACGAATGCTTGCCTATGCAACATATGAGGGATAATTGGTGATATACTTTAAGTAGTTTAGTTTGTTTCCATGTTGATGTAAAGTTTGTAAGGAGTACCTTGTTGCATCGATCATAGATTTGCATGCACTTCTATTATATATGTGTATTATGGAATTAGTTTTTTTTAATTAAATCTGATTCGTCGCAAGTGAATTACTACCCAAAATTACAATGTGAAGTGACATGTGCATTGTAACATCATTAAATTGCACACTGTAGTATCAATTGTAGCTATGTCATCTTGAAGATTCCAATTGCTTAGGGAATATACCATTGTAAAATATAAATTAATAAAGGAAAAGTTAGAAACAAACAAACACGTCGATGATAAATTACAATAACATTAGAGTAATACATTATAAGAACTATGTTATCCTTCAAATATATGTAGAGGTCAATATATATTAAGTTTTTTTTGTCTAGACACACCTATTTGTTATGAATGTAAATAATTTTTGGTATATAAAGTAACTTCTACCCTATTTTATGGGATCATATACTACGTGTGTAATCGGTGGTAACTTACACTATTGTCTAGTTGATGGTAATTAATACTTGAACTCAAAATATGTGTGCCTTGTTAACCCAAAAGGAGGTAATATGTCGAAATTGGGCATACTTTTCTTATGATAAACACTACAAAAAAAGACACATCCGTGACATTAAGACCCCAACGAAAACTTTTTGTATCATGGTTATGACACTTCTATGATAATTGTGACAAAAATAGGTATCATCATAGATGCGGTGGGCTCCTACTTCTATGACTAAACATCACGACAGAAAATGAGATTTTCATCCTGTGTCGGCCGGAGACGCACCTGCATGACATTCTTTGGGCCGTCCATGACGTAATAAATTCGTGGTAGAAGTAAGGGCGAGGAAAATTTCGGCTTCAAGAAGGGAACAGGCTACGCCACCGCCGGTCCGTCCAAATATAGAGCAGGTTTTCGCCCCGCCCAATACTCATCGTCAACGAACGCCGCACCCGGAGAACCACGCCGCCCACACGGCCATGGCCATCGGGCAACACCAAGTGACGGGCCTTGCCCATAAGCACTGCGCAACCACCACCAGGACCGCCGCCCAGCCATCTGAGACCTACATACCACCACACCTGACACCCGTCGCTACCCCCAACTGAAGAGATGATCGGATGCCAGGGCCAGCCTCCATCGAGTCGTCCTGCAGCACCGGGCGCGAGACGAGCTTGATCCTGCTGCCGGGCGCCAGATGAGCGCGGTACTGCTGCCGGGCGCGAGACGAGCTCAGTCCTGCTGCCGGGCATGAGACGAGCTCGGCCCTTGATCTATCTTCTCGTGATTTGGGTGCTATTTCCATTGAAAGGATGGCCGTCTCCCGGCTGCGGCCCTTGATCCTACTATGGCCCTTCTTTTCAGTAATTTCAATTCTTCTCTTGACTTTCAGTGAGGAACCCACAGTAATTCAAACCCCCCATCTTTTAGTTTGTTCATTAGTGAATAGTTTCATAGAAATTCAGAGAGTGATGATATGATGATTTGTAGAGATGATCAAATTCGTCATGCAGTTGTTGGTAACATATTATGTTATCACAAACACCTCTCACCTCATTAGCTACTAGTCACATAAGCTAACTTGCCTTGGGTTCGTATTATGTTACTAGCTAAGTTACTTTGACTATGACTAACTTTAATAACCTATGCAATGATGATTTAGTTGCCCAACTCTTTGATGTGCTTAGTACCTCATCTAACCACATGTGCATTAAGAGACGCCTAACTGCACTCATCATTTAAAAAGAGAAATAATAAATGGCAGTACCACACGGCCTTGTTGCTATAAATAATGAATTCTAGCATCTCGTGCTCATCTACGTTAGTATATTTTGCTCGAGGAAGAATCCATCCTGCGGTTTGCTTTTTTAGGGTACGCAATAGGCACACTGTTCTCCATATCGATTAACCAGCTTCACCTACCTGTAGATGCGTGTGTTATGCACGGAAATAACTCGTTTACGACCAGTAGGTGTGAGGTACCAAAATGGGATGCTGCCGCCCAACGTAGATGAGGATATCAAGTGGCGCTAAAAATGGGATGCATTGGGAGAGGATGGGCACTATGATGTTGAACACAAAGGTGGAGGTGTTTATCTATGCGAGGAACATTTTCACTGATTTCAGGATCAGGCTGGATGTCACTGCGTCCTAAGTGTTCTTGTCTTAGCGGCAGTGGCAGATGAGGCCTGGCCAGATCTCGTACCTACGGAGCGGACTACACTCTTCCGATCTGTTTGGGTGTCGGTACTTGGGAACCATGGTTCCTAATATGCATCTTTGGATTAGGCAAGCTAGAGTTCGCTGGTAGGAGAGCGAGGTTGCATGTCGTTGTATGCCTGTATCCTAATCAGTATATGGTGCTCGTGCTCGAGCCTTTTGAAGTTTTGAGAAATGGAATTTGCTACTATCACCATGATACTCATCGCTGCACGTGCCAGAATCGCTAATCCCGGTTTTCCTCCTGTACGCTGCGTCTACAGCTCTACGCTCCCACCAGATAAACCAACAGGCTACCATTATGTTCTCAACATGAATCGATTCCGTTGGTGCTAATCCCCCTGGATTCTCCGTGTACAACAGATCCTCCAGTATCACCCATCTACAAAGGAGCCAAAGAAAACAATAATCAGAACTATTAAAACGATTTTGAGTTTCCTTGATCTCTGATTGTTCATGGGATTGTTACTATGGATTAACTCTGGGTGCAGTGATTTTACTGAGAATTTTGTGTTCTTGCATAAATTGCAAGATAAGTCATTCAGGTCTTACATGGTAAACGAACGGAATCTAAACAACCCAAGGACCAAATTTTGGATGAACTGTTAATTATAACTGTTTGCACTTTTCGTCTGTTTTGGGCCCTTGGTAAGGTGCAGTTGTTTTATAATCATTTCATTTCTGAGATAATCTTTTAGATAATGGAACAGAACATTTCACCCAGTTGCCTCTTCATCAGTAATAGCCATCCAGAGATATCTCTTCCAGCAAAATAAAGTTTTCTAGTCAATTTGTTTGTCTATTATTACTCATCCGTGCCTTGCTCGGCGCAAATTTTTCTATCCACTAATATAAGTTCCTACAATTCGTGGGTGTCTTGAGATTCATGCGCCTGAAATATCACGTCTGTTGTCGGTGTCAAAACAGGCGGATGTCAGGGTAGGGGGTCCTGAAATGTGGACCTTGGGTAGATGGGAAACAAGGGACGTGGGACACAATATTTACCCAGGTTCGGGCCCTCCCTAAGAGGTAAAACCCTACGTCCTACTTGATTATATTGCTTGTGTATATGAGAATTACAGAGTCGATCTACCACAAGATCAGATGAGATAAACCCTAGGCTAGTAGGATAATAGATGTTCTCTTAGCCTTCATGAGCTAAACTCTCTGATTTTTATAGACACCAGGGGTACTAGGGTTTACACATAGTCAGTTACATCGAATGAACAAGGACGCCGAATCTTCTATCTTGACATGGGGTACACGTCAAGGCACAAAAGGTTTTCCGTCCGGATATAGTGCGGCCCGACTGTCCGGCCCATGAGATATAGGCCGACGACCTGTAGACCCCCTGATCCAGGACTCCCTCATCTGTAAAACCGAAAAACTGGGTTTCTGGAAAAATGGAGATTCGGCGTTTTTCTATAAACCAGTTTTAGCGTCTACGTCAACTCTATGGTGAAATGTGTCTCCTGTACTGATCAATCCCCTCGGTGCCGCCGCGGCCAGGGGCACCCAAGCACAAGACATGCAGCCCCAGATTACCGCAGTTCTGGCCCTCTGGGCATGCAGCCACAACAACATCCACCATGGATGAAGAAGACCCAATCAGCAAGTGAAGGCGCCGGTGTCCATGTCGTGGACTGTGTACAATGCAGCGTCGATGAGCTGCACATATGGCTCTTGACCATTGCAAAGGAGCGGCGCGTCGCTTTGGAACAGGATGGTGCCCAGTAGGATGTAGGTGATGCTGCAGTGACATGAATACAGTGCACTCCATGTACCCTAAAAAATGCCCAGTACATGGTGGCTGCACTAGTCGACGATGCTGCAGTCCAGGGCACGGCCTCTTGGTGGAATCTGACCTCCTCTTGCACATGTTACGACACCACATCATCCGCGTTGGTTAGCCCCTCCATGCCGTTGCTTAGCGCATGCAGCTGGGCGACCCCGGACATGAGCACTGCAAGCTCGGGTGCACTGGAGCTCAGACAGGTGCTAGGTAGGCACATAAGGCGCCAACTCGCTCACGAGGAAGAGAGCACTGGCAGAAAAGCAATCGCCAAGTTGACGATGTGCTTGTTACTGCTGCGCTTGATGAGTGATGCTACTCTCCACGAGTGCTCGGTGGGCTGGCTATCAGCCAAACAAGATTTTATGCATATCCATTCCTAACCGAATTACTAATAAAACTGTCTTTTTGAAAAATCCTGTGAAAACGCGTTTTATTAAAACTAGTTGCTAATTTTATTTATCCAAACAACCACTAAGGGTGGTTATCCAAAATCTTTTCTGCAAATGCTCATTGTATTTTTAAAACAAAATACCTTACTTCACGTTTATTTGAGGTTATATCGTTGCCCTAGAATATTCATGTTATTAATAGGAGTACTACGGCAACATGTAGTTGAGAAAACTCAAGGCCCCTCCATGCATATATACACTTGGACAGCCTTGCCCCAGTAAACCTCACCCCTGACTATCTTGGCTTCCCTCTCTTGTTTGCCAAAAATAGGGATACTGCTGCATTTGACCCATGACTAGGTTGTCCTCCATCTCCATGTGGCTACGTAGCTGGCTAAACCACATAATTATAAGAGAACTGTAGTGTCTGCGTCATGAGATTTAGTTCAAGTAGGTGAGACTGGGATGCATGCAGAATGTGAATACAAGTTCTAACGAAAGTCGAGGAAAAGAGGTGGCGCACTTTTAGGGTCGACAGGGAAGTCCCCACGACCCATGCTCAGAATAGCCCCGTAATCACTTGTCTTGACCTCTAACTACCCACAGCGTATTAGTGGTTGTCATTTTGCCTTCCGGATGATGTAGATTTGCTGCATTTGCAAACCCACAGCACATGACCACACCTTTACAGATCCCGACAGAAAAGGACCCGTAAAATCAATTGATGAATAACAGAGCTAGGTTGTGGTTCGCCTATGTATTGCTAAATCAATTAAGTTGTAAAAATAAGATCGGACTTAAAGTACATAGCTAAACTAAAAATAAGATCGGTGTTTTTAGCACTAGTTTATATAACCGTGCGGCATAGTTTGCAACATTTTACAATGAGACTCCTTGTATGAAACTTGAATGTTTTGGAGTAATAATGTAAGAGCTAGAACCAAAAATACATATGACTTATTGTATTTGATTATTGTATAGTTGTATAATATTTATTAAATGTAAATATCATTATAGAATGGAAATTCCCATGCATATGTGCATGTTGTGGTGAGTCTCTTCCTATGCATGTTGCGTGATGATGTAGGATGCTTTTACGGTTATAGAAATAGGTTTGTGGGGGTTGGTCTTTTTCCATGCATGCTATATGATGAGGTGGCATGCTTGTATGTTGAGAGGAATAGGTTAGTGGGTGCTAACCATTTAGATACAGAAGATAAGGTGCATTGTGAATTTTTGAAAAAAATATATTTATGTCTCAATATGTTTTGATCTTTTCTGTCTAACCAAATTGTACTCTTCGGACATGTGGAAGTCTAGTCTAGTATTAGTTACCCATAAAAGCGTATGGTTCCTCAAACATCTCCTCCATGTCCATGTGGTTCACATGTCCTTCCTGGAGCAGGATAGACTTTGCTGCAGAACCATCCTTCTTCTCTGGGCAGACCGTGGCATGTGCCCCATCTTCTTGCATTTGAAGCCCTCCACTTGGATAATGCCGTTCCTGAGTGGGATATAGTTGCGCTTCTTACCATCTGTTGTTGTTGTTGTTGCAGCCGCCATGGTTCCTAAAAGGGATGCCATGGCAGCCAACAAACCATGGAGCACATCCTAGAAATCCTGCCATGTTAGTGGAAATAGACTGAAATTGCTACCATGACACTGAACTAAGCTATTGCTGGATTTATGCAACATGGGCGCTGCCGGTGTGAGGTGGTGCACGGGCATCAAGGCAAGTGGCCGGTGTATGCACTGTAGAGAGCTCGGAGCGGGCATGCGGCTTTACTGCATCAGGCATGCTGCGGCACCCAACTCAGACTGGCATGGCTCTGTCTTGCAGCAGCACGTAGGTAGGCACATGTGGGGTTGGCAGGGTGCACAGAAGTAAGAAACAGTGACGCGTGACCACCGGACCATGTGTTGGCTACACGCGAGGATATTGAGGCCGAGGAAGCGTACTAGGAGGGCCATCGAGACTATGCCATTAGCTCAGCATCCATTGCATAGTGATGTGCAAGTCGACGGGGTGACATGTATGGACCTAGGAGTATGATCTCATCTTGTTTGCTAGTCGTCTAGACATGACGATCACCAACAGAACACGCACACAGTCGGTGCATCGTGGCGGTGCCGCACTCATCGAGATCACCTAGGTGCATAGTCTTCGTAGGGTGTAGTCAACAAGTTCCTCATTGATCCAAGACCAATCAGCATTGGCCAGCGAGCATCACATCCACCACAATTGGTCAAAGAAAATGAAACGAAGATAATATAATCCGGAAAATATGACACTTGCAAGAACGGTGTGACTATAATAGACCAGCATTGGCAGACGACATCAAATCCGCCACAATCTCTTAAAGAAAATACACGTAGGGATTTTGTAATACCACAAACTAGGGTTGTTCCTTTTATGTTGGTCATGCACATTAGTCCTCAACGTTAGAGCTTTGAGGTTCCTCTTATGTGCTAGAAATAAATATAAACTAATTCTAAAAGGACATCACGGAGTTTCATGCTTTTTAAGCATATCGATTTTTTCTTGAGTCACAAAAAAGATGTTGTGCTTCCAAACAATATCACTACAAAATGACATCCAACTGGATTTTTTTCTAAAATCTACCCGCAAATATGAGACCAACAAAGTTAATGTTCTTGCTTCTCCTTATTTAGATTGAGCCTCTAGAGTCTCTCTTGAATATCATGGATTGGGGAAATGTCTGGTGGGGGTTGGAGCCACACATGTGCCCCGTAGTCGGTGGGTTTAACAATATTGTACTCCACTGTCTTGATCCAATTATTGATGAAGTTATACCTCAATAAGTTTCGTTGGAAAACAAAGTAGATGCACCCACCATCCATGCCTATTTGGGTGGCATCCATGGCACAACTTGTAGGGGAACCGAGCAACAAGACACTGTCATCAAAGCTCCGACTGTCCTTCGTTACCCAACGCATCTCGTCACCAGCTTCTTCTTCGAACGTATGCACTATCACTAACATTTCTGGCATCGAGCTTGCGATATCATGAAACCAATGAACATGAACAAGGATGGTTGCGCATTGTAGCTTGCCGTGTGACTCCAAGATGTAGCTATCAACGCGAATATACCCTATTTTGTTGACCGGGTCACACCTTACAGAGCCACCAACGTCATCCTGCTTTAGTAGAAACCAAGGGCGCATGCTGATGCACCACAAGACCTTGCCATTGTGGTATGACACACATAAGGAGTGTGGATCCGGGGCCTCCAGATTTGTCTTCACGACTGTCCATGCCGCATACGGGCACGCAGAAATGCTACCATGAAAAGGCGCGTGCATGTGTACAATAGGTTGTACAGAAAGACAGTACCGTCATGGTAGATGATGCCATGGACATTCTCCATTGACCGCCTGATCTCACCGTCACCATCCGGGAAGCGAGGAAACGGACTGACCGCTCCTGTAAGAAGGTCAATGAGTATTGGCTTAGGACTGGTAGCAATGATGCATGCAGCCATGCCGTCTGCCGTAGTGACCCAATTACTTCCCTTACAGTCGGTCGATGAAGTGCCCCGCGGCACCTCTACGATGAAGTCACGGTCCCTCGAAGCTTTGGAAGCAGAGACACATGGAAAGTTGACATGGCAGTGAATGACGTGGTTTTTGTTACACAGCCCGAGAAGCCATGGTGAAAACATGGGGCGTGTTGCTGAGGAGCGAGCCCTGCGATTGCGCGCCATGGCGTGCAGACGGCATGGAAGCGAACGAAGTCTATAACTTTATGCAGGCGACTGGAGATGTTGAGAAGAAGGTCGGGCGAGAGGTCAACCCACATGCTGGACTCTGGCGACATGCCGGATGTGGACTCCGACATCGAATTGAGCCGACACAAAGAGGTCGGCTACGCCGAAGGCATACAAGGATGCTTCTCGTTTATGCACAGTCGGTAAATCCGACCATATATATAAGGAATTGATTTGACTCGAAGACGCGACAGGACACTATGCACTGCATGCACCACGGCAGCATGCATGCATGTTATCGCTTGCAGGTTCGTTCATGAGGCACCGTCCGTGTGTACAACGCGGGGATACGCACTACACAGCAAACCCACGACAGCACCCAACCAGCCAAGGACGCCACGACAACTCCTGCACTTGACCGAGCATCTGCATCTGGTTGTACGATTACGATTACGCCCAAGAAGAAACAAAGTTTTCATCGAGCACTACGAGAAGCGAGTACAACATGCACCATCCATGCCTCTAGCAGGTGTTGAGCGACAAATAGCTCCTCTTTAGACTTCTTGGCAGGACACAACATGGACACTTCGTCACTGTAAAGGACTCCTTCAAATGAGTTTCATCCTCAACACCCGCAATGCAAACATCGCACTTCATTGCCAAAGTCTTCATCAATTTGGTCATCACCAACACAATGCCACCCCCTCGTCCACAAGGTGAACATATCTAACATCATTTGATAGCATAACTGCAAGACGCATCATTGACGACGGAAAGGACCGTGTCATCTATGAGGGCATATGTGCATCGACACGGCATCACTATAATGTTGACCCCCTACATGGCGGTCACATGATCCTTTCCAAAACCGATGTCGGAGATGAATCTGGCGGATCTCGGGTAGGGGCCCCAAGCTGGTGATCATGGCTTATAATAATAATAATACAAAGAGGGACACGGTGTTTTACCCTAATTCAGGCCCTCTTGAAGAGGTAAAACCCTACGTCCTTCTTCTATTCTACTGGTTGTGGCCGGGTGGGGTACAATGTACATGATGATCTACCTCAAGATCATATGTGTACGAATCTACCCCTACGGTCTAAACCCCTTGGCTATTTAGGCACCATAAGTACCTAGGGTTACATGTAGGTCGGTTACATCAGGGGATAAACATGCCGATGATTCAAATGTGCCTCAGTGTATGAGACAAGTCTTCGGTCCATCTTGAATAGGCCATGGGGCATGGTAAACATGGCCCACTTGTCGGTTGTCTGGAGGTCCTTGGCCCAGCCCGTCGTTGGGAGGGCGACGTGATTAGCGCCCCCTAATTCACAACACCATCACTCCGGTCTAAAAAAATCGGTGGTGTCATCGCCTAAGACACCCTTTGAATTCTGCAAGGTACATTGTTAATGATTGCAGATTCATCATTTAAGACTTATTGCAAATTATTTTTGCCTCTAGCTTTATGCAGTGACCTCGACAATGATGACTACACAATCGACCACAACTATTACATTATTATCACGGCTACTCGACATCAACATCTAATGCTCCGTCTACAGCTACGCTTCGAGAATAACTCCAGTCAACAACGTCTTCGTCATCACTAGTGTCTAAACCACTCCCGCTGTGACTGATGGCGGAAATGGACAAGAGACAAGGAAGTATAGAAGGGGACACAATCACCGTCATAGGTGATGACTTATCATTCATTAGTGAAGTAGTATGATGGTGTAGCAGAAAAGATGGCAGAAAGACAAAGCTCCAAATTCAGTCGTAGTGGCTAAGGTTTTTCCATAGGCTGCCAGCGGAGGTGACGCGGGCGGATAGGATTTTTGATAGGGGTTAGTCTGATACCATGTAGAACGATAGAAAGAGAGGGAATTTGTGTAATGCGGTGGATGATGTATTGAGCCTCCTGATCCAACTTCAAGGAAGTTAAAGTAAAGAATTCAGCATTCAATGTATTTTTTTATTAAGCACATCGGGATATCATAAATAAAGTATTCATTCATGGAATATAAACTTCTCAGAAGAGCATAGTCACACCATAATTAAGTACGGCGATGGTAGGTAGGACGTTTATGCTACACCAGGGAAATCTGAACCACAGTTTGAGCCCGCATTGTATAAAACCTCCACGGTGGATCAACACCAAAAAATGTTATAGTTAGATGCACAATCGAGGTTTTGGCTTAGCTGTGTATGAGGATGATGTTGGTTGAGTGCCACTGATGTTTGTAGTAGAACTGGGATGCATTGGAAACATGAGTATATTACCGTCTTTTCACCTTGTAAAAAGGAGAGAAACACATTCATTACTCTTTATAACAGGGAAATGCGCCTACATAAATAGTGGACCAACTAAAGCTATCACAACACAAGTCAAGTAGGCCAGATCCCAAGTGAGTTGCGAGACATTAGGATATTTTATGGCGTGTACATGTTTAAAACAAGTTGATGAGATTCAGTACATACGTAGTAGGGAGTGTAGGGTTGCGAGACATTAGGAACATGAAAGCCTGGAGGAAACACTGTGATTGTAGAACACCGAAGCCACACTGGTAGAAAAAAGGCCTTTAGTCGCGGTTGGCAAAGGCCTTTAGTCGCGGCTGCGCAACCGCGACTAGCTAGGCGCGACTAAAGACCCCCCTTTAGTCGCGGCCCCTTACGAACCGCGACTAAAGGCTTTAGTCCGGTTCTCGTGGCTAACGGGACTAAAGCCTCCTCCGCAGGTTTAAATTTTTTTACGAATTTTTTTTGCGAATTTTTCATTTTTTTATTTTCAAATTTCTGAATTATTTTAACCTCTAATCTCTAATCACCACCCCTCATCACTGCTCAATTTATCCTCTAATCTCTAATCACCCCTCATAATTCCAAATCATCTAACTTCCCGAACGGTCACCCATCCTCCCACTCCCCCAGCCTGAGCACGCTTAACTTCCGGGTTCTATTCTCCCTCGTTTCCAAGTCTGCACTTGTTGTTTTCCTGACAATAGTAGGATGTCAATTCTATTAACCCTCAGGTATTTGGCTTGAGCATGAAGTGACACATTTCACTGTTTGAGTTTGAAACTATTGTTTTAAAAAACAATAATTATTTAGTAACACTAATATTTCTGGAATAATTAGTTTGACCATTTTTTGACCACAGTTTGACCAGATTTGACCAAAATTTAAAAAAACTGAAATAATTATTTTGTAACACTAATATTCTAGAATAATTAGTTTGACCATTGTTTGACCACAGTTTGACCACAATTTGAAATTTTTTGAATTTTTTGCCTCTCGAACTTAAAAGCCCGTATCTTTTTTTTCTGTTAGGTTTTGGGGATTCTAAAATGTTTAACGGGTTCCCGGTTAAATTCGGATGTAACTTTTCGAGTAGATCATTTTCATATAAAAACTTTTTCATCCGAGTTCGTATGCAAAAGTTATGCCAATTTTAAGAATTTCGAGAGATTTTGCAAATAAAGTCGAAATTCATATTTGTTAATTTTCCCAACAACTAGACCACATATCACATGGAAAACTTATTTTATTTTATTTTTTGACATTTCCATAATTTTCTTTTGTTTTTCTAAAACTGAAAAGGCGATCCCGGGGGTAGAGTTTGAAAATCCCTTTAGTCGCGGTTGGCGGACCAACCGGGACTAAAGGTCTAACCAACCACGACTAAAGGTTCGGGCCTTTAGTCGCGGTTGGCTGCATCAACCGGGACTAAAGGTCTAACCTTTAATCCCGGTTGGTCCGCCAATCATGATCTAAAGGCCTTGGTTAGCTCGAGGACCTTTAGTCGCGGTTGTCCCGCCAACCGCGACTAAAGCCCCTCGTGCACCAGCTTGCCACCGAGCGCCAGGCCCGGAGCCTTTGGTCGCGGTTCACCTCCAGAACCGCGACTAAAGGTCCCATTAGTCGCGGTTCCTACAGCTTCGCGACTTATGGGGCTGGACGGAAAGCCTCTTTTTCTACTAGTGCCATTTCGCAGAATGCGTATTCACTGACCGATCCATCTACACTCATGGGTGTAGTGCTACTCCTGATATGTCAGATCTTCTATTCGTGATACACCTAAGGCCAGTAAAAGATGGCGTGGAGCCAGCCTATGCTCACACCTGCCGCTTAGTTGTGTTGGGTAGATCATGCGGGCGGCAACGTCATGCTACTCCGGGAAAGAAATTACCACCTCATGTCAGATCCGCCGCTCTGAGGTTGAGCTCAACAATGTAGCAACAGTAGCAGCGGAATTAGTGAGGCCCATTTTATAACATGTAAACATTCAAAATGTTCTCTACTAAATCACTGGTAACTCCCATTTTCGGTATCTGAAAGCAAGAAATAAAAATTAATGAGGCACAAAATATTAGTTATTCAACTCCTGTGAAGATAAGTTATTGTGGAACAGTTCACTTCAGTAAATGGATGGTGTAAAGAAGCTATGTGTTTATTTTCAACTTAAAGGCTAGGAAAATAAAATTTTGATGACTGACCACTTAGCATAGACGACGTACACCCATCAATTAATCTACGACAAGTTTCGCGCAATTGATCAACCCTCAAATTTCTACCAGAAAACTGTTTGAGGTTGGTGTAGTTGCATCTGCAAACAATGCTTGGGTAGAAGCAGAAGTGGGATTAATTAGGGAGCCAAGCTGTGCTGAATAATGCGTACGAATTCTGACAAACGATATCATCCTGATCCTTGGACGACAGGTATTCAGTGTTAAACCTTTCAGTGTGGCAATAATGAACCGAACAAGTCCACACCACAATCATTTGTACTATCATAGATAGGAACTGAGAGTCTGGGAGAGAATGATTGAAGGGGGAGATCTCATGATGAAATAAAACGAGGGTGACTGAGCTAGGAAGATGCCGATATTGTTGTTGAGGTGCTGCTCTTGCTTTCTCATCAGTAGGACTGTGAATGGGTCAGACTCTGCTTAGGCAGAAGATTTATAGGTCAGTCCTATCCAACAGACCCACTCATCTGGATGGCAATCCCAGCGGAGCAGAGCGTCCGACAGCGAAAATTGTGAGGCGGCGTCTGTTCTGCCCAGGCGACACCGCTGGTTTTATAGTTCTACAGTGCTTAGCCTGTGAGCCTGAACTTTTGTTGTATCTCCCCCTTTTCCCTAAAGAAAGCGCGGCCTTTGGCTCTAGAAGAAAAATAAATTACATGTAGACATTGCCCGCGGCAGTGCTAGCTGTTTGTTTGTTCTCGTTGGTGCTTTGCCCAAAAATGGAGAATTGTAGCATGGTTAGAATGCCATGTTATTTTGGCCATTGACCATGGAACATCGTTTGCCTAGCCTGTAGACCAAGTCCTCGAAATATAGGTTGGGCTGATGGACTCGGATGAGCAAGCCGAAAACATGCAATTGCAAGCAAGATGACATGCCTGGAGAATGTTATGATGTGTACTTCTCACACCGGCAGAGCTCCGCGTAGCGCAAGGTAGGGCAGCGTTTCCTTGGTTTCCTACCAAAAGTTTTATACATGTACACCTGCAAGTACTAGTTGGTTGGGTGAAAAAATCATCGCTAACTATACTAGTTTTCCATACTATGGACAAACAATCCAAAATTTATTGAATGTTGATCTACTCTTTTGAACTTTCAGTGCGGGAAATTGAGTGCCAGGCAAGTCAGATGATATATACTTGCATTGTTAAGTTGTTGCTCCATACGAAGACCAACACACTCCAGGGTTTGTCTTTAGGCCTTGGGGTGCGCCATCACGTAACATGTCTTTGTCTAGTCGTCATGGTTCGCATGAATATAGAAGAGATATTACAGAGCCTGGTACACGAGGATGATTGACAATAGAGCGTTTCAGTGGTCCATGATGAGATTTACTAGAATTAAATTTCTATGAATGAGATGCATCAGAAATACGTGTTCCAAGCTAAGGAAAGGTGCGCGTACGATTTGAGACCAGTCCCACTGGATCTCCAAACCGTCCGGTGGTGTTGTCCATCAAGCTACACTTGCAGATGCATGCTAATCTGGACATCGAGTTTGAAGCAGTGACCAAAGACCAATGTCTCTTACTTGAACAAATCCTGAAGTATGTTTTGAAACCGGAGGTGTGCGATTTTTTTCTGAGACATAGTCTGGACATTCTAAGCTTGTAGTTTCTGAGACAACTCAGTGGTGCCAATTAAAATTACCTAACAAGATGTGAGATTTGTTTGGACCAATGCTCTTCGAACCATATATAGGTCCTGACATAGGCGACGACGGATGTGCTTAGCGCAAGCTTCAACCTCATTAACATGTCTTTCAAGAAAGCCTTATATTATGGGACCGGGAGTAGTATATATGGAAAAGCTCACCATTTATAGCTTTTTGATTCTAGTATAGTTCCTAACACACGGGAACATCTTATAATTTCAAATTCTGTAATTTTATATTACAATAGAACAATGTGTTGATTTTGCAGTTTTTGTATATTTGCAGTGTCTCACACACCAATCCACATTAAATTGCTTCATTGAGATTTTATTATCCGCCCTTATGACTAATGCTTGCCTATGCAACATATGAGGGATAATTGGTGATATACTTTAAGTAGTTTAGTTTGTTTCCATGTTGATGTAAAGTTTGTAAGGAGTACCTTGTTGCATCGATCATAGATTTGCATGCACTTCTATTATATATGTGTATTATGGAATTAGTTTTTTAATTAAATCTGATTCGTCGTAAGTGAATTACTACCCAAAATTACAATGTGAAGTGACATGTGCATTGTAACATCATTAAATTGCACATCAGTAGTATCAATTGTAGCTATGTCATCTTGAAGATTCCAATTGCTTAGGAATATACCATTGTAAAATATAAATTAATAAAGGAAAAGTTAGAAACAAACAAACATATGATAAATTACAATAACATTAGAGTAATACATTATAAGAACTATGTTATCCTTCAAATATATGTAGAGGTCAATATATATTAAGTTTTTTTGTCTAGACACACCTATTTGTTATGAATGTAAATAATTTTGGTATATAAAGTAACTTCTACCCTATTTTATGGGATCATATACTACGTGTAATCGGTGGTAACTTACACTATTGTCTAGTTGATGGTAATTAATACTTGAACTCAAAATATGTGTGCCTTGTTAACCCAAAAGGAGGTAATATGTCTAAATTGGGCATACTTTTCTTATGATAAACACTACAAAAAGACACATCCGTGACATTAAGACCCCAACGAAAAACTTTTTGTATCATGGTTATGACACTTCTATGATAATTGTGACAAAAATAGGTATCATCATAGATGCGGTGGGTCTTTACTTATGACTAAACATCACGATGTAAAATGAGATTTTCATCCTGTGTCGGCCGGAGACGCACTGCATGACATTCTTTGGGCCGCCCATGACGAATAAATTCGTGGTAGAAGCGGGCGAGGAAAATTTCGCTTCAAGAAGGAACAGGCTACGCCACCGCCGTCCGCCCAAATATAGAGCAGGTTTTCGCCCACCAATACTCATCACAACTAACGCCGCACCCGGAGAACCACGCCACCACACGCCATGGCCATCGGGCAACACCAAGTGACGGCCTTGCCCATAAGCATCGCAAGAACCACCACCAGACCGCCCAGCCATATCTGAGACCTACATACCACCACACACCCGACATCTGCTACCCCCTAATCAAGAGATGATCGGATGCTGTGGCCTCCATCGAAGTCGTCCCGCAGACCGGGCGCGACGAGCTTGATCCTGCCGGGCGCCAGATGAGCGCTGTATCGCTGCCGGGCGCGAGACGAGCTCAGTCTCTGCTGCGGGCATGAGACCGAGCCTGCCCTTGATCTATCTTCTCGTGATTTGGGTGCTATTTCCATTGAAAGGATGGCTGCCTCTCCGCCATGCCCTGATCCTACTATGGCCCTTCTTTTCAGAATTTCAATTCTTCTCTTGACTTTCAAAGGAGGAACCCACAGAATTCAAACCCCCATCTTTTAGTTTGTTCATTAGTGAATAGTTTCATAGAAATTCAGAGAGTGATGATATGATGATTTGTAGAGATGATCAAATTGTCATGCAGTTGTTGGTAACATATTATGTTATCACAAACACCTCTCACTCATTAGCTACTAGTCACATAAGCTAACTTGCCTTGGGTTCGATATGTTACTAGCTGTTACTTTGACTATGACTAACTTTAATAACCTATGCAATGATGATTTAGTTGCTCAACTTTTGATGTGCTTAGTACCTCATCTAACCACATGTGCATTAAGAGACGCCTAACTGCACTCATCATTTAAAAAGAGAATAAATGGCAGTACCACACGGCCTTTTGCTATAAATAATGAATTCTAGCATCTCGTGCTCATCACGTTAGTATATTTTGCTCGAGGAAGAATCCATCCCGGTTTGCTTTTTTAGGGTACGAATAGGCACACTGTTCTCCATATCGATTAACCAGCTTCACCTACCGTAGATGCGTGTGTTATGCACGGAAATAACTCGCTATTTACCAGTAGGTGTGAGGTACCAAATGGGATGCTGCCACCAACGAGATGAGGATATCAAGTGGCGCTTAAAATGGGATGCATTGGGAGAGGATGGGCATGATGTTGAACACAAAGGTGGAGGTGTTTATCTATGCGAGGAACATTTTCACCGATTTCAGATCAGCTGGATGTCACCGCGCCCCTAAGTGTTCTTGTCTTAGCGGCAGGGCAGATGAGGCCTGGCCAGATCTCGTACTCCACGGAGCGGACTACACTCTTCCGATCTGTTTGGTGTCGGTACTTGGGAACCATGGTTCCTAATATGCATCTTTGGATTAGGCAAGCTAGAGTTCGCTGGTAGGAGAGCGAGGTATGTCGCTGTATGCCCGTATCCTAATCAAGATATGGTGCTCGTGTCGAGCCTTTTGAAGTTTTGAGAAATGGAATTTGCTACTATCACCATGATACTATCGCTGCACGTGCGTAATCGCTAATCCCGGTTTTCCTCCCCAGACGCAAGGCCTACAGCTCTACGCCCCACCGATAAACCAACAAAGCTACCATTATGTTCTCAACATGAATCGATTCCGCTGGTGCTAATCCCCGATTCTCCGTACAACAGATCTCCAAGATCACCCATCTACAAAGGAGCCAAAGAAAACAATAATCGAACTATTAAAACGATTTTGAGTTTCCTTGATCTCCGATTGTTCATGGATTGTTACTATGGATTAACTCTCAAAGTGATTTTACTGAGAATTTTGTGTTCTTGCATAAATTGCAAGATAAGTCATTCAGTCTTACATGGTAAACGAACGGAATCTAAACAACCCAAGGACCAAATTTTGATGAACTGTTAATTATAACTGTTTGCACTTTTCTCTGCTTTTGGGCCCTTGGTAAGGTGCGCTTGTTTTATAATCATTTCATTTCTGAGATAATCTTTTAGATAATGGAATGTAACATTTCACCCGCTTGTTTCTTCATCAAGAATAGCCATCCGTAGATATCTCTTCCAAAGAAAATAAAGTTTTCTAGTCAATTTGTTTGTCTATTATTACTCATCCGCGTTTGCTCGGCGAAATTTTTCTATCCACTAATATAAGTTCCTACAATTGGGGTGTCTTGAGATTCATGCGCTTGAAATATCACGCCTGTTGTCGGTGTCAAACAAGCGGATGTCGGTAGGGGTCCTAAATGTGGACCTTGGGTAGATGGGAAACAAGGGACGGGGGACAATATTTACCAGGTTCGGCCCTCCCTAAGAGGTAAAAACCACGCCCTACTTGATTATATTGTTGTGTATATGAGAATTACAGAGTCGATCTACCACAAGATCGATGAGATAAACCCTAGGCTAGTAGGATAATAGATGTTCTCTTAGCCTTCATGAGCTAAACTCTCTCGATTTTTATAGACACCAGGGGTACTAGGGTTTACACATAGTCGCTACATCGAATGAACAAGGACGCTGAATCTTCTATCTTGACATGGGGTACACGTCAAGGCACAAAGGTTTTCCGTCCGATATAGTGCGTTTCGATCGTCCGCCCATGAGATATAGGCCGACGACCAGACCCCCGATCCAGACTCCTCATCAGAAACCAAAAACTGGTTTCGGAAAATGGAGATTCGCTTTTCTATAAACCAGTTTTAGCGCTTCACGCTAACTCTATGGTGAAATGTGTCCTCAGATCGATCAATTCTGTGCCGCCATGCCAGGCACCTAAGCACAAGACATGCAGCCCAGATTATCAGTAGCCTGCCCGCATGCAGTGCCACAACAACATCCACCATGGATGAAGAAGACCCAATCAGCAAGTGAAGGCGCCGTGTCCATGTCGGATCAGGTACAATGCAGCGCCGATGAGCTGCACATATGGCTCTTGACCATTGCAGCGAGCGCCGCTGGAATGTGATGGTGCCCAGAGGATGTAGGTGATGCTGCAGTGACATGAATACAAAGGCACCCATGTACCCTAAAAATGCCCAAGACATGGTGGCTGCACTAGTCGACGATGCTGCAGTCTGTGGCACGGCCTCTGGTGGAATCTCACTTCTTGCACATGTTACGACACCACATCATCCGCTGCTGGTTAGCCCTCCATGCCGTTGCTTAGCGCATGCAGCTGGGCGACCTTGACATGAGCACTGCAAGCTCGTGCACCGGAGCTCGACAGTGCTAGGTAGGCACATAAGGCGCCAACTCGCCACGAGGAAGAGAGCATCGCGTAAAAGCAATCGCCAAGTTGACGATGTGCTTGTTATCGCTGCGCTTGATGAGTGATGCTACTCCACGAGTGCTCGTGGGCTGGCTATCAGCCAAACAAGATTTTATGCATATCCATTCCTAACCGAATTACTAATAAAACTGCCTTTTGAAAATCTTGAAAACGCTGCTTTATTAAAACTAGTTGCTAATTTTATTTATCCAAACAACCACTAAGGGTGGTTATCCAAAATCTTTTCTAAATGCTCATTGTATTTTTTAAACAAAATACCTTACTTCACGCTTATTTGAGGTTATATCGTGTTCTAGAATATTCATGTTATTATAGGAGTACTACGCAACATGTAGTTGAGAAAACTCAAGGCCCCTCCATGCATATATACACTTGGACAGCCTTGCCCCAAGAAACCTCACCCCCGACTATCTTGGCTTCCTCTTGTTTGCCAAAATAGGATATCTGCATTTGACCCATGACTAGGTTGTCCTCCATCTCCATGTGGCTACGTGAGCTGGCTAAACCACATAATTATAAGAGAACTGTAGTGTTCAAGGCCATGAGATTTAGTTCAAGTAGGTGAGACTGGATGCATGTGAATGTGAATACAAGTTCTAACGAAAGTCGAGGAAAAGAGGTGGCACTTTAGGGTCGAAGTCCCCACGACCCATGCTCGTAATAGCCCCGTAATCACTTGTCTTGACCTCTAACTACCCACAGCGTATTAGTGGTTTGTCATTTTGCCTTCGGATGATGTAGATTTGCTGCATTTGCAACCCACACAGCACATGACCACACCTTTACAGATCCCACTGAAAAGGACCCGTAAAATCAATTGATGAATAACAGAGCTAGGTTGTGGTTCGCCATGTATTGCTAAATCAATTGTTGTAAAATAAGATCGGACTTAAAGTACATAGCTAAACTAAAAATAAGATCGGTGTTTTTAGCACTAGTTTATATAACCGCAAGTGCATAGTTTGCAACATTTTACAATGAGACTCCTTGTATGAAACTTGAATGTTTTGGAGTAATAATGTAAGAGCTAGAACCAAAATACATATGACTTATTGTATTTGATTATTGTATAGTTGTATAATATTTATTAAATGTAAATATCATTATAGAATGGAAATTCCCATGCATATGTGCATGTTGTGGTGAGTCTTCCTATGCATGTTATGTGATGATGTAGGATGCTTTTACGGTTATAGAAATAGGTTTGTGGGGGTTGGTCTTTTTCCATGCATGCTATATGATGAGGTGGCATGCTTGTATGTTGAGAGGAATAGGTTAGTGGTGCTAACCATTTAGATACGTAAGATAAGGTGCATTGTGAATTTTTGAAAAAATATATTTATGTCTCAATATGTTTTGATCTTTTCTGCCTAACCAAATTGTACTCTTGGACATGTGGAAGTCTAGTCTAGTATTAGTTACCCATAAAAGCGTATGGTTCCTCAAACATCTCCTCCATGTCCATGTGGTTCACATGTCCTTCCCGGAGCAGGATAGACTTTGCCGCAGAACCATCCTTCTTCTCCGCAGACCGTGGCATGTGCCCCATCTTCTTGCATTTGAAGCCCTCCACTGGATAATGCCGCCCTCGAGTGGGATATAGTTGCGCTTCTTACCATCTGTTGTTGTTGTTGTTGCAGCCATATGGTTCCTAAAAGGATGCCATGGCAGCCAACAAACCATGGAGCACATCCTAGAAATCCGCCATGTTAGTGGAAATAGACTGAAATTGCTACCATGACACCGAACTAAGCTATTGCTGGATTTATGCAACATGCTGCCGGGTGAGGTGGTGCACGGCATCAAGGCAAGTGCCGTGTATGCACCGAGAGAGCTCGAGCGGCATGCGGTTTATCAGATCGTGCATGTCTGCACCCAACTCAGACCGGCATGGCTCGTTTTGCAGCAGCACGTAGGTAGGCACATGGGGTTGGGGTGCACATAAGTAAGAAACAGTGACGCGTGACCACCGGACCATGTGTTGGCTACACGAGGATATTGAGGCCGAGGAAGCGTGATTAGGAGGGCCATCGAGACTATGCCATTAGCTCAAGATCCATTGCATAGTGATGTGCAAGTCGACGGGTGACATGTATGGACCTAGGAGTATGATCTCATCTTGTTTGCTAGTCGTCTAGACATGACGATCACCAAAGTAACACGACACAGCCGGTGCATCGTATGGCGCCCCGACTCATCGAGATCACCTAGGTGCATAGTCTTCGAGGGTGTAGTCAACAAGTTCCTCATTGATCCAAGACCAATCAGCATTGGCCACGAAAGCATCACATCCACCACAATTGGTCAAAGAAAATGAAACAAGATAATATAATCCGGAAAATATGACACTTGCAAGAACGGTGTGACTATAATAGACCAGCATTGGCGTATTTACATCAAATCCGCCACAATCTCTAAAGAAAATACACGAGATTTTGTAATACCACAAACTAGGGTTGTTCCTTTTATGTTGGTCATGCACATTAGTCCTCAACGTTAGAGCTTTGAGGTTCCTCTTATGTGCTAGAAATAAATATAAACTAATTCTAAAAGGACATCACGGAGTTTCATGCTTTTTAAGCATATCGATTTTTTCTTGAGTCACAAAAAAGATGTTGTGCTTCCAAACAATATCACTACAAAATGACATCCAACTGGATTTTTTTCTAAAATCTACCCGCAAATATGAGACCAACAAAGTTAATGTTCTTGCTTCTCCTTATTTAGATTGAGCCTCTAGAGTCTCTCTTGAATATCATGGATTGGGGAAATGTCTGGTTGGGGTTGGAGCCACATGTGCCCTGAGTCGGTGGGTTTAACAATATTGTACTCCAATCGCCTTGATCCAATTATTGATGAAGTTATACCTCAATAAGTTTCGCTGGAAAACAAAGTAGATGCACCCACCATCCATGCCTATTTGGGTGGCATCCATGGCACAACTTGTGGGAACCGAGCAACAAGACACCGCATCAAAGTCTGACCGTCCTTCGTTACCCAACGATCTCGCACCAGCTTCTTCTTCGAACGTATGCACTATCACTAACATTTCGCATCGAGCTTATATATCATGAAACCAATGAACATGAACAAGGATGGTTATGATGTAGCTTGCCGTGGTGACTCCAAGATGTAGCTATCAACGCTAATATACCCTATTTTGTCGACTGGTCACACCTTACAGAGCCACCAACGCCATCCTTTTAGTAGAAACCATATGATAGCCGATGCACCACAAGACCTTGCCATTGTGGTATGACACACATAGGAGTGTGGATCCCGGCTCCAGATTTGTCTTCACGATCGTCCATGCCGTGATAACGGCACGCAGAAATGCTACCATGAAAAGGCTGCATGTGTACAATAGGTTGTACAAAGACAAGACCGCCATGGTAGATGATGCCATGGACATTCTCCATTGACCTCGATCTCACCGCCACCATCCGGAAGCGAGGAAACGGATCGACCGCCTCGTAGAAGGTCAATGAGTATTGGCTTAGGACTGGTAGCAATGATGCATGCAGCCATGCCGCCCGTAGGTGACCCAATTACTCTTACAGCCAGCCGATGAAGTGCCCGCTGCACCTCTACGATGAAGTCACTGCTTTGGAAGCAGAGACACATGGAAAGTTGACATGGCAGGAATGACGTGGTTTTTGTTACACAGCCCGAGAAGCCATGGTGAAAACATGGGGCGGTTGTCAGGAGCGAGGCTCGCATTATGCCATGGCGGCACGGCATGGAAGCGAACAAGTCTATAACTTTATGCAAAGCGATCGAGATGTTGAGAAGAAGGTCGGGCGAGAGGTCAACCCACATGCTGACTTCGCGACATGCCGGATGTGGACTCGACATCGAATTGAGCCGACATTAAAAGAGGTCGGCTACCAAGGCATACAAGGATGCTTCGTTTATGCACACCGTAAATCCGACCATATATATAAGGAATTGATTTGACTCAAGACGCGACAGACACTATGCACCGCATGCACCACGGCAGCATGCATGCATGTTATCGCCATGTTCGCTCATGAGGCACCGTCGTGGTGTACAACGCGATACGTCATTTTGACGGATCCGAGACAATTGGAAGGCTCGGGGCTGGAGTCGTTTAACTTCCCCACGAGGTGATAAGTTTTGCTACGTTCTCCGTCTAATGTTCCCTTGTACTAATAATGCAGCTGAGTCTGAAGCGTTGCTCCATGGTCTCCGGATGGCTAAGGAAATGAATTTAAGCGGGTTAAGTGCTTCGTGACTCGGACTGGTGGCTCGGCAAGTATCGGCACTTGGCATTCTAAGGACCCCTCATGGCGCATATCGTCGAGAGGTGGATAATATTGCAGGTTGCTTCAAGGGCTATCAAGTGGATCATGTGGATCGCCGGAAGAACGAAGCGGCGACGCTTTAAGCCGTTTGGGTTCTCAGCGTAAACCGGTGCCACCTAATATCTTTCTGGACGTCTTGCACAACCCGTCGGTCCAGCTCCCGGTGAAGCGGATTTGGCAATTCCTGATCCGGAGGCTCGGTTGGTGGCGGCATTACATGCTATTCGGATTGGACGGTTCCTTACCTTGCGTATATGACTAGAGGAGAATTGCGACGATGAGGTTACGGCCGACATGATAATCCGCGCCCAAGTCTATGACGATTATTAATGGTGAGTTGCATCATTGCGGTGTTTGAGGCGTTTCAACGCTGTGTTTCCCCGAGGAAGGTTGTGAAATTTTACGAGAAATCCATGAAGGGATTGCGGGCATCATGCGGTTCAAAGTCCACAGTGGCGAAGGCATTCCGTCATGGATTTTCTTGGTTAACTGCTCATCTTGATCGCGGAGGACTTGGTCAAGCGGTGCGATGGGTGTCGAAATTCTCGAGCGTGCCCATGTACCGCACAAGAGTTGCGGATGATCCCAATAACGTGGCCGTTTGCGACACTGGGGCTGGATATGGTCGGGCCTTTTAGCGATCCAAAGATAAGAAGACCCAGCTGTTAGTGGCGGTGGACAAGTTCACCAAGTGGGTTGAAGCGGAACACAGCCGATAAGTGTGATGCGGCAACAATGATGCAGTTCATCAAAAGGTGATTTTCGGTTTGGCTTTCCACAAAGTATCATTTCGACAATGGTACTAATCTGTCCAAGGAGCTATGAAAGAATTACGCACGTGAGCATATCCGGCTTGATGTATCGTCGATGGCGCACCCCATCCAACGGGCGGCGAGCGTGCTAATCAGAAATCTTGCGAGGCATCAAACCCGACTTCGGTTCCATTACGAGAGAACACCGTGGTGCTGGGTTGAAGAGCTCCCATCGGTATTATGGAGTATTAATACTCGCCAAACCGGCTCTCGGCTACGCCTTTCTTCATGGTTTATGGAGCGAAGCAGTTCTCCCGGTGACATCGAGCACGATTCGCCCGTGTAGCGGCTTATGTTGAAGCGGACAATGAGGTGGCACGACGGGGCGCTTTGGACCTCTTGGATGAGGGCGTGATATGGCAGCCGCTTCGATTCGGCGATTTACAGCAGGATCTCCGTCGTTATCACACCGCGGGTTAAAACCGAGCCTTCGGGAAGGAGATTTGGTGCCGTCTCATCCAAGACCGAACGAGATATGCACAAGCTATCCCGCCTTGGGAAGGACCCTTTGTGGTCGACAAGAATCTACACAGCGGTTCCTACTATCTGGTTGATATTCGAGGCGTAAAGACTCACGTACATCGAAGAGGAGACCAATAGGCCATGGAATATAGCTCATCTTCGACCTTACTACACTTGAGTCACCGGCTCGGTTTATGTACATAGCATAACAATGTATATATTATCTTGATATAATAAAAATCAGGGCCTCGGCTAAAGCGGGGTCTCTGTCTTTCTTTTTATGTGTGGTTACATGGAGTGCTTCATTTTTAAAGCGGCCTCGGTTTACCCCTTGTGATTATATTTATCACTTGGGGCTTGGTCGTGTCCGAACCAACGCAACACCTCTTGATAGGCGAAAGCCACCAGATCATTTGGGGACACGGTCACGTCTGAACCGGTCACGCCTCTTGGTCGGCCAATAGGGCCAGCGTCACTTGGAGGCTTGGTCGAACCCGAACCAATGTCATGCCACTTGGCCGGCGTACTCGCCAAGAGTCTTTTGGGGACCTGGCCGACTAGCACCATCGCTACGCCTTCGGGGGGCTTGGTTGCGTCTGACCATGGTAATGCCATCTGACCAGCTCCATGAAGCTTTCCTTTTGCAAAGAGTTATTGCCTTTGTTGCCATATTTGGTATTCGATTTTTGTTGCGTTTTCAACCCGACGAATATTTTTATCCGGTTTAGCTGTCAGTAACAAACTGACAGGACACGGTTTGGTATTACACCGAAGTTTTTATTTTTCCGGTTTACCTTCTTCCGGTTCATCCTTATGGAGAAACATGGGGGCTTGTGCTGATTCAGCACGCTTATGTGGGAGTTATTGTTTCCCCAGACGGTCATGGTTTTTAAAGGCCTCCGCTTCAAGATTGGCTACGCCAGCTTTATGCCCAAATACGGCAGGTATTTGTATCACATACTAATCGATTTTCAATACACAAAATATATTGGATGCCATAAACCGGCTGGCGGTGTCACCGCCGCCGAAGTTCAATCTTTTTGGTTGCAGGGGGTGTGAATCCAATAGAAGTTTCCTCGATGCATGAAGGCATACCCAGGCAGCAAAGTTTTGACTAAAGCTATTACAAGGCAACACAGTGCCCAAATGAGAATCATTGTTTTTGGGACAAACAGGAAAGATGTTTAAATCGGTTCTGGTTCACGATCGTTTCGTCATCCTCCGCCGCTTGACATCTTCATCTCTACCCATCGGCCGAAATCCACGAAGTCGATCGATTCCCATCAGCGCTTGAAAACAGCCGTCGTGAATCAAAGACGACGGTTCAATGTCAGTGCGAGGTATGCTTACGGATTGGAGGAATCAAGTTTTCCGGTTCAAAGGTTGGAGCGGCACACGCTTGTTTACGCTCATTATATTGGGCTTGGTAGTGTTCCAAATCGGCTTCTTCCGCCAATTGACAAGCCAGCGGGCGTATCGACGGTTTATCGTGACGCAAGTCCTCTTCACTAAAGTCGGAGCCGTCTTCCTTCACACTGGGATAGCCTTGAGCTGCTTCCACGGGATCAAAATCCGGCACCCAGGCTTTGGCTCGGATCAAGGCATTGATGGCTCCGGTTCGTGCAGCAGATTTCTTTACCTCTTCAATCCGAGAGGGAAGGATGGATAGCCGGTTCAGGGTATCTTGGATCAGGGACGGCGCTGGATTGTTATGGGACATTGTGGTAATGACGCGCTGGGCTCGGGTATATAGCTGTTCCACTAAAGTGTAGACAGCTTTCAGTTTCTTCCGCACATCATTACCCAAGTGCCCAACAAGTGTGCCTGCATATGATAACAGGATAGTTTTAAACAGGAATAATGGGGCAGCAGAAAAAGCATGTTACGCTTATTCACAGGGAGCTTACCGAAGATGGCTGCCGTCATAGAATGCACTTGCCGCTTCACGGCTGTCAGATCATCCACCACCGGTTTAAGGGCAGCTTCAGCATTCTCGGCCCGTTTGAGCAAGTTGGCCTTTTCGGTGGCCCAGACCGCCTGTTCCTTCTTCATGTTTTCCTTCACCTGTTCCGCAGCAGTCAAGGCACTGGTTAGCTCCTTCTTGGCTTTGTCTGTCTCGGCCTGCTGGGTTTTCAGTGCCGCCTGTAAATCGGCGATTCGATCATCCTTGATTTTCACCTCAGCCTGTGCATATGATCAGCCAACAATTCAAGTTAAAGTCTCAATCATACAACACAGTTATATGCTTGACACTTGGGGGCTAATGTACCTTCAATCTTTCTACTGCTAATACATGGCAAAGTCCCAAGTTGAATACGAGTATTCAACTCGGCACTTGGGGGCTAATGGCTATTTGATTCTATTACAGTATTGTCAGGAAATTTTTGGAGTACCGATTTAAGTGTGCATCGTTAAACCGGCGCTGGTGGTTACGAGGGAAGATTATAAAATCCATCAAAGGAAGTTATCAAGTCCCAGTTTGATCAAAGATTACAAACCGGCCCTTGGGGGCTACAAGGACTATTATACCGGTAAAAAGGAAAGGAGTGTTACCTCAAATTTGTCTCTCATTAATTTCACCAAGCCAGCTTCATAATCACGGCTACTGTAAAGCCGATTCAGGTATCCGGAGTGAAGGTCTTGGGCGCTTAAAGCGGCATATGTTTCCAGCTCAGCAGCCCACTTTCCTTTGTTCAAAGTGGAAGAATCCTCCTTCACAGTATGCCGGGTTAGAGTTGCAGCGTTACGGATCGAGTGGCTGTTCGATAATTACAACGTCGTCATCTTCGATTCGACGGATCGTGTGGGCACAGCCGCTTGATGGGGCTGTGAGGCTTTTCAGACCGGATAGTACTAGCAGGTGGATCAACAGACATTGAAACATCCACAGGCCTCTCCTCAGGAATAACATCTTCTTGAACCGGAGGGTCGGTTGGAATATCTTGAAGCAACATTTTGAGATCCGGTGCCGCTCATGATCTCAAGCGGCAGCCTCTTGACTGTTTTGTCCAGCGAGCCTTTTGCTGGGTTTGGTTTGGTTACGGAGAAGCAAAGATTCAGGAGCAAGGCGTGTACATTACAGAAAAAATCAACAAGCATATGACTGTATGAACTTACCCGACGGCTATCTTCAGCGGTGGTAGCTGAGTGGCTGATGATTGCCGAGAGGACGAATGGGAGGTGACCGATAATGAGTCGGACGGATTAAGAGGTTGACGGAATAAACCGCTTTGGAATTCAAGGTAATAAAAAGGTTGGAAACCTCGGTGCGGCGCTTTCGAGCCGGGCTGTTTGGTAAACCGGCAGAGGTAACTACCTGTCCGCTGTGCCGGGTTGTGCGGCGAGCTTCATGCTGCTGTGTCTTCATAAGAAGTTTGGGATCCAAGTAAGCAAGGGGGTGAGAAAAGTTAACTTTCCGGTTTGCCCGGCGAAATTTTGGTGAAGGCAAATTTGTTGAATCGGAAGAGAGAATGGTTACCTTAGCAAATCCTGCGTTGCTGGCTTCAGCGTCATCCTGACAAGCATCGTCATCAATAAGACGTGTAAAAAACAAGCCAAGAGAATCAAGTTCCGGATTACCCACATCATCATCGATGGCCGGATCAAACGAAGCCGTGGTTTTCCTCTTGTGGGCGGATTTCTTAACAACTTTCGTTTTGGGCCGGTTTGGCCGCCCAGCCTTGTCCGCTTTGTCTTGAGAGAGTTTCTTGCTCCAAAACGGATTATCACCCTGGATCAGAAATAATTGAGAGTTGGAAGTATGAAAATAATAGCAGTGTTTAATGATGACACGGTCAGGAACTTACCGCAGGAGGTGCGTTGAGGGTGCAGTAAGGAGCCAAGCCGGTTTGGGCACAAAGGTGCTCCGGTTCATTCAGCATTTTCCTCATGAATCTGTGACTTCATCTTGAGCAGTTCGATTTGGTGTGTCGGAGTGGGTCATCGGCGCTGCGGTATCTTGGCACATCAAACCGGAACGCCGGCTCAGAGGCAATATGCCCCAAGATAACCAGCAGCGTGCCAGATCGATCCCAGTCAAACCGTTGGCCATGAAGGCCCGAAGCTTGGATAGTTGTGGAGCGTATTTGCTTCTTTCTTTGGCAGTCAATCGTTGCGGAAAGGGATGAGTGTTGCTGAGCCGCTCTGGACGAAAACCAGGTAAAGGATTTTCACCTTCAGGGGAAGTGTCTTTGCAGTAGAACCAAGTCGCGTTCCACTCTTTGGGATGAGTGTGGAGCTTGACGTGGGGATAAGTGATCTCCTTCCTCTTCTGGATAGCCATACCGCCCAATTCGGTATTGGGGCCATCGGTGAATTCGGTGCGGCGGTTTAGGTGGAAGAGATCCCTGAACAGTTCAACAGAGGGTTCCTCTTGCAGATATGCTTCGGACAACACTTGAAAGTGGCACAGGTTGGTAACAGAATTGGGGCCGATATCTTGGGGACGGAGTTGAAAATTGGCCATCACGTCCCGGTAAAATTTTGACCCGGCGGTTTGAAACGCGGGGTAAGTGATCATGAAAACCACAACTTCTCCTTCACGAGGGTGGGAGGACATTCCTCTCCGTGAACCCTCCAATGGATTGTGTTTTGATCATCTAAAGCGCCGATTGATACAGTTCTTTTAACTGTGTCTCGGAGACGCGGGAAGGAACCAGATTGCATTCATACACCTGTTTGGCCATCATAAGATCTACAAGGAGAAGGATCTGGTTTAAGAAAGTACTTACTATAGAGTGATTGATTTAAGTTATGATAAACCGGGCGGTTCCTATAAATCAGCGTGTTGTCGGATGATGTCGGATATATCTGGCGGTTCAACAAGGGGACTAATGGTGTACGGTGCGGTTTAGCAGCTTTTACCATGGTGAGTTAAACCGCCCGATCTTGGCCGAAGGTAATTGAAGTCGTGGATGAAACAGGTTTCACAAAAATTCATGTTTACTACGGATCAAGCGGGTTTTGAGAAAACAGGAAAAGCGTCATGAAGTAAAGAAAAGCAGAAATGCACCATAAGGTGCATATATATATATATATATATATATATATATATATATATATATATATATATATATATATATATATATATATATATATATATATATATATATATATATATGAGAAGATCTATGGGATTAAGATGAGAAGGTGCGGCGGATACGCAGGAGTCGCTGCGTTTAGTGCGAAGCAGGATTCATAGCATGGCTCAAAGGCTAGAAAAGTGAAAGCATACGAAGAGCGTGGTATGAAGCTCGAACCCTAGAAACAGATCTAAGGTGAGGGAACAGATGAAGAAGGGTAAGAGATTTACGGAAGCGGAGGAGATGCGGAGAAAGGCCGCAGTGTTCTGGTCGAACAGGTTGATCAGTGCCTAGGGACGAAGCGAGGCGTTGATGACGACGACGGAGCTCCAAAGGCAGCGCGCGAGGAAGAAGAAGAAGAGAAGCGAAGGAGAAAGCAGAATAACCCTTCGGTCCTATTTATAAGACAGTAAAGCTAGGTCAAGCGCGTGAATCCAGGGATGGTCATTAAAGAAGGCGTTATAAAGGATAAACTTCAAGATGACGTCATGCGGTTTCTGATGACCGAAGCAACGATATCATGCCGGTTTACAGTGATCAGAAGCAATGACGACGTGATGGTTTATTAAACAAAGAAGATGTCCAAGATGCAGGTTCGTTGAAGGATTGACATGAACCAGTTCAAATCAATCTGGGGCCTAATGTTGGGGATATTACCACTAGGTGTAAACCGGCCAAGCTTGGGCCGGGTTAACCTCGCTAGTAGTGTAATCATGGAAAGGCCCAAGGCCTATAGTTGGTTTAGAACTTGTAGCCGTAAACCGGCCTGATGTATAACTTGTATTGTAAGTTAGGAATAGAGAGATACCAACCGGGATACGAATATGAACCGGTTGGGACTCTGCAAACCGGCGGGCGTCACTCGTATATATAAGGGGACGACCCGGCGGCGGATCAAAGACAGACAACCACAACTCGAGCCTAGGCGAAGCTTATCTCCTCCCTAGCCATGGAGACTACATCAATTCCATCACAACTAGACGTAGGCTTTTACCTTCATCGAAGGGGCCGAACTAGTATAAAACCCTCGTGTCTTTGCCTCCGCTTTAACCCCTGCAAGTAAACCCGTAGCGATGGCTCCACGACTAAGTCCTTATGCTAGGACATCTGCCGTGACAAATCCACGACACTCATCCTCCTCGCTTTCAAAATCATTTCTGGCCTGAAGATCAATTTCCTTAAGAGCGAGGTTATAGCCATTGGGATGAACCCTCTGCTCGCTTCTCGAGTCGCCAACCTACTTAACTGTAAGCTAGGGAGCTTTCCAATTAAGTATTTCGGCCTGCCTATTTCGGATAAACAAATTTCCATTCTGGAATGGGAGCCCTTGTATGGCAAGGTGGCTAATAGGGTTAGCCCCTGGCGCGGCCGTTTCCTATCCTCGGCGGCCAGACTCATTCTAACTAACTCTAGCATGTCTTCCCTTCCTCTGTTGACGATGGGCATGTTCTTGCTGGCTGATGGGGTTCATGCCAGGCTCGATACGCCCCGATCCAAGTTCTTTTGGGAAGGAACTGGGATCAAAAAGGAGTACCACCTCGTCAAATGGGCCGCGCTCTGCCGCCCTAAGAAATTTGGAGGACTTGGGATCCTTAACTCGAAGCTTATGAATGTCGCTCTCATTACCAAGTGGATTTGGAAACTCTCCCAAAACGAGCAGGGGCTTTGGGCGGATATCCTTCGCGCCAAATACTTCCCGGATGGGAATTTTCTAACCTCCAAAGCCAAAGGATCAACTTTCTGGAATGGGATCCAGAAAGTTATGCCAGCATTCACTTTAGGAGCCAAGTTTTGCGTCAACAACGGGTCCTCTACGCATTCACTTTCTGGTTGGACCACTGGTTTGGCATGGAACCCTTGTGGAAAAGTCATTCCTTAGCCTACCAGCTTTCTACTAACGTTGATATCCTAGTGGCAGACGCGTTGTGTACCAGTCCTCCCGCGGTCTCCTTCAAAAGACCCCTTCTTGCTAACGAACGAGCTTGTTGGTACAAGCTCGTTGCTGACCTGGAGGGAGTGACCCTCCGCCCTGAGGCCGACTCGGTCTCCTGGGCTCTCTCGCGTTCGGGGAAGTTTACCGTCCAATCCTTGTACAACAAACTGACCGAGGGACCGGCCCTGGACATAGCTAGGGGGCAATGGAAAGCTTCCATCCCCTTAAAGATCAAAATTTTCTTGTGGCAGATGTTTCACGATCGCTTGCCCTGCTCCAATAATATCGCTCGTAGGAATGGGCCCTCCGACGGCGCTTGCGTGCTATGTGGACACCATGAAGATGCCAATCACATATTCTTCAACTGTCACCTCGCTCGCTTTGCTTGGAGTGCGGTTAGGGAGGCGTTCGGTCAGACCTGGAATCCCCGCTCTGCCTCGGACCTGCGCGTTATGCTAGGCGCTTATAGGGGTGGTTTCGGCCGTGTCTTATGGAGATGCGTAGGAGCTTTGCTTTGGTCTATTTGGACCACTCGCAATAAGATGACTATCGAGCATAAATTTCCTTCTCACCCGGCTGACATTATTTTCAAATGTCACTTATTTCTTCAGACATGGACGCCGTTGGGGAAACGGCGTGACGCGGAGCGGATGACGGAGGCTATCGAGCGGATTCGGTTGATCCAGATTGGTGCCCGCCACTAGCCTGCCGCGGCTTCTGACCTTTTGGACCGGCCTATTGCATTATGTTGCTCCTCATTTCCTTGCAGGCTTCGACCAGTAGCATGTATCTTACCTTGGCTGCAGCCGCTCTTTCTTTGTTGTTATGTGTTGTACTTGTTGGATTCTGCCTTATGGGGGTTTTATTAATTTAAAGCCGGACGCTTCCGGCGTCTTCATTCTAAAAAAAAGGAACAAGATCCTACAACACACACAAGCAAGGCACCTCCCCCAGGAAAGGCGCCATCGGAAACATTGAATCTATTCCGCTAGAACAAATAAAAGTTTTTTTATTTTGATTACCACATTGATGCTCGTGTAACACTGAGTGATGGTGAACCTTGGCGCATGACATGTATGTATAGGGAGGCCCACGTCAGCCAGAAGTGGCTGACTTGGGATCTTGTATGCTCTCTAGCTTCCTAGAGTGACATACCATGGATATGTCTAGGAGACTTTAATGAGGTACTGAAATTGGATGAGTACCAAGGAGTTGGCCAGAGAAGTATGACACATGTTCTCGCCTTTCGTGATGATGTTGCCGTCTGTGGTCTTGCTGATATTGGCTTCTCAGGGACGTCGTGGACATTTGAGAAGAAAGTTAGCGGTGGTACTTACATGCTATGCCGGAATGGAGCAACAAGTATCCTAGTGCGGCTTTGGTTCACAAATCTGCCACATCTTCAGATCATTGCCCTCATGATGACCGTCAAGATCACACTTCAAAACCTTTTCGGTACAAGTTGAAGTGGGAATCTCATGAGGGATTAAAATAATCTTCATACAATAGCTCGAGAACAAGCGCAAGTGCGCGGACTAGTGAATTTGCAACTCCGTCGGAAAAATTGCATTTTAAGAAGACATGTGAAGCTACAAATTAACAGCTTAAACTTGAATTGAGTAAATACGTGTTTGCTATCCTCCTTTTTATAAAGTAACTAGTAAGGCACATGAGCCTTCTGGAAGTCAAAGTCGCCAAAAAACGCACAATACGAAGTCAAAACTGATAGTCTTTAAAGATATGTCTAACGAAAAGAAAATTTTGGATTATACCCTAGAAATATCACTGGGTAGGTTAGTGAGTACAAGTAATAAGGTCTTTCGGGTCAAGAGAGCTCTCTAAGTGGCCGCATCCAGCAAAGAAAAGCAGACTTGTGATTCTTAGTCTTCTAGTAGTACGTACTAGTGGCACCTAACAGCCGGCCAGTTGGTGTCAATATGCCAAGAAGCCATATCTACTCTTCAATTTTTTTGATCGTAGGTAGCAAAATGTATGCATGTGTGTATGCATGTTGAAGTATAGTCAAAGTAGAGCATGACGACTCAAACTTGCTGAACATACGCGCTTTCATACATATGGAAAAACAAATAATGCAGCAGCTAATAACGGCGCGTTTCGTACAAGAACGCTGATCTGCTGGTGTCGTAATATCATTTTGTTTAATAAGGACATGCGTATGCATCATGTATCCACGACAATTCATTCCGGCCAAGGAATTGTCATAAATGACGTAAGAAGAGATAATGGAAGGAGATATCAAAATAGAAAATTAGTGACGAAATTTCGTTGCAAAGAAAGAAATAATTAAAGACGCCCCATCGATCCCGACGGGTGGGAAGATGAAATTAGTTGACCTGTCGCACTCCGTTTGGTTTGATCTCTTGGCATTAGCGTCTCCTAATTTATTTGCATTCTTGCCCAACTATTCATCTCACACGTTGTACTACGGCCCAAACGAGTCTCATGCCATGTTTGAATATACAATCCAGTCAGAGCAAGTTTGAATACACGTTTGCAAGTGTGAATCACGGTCGGCATCCATGTAAACAAGGATGAACCGAGATAGACAAAAAAAGAGTAGAAGAAGGAGTAAATTGAATCTGGACAACACTCACTAAACGTATAAAGGGCAAGCCAGTTCTTTGACGAATTATACGTGGGTCGTTAACTATGTCTAACCCGAACCTCACCATTCATGCTAGCAATGCTAGCCAACCAAGCTAGCAACTAAGGATGGCATAAATGCAACATCAAATTTAAAGTACTAGTTAAAGCATGAGATCTCCCCCTTCTTTTACTTTTTCAATATTTCTTGGAAAAAATGTGGACAAAGGTTCTTGAAAATGTGAACAATGTTTCGAAATAACAAAAAAATTGAATATATTTTTTCTCAAATGTGAACATTTTTTAAAATTGTGAAATATGAACCACTTTTGAAATGTGAATGTTAAATAGACACTGGACATTTTCTTAGTATAAGTTGAACTTTATATAAATACACACTGAAGATTTTTTAATATAATGTGAATTTTTTGAAATGCATGCCAAAGAAAAATTCTATACATGATGAACATTATCTATAGATGGTGATCATTTTTCTCAATGTCCAGTGAACATTTTTCTTCAGCACAGTGAACTTTTTTTTAAATGTGAACAATTTTTGGAAAATGAGCAAACCTGAATTTCAAACTTTGATTGGAATTTGGAATTCCAATTTTTTTTAAACATGGAGTTTTTCTGAAACATGAACAAAATTTGGAATATCAAAGATTTTTTAAAAATTCAAACAAAATTTGAAATTTCTGAACATTAAATAAATGAATTTATGGAATATAATTATTAGACAGGAAAAAAGAATAATGTAGCAAAGGAAAAAAGGAGGTAATAAGAAAAAATAAAACGAATAAAAACATGAAGAAAACTGGAAAAACCTATAAAAGAAAACAAAATAGTAAAAAGAACTCAAGGAACCTGTCAAAGGTAAATAGCAGTAGCGCCCGTTGTTGCCCGCGCTAGTAGTATCTGTGCGTCTTTCATTTCCTTGCTTTTATACGCCATTATACAATTTTTATACAGTAGCAATGAATGGGTTGTGCAAGAAACAAGGATTAGATTAAGGTGGGCGGATCCAAGTGAGCAAGTTGAACCATCCCATCATCATATCGTCCTACTAATTCAACTGACTCACTTGGACCCGTCCACTTCAATCATCCGTAGTCATATAACAACTCATCATCCATAGTCATATACTCCCTCCATTCCTAATTAGTTGTCTTTCTAGAGATTTCAACAAGTGACTACATAGGGAGCAAAATGAGTGAATATACACTTTAAAATATGTCTATATATACGTCTGCATGTCGTAGTCCATTTGAAATCTCTAAAAAGGCAAATATTTAGGAACAAGTAGTACGGCCTCCTCGTCATCATCTTAGTCCTATAATAACTCACCATCAATATAGCACATGACAAGTTAACCAACATTAGCTAATGGTTATCATCCTAGGTAATAACTCATCATCATTCTAGCACATGACAAGCAGTAGCCGGAGGGGTCGAGGGTTGGCGAGGTGTCCAAGCAAATAAGAGTCTATCAAGTTTTAATATTTGAAATTTTTTGAAACTTTAAAAATTATTAAAATGTATTCAAGACTGGCCTTGTTTAAAGTCACTGTCGAAAGGAACACAAATATGCAAATGAAACACAGATTACACTTAGAGCTCAAAACATATGATATCGATTGACTGAAAATTGCATGTTGCGTAGGTGTAGCATGAAATCTCTAGGGGAAAAAAACATGCATGCATGGGACCATCCAAAGTAATCAAGGGCTGTGCATGGTGAGAAAACCAGGCTCATGATGTAGATGTGCAACTAACTAAAAAAAGAGAAGTTCGAATCAGAGTCATCACAACCAAAGGTGACATACCGCAAAGTTTATGCATGCATGGCCCACGATGATGCGATGCGTATGGTTGCTTCCCTTCCCTTCCCTTCCCTTCTTATACGCATGGAGAAGTAGAGTATGTGGTACTAGGGGTCCAACTTGATTGCTTCTTCCTAGCTCCTATCTTCAGCTTTCACGACCGCCATGCCCGCCGGCTACTGCTCGATGATTCACGTTCTTCTTCTCCTTGCACTATTTCCGCTCGCCGCAGCCCAGCTGTGGGCGTTCTGCGGCAGCGGCCAAGGCACCTACTCGACAGGCAGCACATACCAGACCAACCTTCGAACACTCCTCGGCACGCTCCGCGGGAACGCCTCCTCCTCGCCGTCTCGCTTTGCCTCGGGCGACTTCGGGGCCGTGCCGGACACTGCCTGGGCTCTGGTTCTCTGCCGGGGCGACATCAGCGTCACCGACTGCTTCGACTGCGTCACCACGGCCAGTAGGGACGCGGAGAGAGCCTGCAACCGCAGCAGGGACGTGGGCCTCTTCTACAACGAGTGCTACGTCCGCCTGGCCAACCACGACTTCCTGGACCCCACCGGCAACTCCGGCGAGGTCCCTGTTAGCGACGGTCCCAACATAAGCAGCAAAGAAGTCGACCAGGCGGTCACCGCCCTTCTCAGCGCCACGGCGCAGTACGCGGTGGACAACTCCTCGAGGCTATTCGCCACGGGGCATTGGGTAGGGCCCAACCCGGCGACCCAGAATATCTACTCGGCGGCGCAGTGCGCGGCGGACCTGTCGCCGCTGCAGTGCCGAAGCTGCCTCCAAGGCCTCCTGGGCAGGTGGTGGACCACGTTCCCGCAGAGCGGGCAGAGCGCCAGGATTGCTGGTCCGCGGTGCACCCTACGGTCCCAGCTGACCCCCTTCTACAATGCCAGCGCCATGGTCCTGTTGCCCACGACGGCACCAACGGCTGCAACCAGAGGTCAGTTTTTGTTTTTGTTTTTGTTTTTTGTTTTTTTGGGAAATAACCAGAGGTCAGTTCCTTACCAACCATTAGATTATACATTCTTTTGGAAAGTAGAATCCCTTCAACGAATTAGATTATACACTAGTCGTCAACCCGTGCATCTGCACGGGCTAGATATACCATCATACAATCTTGTAGATACACTTTGTAATCCTAAAACTGGAAACATAAAATATGGAACATATTTTTCAGTTTTTTTATTGTGGTGTTTATTCTCCAAATTTCCATGGATTTTCCCACATGAAAGTTAAACTTCGAATGTTAGAAAATAGTTAACCATGAAATTATAGTAAAGGTATGTAAGTTCTAACCTCTATTTTATAGAATTCGTGTTTATAGAATTTGTCTTTATGTAATTCCATATACTTGCTTACATCAGTATATTAAAACCTACACAAAGAAAAATACTGGAATAAACATCCGTTTTCTTCAAAACAGAAGGATCCAAGTGACGCCATAACATATATCTTTTCCTTATTCGGGCATATTATTGCTAAAATAGTTGTGTATGTGCTGTGTAAATAAGATTAACTCAGAGATGGTACGGCGAACTTTTGTTAGATTTAGATCATGACTTCAGCGTGAATGTTGGTGCAATGACACAGATGTGTGACCTGTCTGGCATCGTCCGCTTTGCCATGATCCACCCCTGTGCATAGGCCTTAGACGGTGAGCAGTATATGTCATGACAGAAGCTTCCTGGCCACCATATGCGCTATAAAATTTACATAGATTTGAAGAGTTCTCAATTTTTCATATTGGAAGAATAATATAATTAAGCTAAATTATGCAAATATAATTACAATAAATTATGTACCTTAGATCGTAGAGGCAACCATCTAAGAGGACTATATAGGGAGTTGTTGCGCAGTAATACTGCTGAAATTCAGGAGTGGAAAACCAATAGTCTATGAGAAAATCATGTTCAATCGCACGCTTGGCCTATACTATCTTTGAACACATATATTTTCTTTGCATATACGCCTGGTAGATTACACAACGGAACTAATAATAGTAGGGCGAATCAATGTCGCATGGTTGAGTGTCTCGTGCAATTTCGCCATCCAATCTCATAGACATATTTAGGCAGCCGGTTAGGACTCAACAGATGGTCGCCATGTGTTTCTCGATAAGAAACTTTCTCCTAATCACCAAGGAACACACAGGCGAGCCTAACAACAACTTGATGTAGAGCAGGCTTCTCTGGTTTGCAGCAGTGTAACACAAAACAACAGGTAAGCAGCCGTGAAAGTCGCTGCCTGCATGATGGAAGACGCCACCAGCATATTGATGATATTGAATGCAATGCTCGGAGATGTTTTCTGGACCTGTTCGTCCACTATAACTTTCTCTCTGTGGTGCAAAATTCACCACAATGGGATCAATCTTTCTTAAGCTCTGACACTTCGAAACAATACTTACCATCATATTAATCAAACCTATTGAACTGAAACTTATTGTATCGTTGCCATCTATAACTGTTATTGACTTTCTCCTCTTGCATATGCTAGATCTAAACATAAAAATTAGCTCAAGTGTACACATCGGTTTTGACTCAACAGCAAGGAGACATAATACTACCACCCCGAGGAGCAAAGCATCTAGTACATAGAGAGACCATGCATAGTTCTTTCCTCTAATAATCTAATGAAAGAAGTAGAGGAGGATCCTGTGCCCTTCGTAGGAATAACATGAATCAGTCGGATAAGCCTCCAGGAATCCATTATTGAACCAGTTTTACCATATCCCTAGCTAACGAAAAATAATTTACAAATAATGATTCTTATTGAGTGGAAATAATATTAACCATTGTACTTAAGCAATCCATACCTCAAACTTGATGAATCTAATGTTTGTTCAAGGAAGTGTGTCAAGGCTTTTGACTAAAATTAGCAGTTTACAGTTGACAGTGATCTAGTTTCATGAAAATATAATTGTTAGAAGTTACCCGTTGTCTGCCTCACTTCACTTTTTGCACGTGGCACATAAGTCAACTCACCAAATCGACCCAGTTGCATTCAGAAGGTAGAAATTTCGCCAGATACACAAATAGTATTACGATCTCCATTAATACTAATAATTGACAAAGAAGTATGCTCCTCTAGTTGCTTAGGTATGTGCGTGTGTTTGGTGTTGTGTATTTGGATATGAGATGAGAAATTCCAACACCCTACGACTAAGATATGAACGGTCAGGGGAAACTTACCATTAGGATCCATGGCTTCGGCGAGCATGTGCAGAGCTGCAAGGTGCTGCTATTAATCTGTTTCCCATGTATATAGATGACAATTAATCTGCTCCTATGCTTACACCTCCACACGCTTCCACCACAGGAAGTATAAACATGAACACAACCATCAATGCGATTAAGTTAGCAGCATAGATCGACCTACTCGTTGCCATGGCCGCTAGGGAAAGCTTCATGTGTGATGTTCTCTATTGATATGACGCAATCCTTGTAATCAACATGCAAGAGACATGATTGGTGATCACCAAAGACAATTTGATAGAACTTTTCCTAAAATAAGAATTTCCGTAAAAACCGAGGAGGCGGGTGCGTACTGTCGAGACCAAACAGAGCAGATGATGAAGCTGTCACCATCCTGTACGTGCCTTTGACTTCTCGTTTGTCTGCCTTCAAATATCAATGGTGCCTTCGTTCAAACAACCATGGATACACATCCGATCCACATATGCATAACCCATCTAGGATTCAGAAACTTGGAATAAAAGGAGATCTCAAAATTGGAGGGGAAGGGGAATGAGAGATCGGACTGGTTCATTTTCTTCTAGATGAGCAGCAGCACGGATCATACCTTGGAGTATATAATAGGATGACACTAATGGAGAACATGGAGAGGCGGCGGCGGAGGAGGAGCGGCGCTGGCAGAAGAGATGCAACGGAGATCTGTTTTTTTTTCTTTTTGGGCTTCCACGTGAAGGCCTCTATTTTCTTCTAAGGAGACATACGTGTGGGATAAATTGCTAGGACTCTCTTAGGGACTTCATCCAACGGCTGCAGATACTTAACACTTAGATCAGATGGCTAATTTTGTTAGTTTTCTAGGATTAACGTAGTGCCTCGTTTGGGAGCTCTGTTTTTTTTTTCTTTTTGAGCTTCCACGTGAAGCCCTCTTTTTTCTTCTAAGGAGACATACGTGTGGGATAAATTGCTAGGACTCTCTTAAGGACTTCATCCAACGCCTGTAGATACTTAACACTTAGATCAGATGGCTAATATTGTTAGTTTTCTAGGATTACCGTGGTGCCTCGTTTGGTGCCTCCAATTAGTAAATATAAGATTGTTTTGGAAAGATTAATTTTGAATTTGGTTATAAAATATTCTAATATTTTGTTATGGATAGGTGCCACACAAGCAAACGGAATGGTAAAATTGGTTACAATTTAGTAGTCATTCTAGCCTTTCGAAATAGAAAGACTTTATTAACTAGAAAGAACTGAACTAAACAAATTAGATTATACATATTCACTACAGGAAAATCCTGATTTCCCGTGTGCTAGCATATAAGCCGAGAGCTATTTTTCGGGCACTCGGCTTATGTTCCTATAAGCCGAGTCCTGGTAAAAAAACACCCCGCAAACCATAAGTACTCGGCTTCTGGCCATATATAAGCCGAGTGTAAAACAAGGCTCTCGGCTTATATGAAACACACGGTATCTACGGAAAAAGGCAGCCGGCTTATAGTCCGCACTCGGCAAATAAAACTGCCACGTGTCTGCAACAAAGCGGGCTGACGGCGCCGTCATGGAGCAGCCTATAAGCCGTGTGCCTTGCGATAGCACTCGGCTTACACGGTATATAAGCCGTGTGCCTTGCGATAGCACTCGGCTTACACGGTATATAAGCCGTGTGCCCTGCTATATACTCGGCGTACATGGTATATAAGCCGAGAGCCCTGTTACAGCACTCGGATTATGAGGTATATAAGCCGTGCGCCCAATGAAAGAAGTGTGGCTTATATTTTTGCGACCCACGACATTTATATGAAGTTGATTTAAAATGATTTTCATTGCATTTATTTACTACTTAATTTTTTTCTCATAATTTTCTTCCGGCTAGTTTACTGAAAAAGGCTTTCGCCCCGCTTTATATATAACGCACCAACCAACATCCGAGCCGATACAAACGACAACACGCAACACCAACACGCACCCAAGGCCAGATACATAGGTGCCAAGAGCCTACAACAACAAACACACCGAACGACTCGAAGTAGACTAAACAATGACTGTAAGCAACACTACGGAGCCGCCGGAGCCCTTCACGGTAAGGATACCACGAAGAGGTGAAGTTGAGAGTCGACGAACGGTGAGCTCCAAGACAGTGCCTTCAGGAAGGATACAACACCGAAGCGCCGCCATCGCCCGATCCAAAGATCTAGATTTCATCCGGAGCACGTCGAAGGGAAAGGAGCAACCACAACGGAGACTTCAGGAAGATGAGGACGACCACGGACGCCGCCTCCGTCGGCCCGGCCAAAGCCAGACAGGATTTTTACCACGGCAATCATACTCCGCCTTCACCCAAGGTGCCGCCAGGCACAAGACCTAAACGGCACACCACCACGAAACATCAAACCGCCAGCCACCACGCCGCCCCCGCGGCCATGGCTGCTAGCCGCCCGCACCTGAGCCGCGAACTCAGCCCACGAGCACCGCAGCACCCGCCACCCAGACCGCCGTCAAGGAAACAAGACGCCCCATAGGTCCTTCAAGTTGCGAGCGATGAACCGACCAGCTTGCTCCAACCGCCGGCAGAGCTGCCGGTGACCAGAACAACCAGACCGACCAAGGAGCCACCAGGTCTAAGAAGAGGTGAAGCGGGAGCGGACGTCGTCAACGCTCGGCGCCCCTGCCGGTGACAGGTGGCCCGACCGCATCGGAGCCACCTATCACACCCACCACCTCTTCCAAACGCCACCCCTGACGCCCAACCTCTGCTCACAGCTGGATCTGCATCTGGCAAGGACCGACCACCCGCCCAGCCACGCGGGGATTGCCGGACAGGCCGTAGCCGAAGCCGAAGACAACCAACTGGGCATCCACACAGGCCACCTGCGAACGAACAGACGCCAAATCTGACTCCAGCCGTCGCCGCAACACCGGCCCGACCAAGCACCGTGAGGCCACCACGCCGTAGCCCACGCCCATCGCAACAACCAACGTCGGGCCGCTGCCTCCACCTCGCGCCCGTTGCCCACACTAGCTAGAAGGATCCAGCCACAGCAGGCACCGCGCACCACCCACATCCTCTACCTGCAGCCACCGCCGCCGGCCCACACCGACCGCGCCGCCTGCCGCCACCAACCGCCAGATCTAAGGCCGCCACAGCCACAGGAACGCCCCCCCAATTCGCAGCCAGCCACACCGCCCAAAGTCCCGAGCGCCATCGCCGGAGAGGCCTCTGCTGCGCCACCGTGCCCTGCAACCGCGCGGAGTCCCGACCCAGCGGCGCGAGCCCGCACTGGTGCCCCTGCGCGAGGAGGCGAGAGGTCCCGCCGCCGCCGACGCCAGCTCCAGGTGCCGGCACCCGGCTTATAGGCATATTATGACACGGGAGATGTATAAGCCGAGTGCTCCAGGTGCCGGCACACGGCTTATATGCAACTTTATATAACAGCGGCTGGACTATAAGCCGAGTATTGCAGGAGTTGGCACTCGGTTTACATAAAAACCGTGCGGCTCATTTTGGCACTCGGTTTATATAAAAACCGTGTCGCCTAAGCAGGCACTCGGTTTATATTAAACTGTGCTTCTCATTTGGGCACTCGGTTTAGAGATAAAACGTGTAGCTCTAGCCAGCACTCAGTTTAGATATAAACCGTGTGGCTCCATTAGGTACTCGGTTTATAGAGACGGTGACACGTGGCCGTTATCTCCCGGCTGCCGTCATGTTACTTTAGTACGCCGAGAGCCTTGTATAAACACACGGCGTAAATAGAAACCGAGTGTTTTTGTGCGGGCACTCGGCTTATACTTCATAAGCCGATGGAGTGTAAGCCGTGTCATATAAGCCGGGAGTTTTACCCGGCTTATATATAAACCGTGTTCATATCAATATAAGCTGAGTGTATTGGGTACACGGCTTTAAATTTTTTCCTGTAGTGATTTTTGGAAACCTTAATTTTGAATCCGGTTTTTATGGTTAGACCATCTCCACATACGCCCAAAAAAAACCGGCGCGCTAAAATATTTTTACAGTGCCATTTTAGTAATTTTAGCCTGCCGTGACCAGTCCAGTAGGCGCACAAAAATATAGCGGGCAACGGACAACGCAGAAAAGTCCAGCCGACGCACTAAAAAATAAAGCGCCACAACAACAAACAAGTCCCTAACATTTACAAATAAGTCCATCTGACCAAAACAAAAACGCAATAGATCCCCAAACGTTGGAGCAAACTAGCCTTCAGAAATTAGAAACACTTTCAAATAATTCAACTAAAAAATTATATTGTACATATTTTTTGAAAGATTAATTTTGAATTCGGTTATTAAATATTCCAAATGTTTTTTTATGACTAGAAGCCACAAGAAGTTAGAATTGTAAAATTGGTTATATTCTACATCCGATCAATATTACTAGTCACAGCTTAAGTATAACTTTAGCATAAACTGGTACTAAATCTTGGGGAAATAGTATGAATCGGAGGGACTAGAATTTTGTACCTCTTGAGTTATGCTTGTTGAACATTACTTATTTCAACTCGCATAATATCTTTTATATTATATTATTACAACTGAACTCATCCCTATACTCTAAAATATACTTCGTCCATATACATTATAATGGTTGAAATTAAAAGATCTAAAATTTATGTAAACATATGACATTCCAAACCAGTCCATTTTTTTTTACCAGCTGACACGTACAATACAACCATTTGTAAGTGTCGGACAACAAATCAATCAGGCGTCGCCTAGAAGTTGCTTATTTAAATATATACGATGCCATGATTATGTCATGCTGATGTCACAGAACTGAAAAAGATGTTACAATGGCAATGCTCCTTATTTGTACGCTATCCATTTCAATCGATACTGCGTGTATGTTTTGACCAGAAAATTAACATTTTACAAATCCATAATATGTGTAAAAAATATATTTTGTAACTAAAATTCAATATTAAATGGTGTAATATGTTATCATCAAATTGAAACCTAGTTTACTTTTGAAAGCGACTTCTATAAGAATTTATCAACTTGTATGTGGTTTTGTATATATATAGCTTGGACAAGTCAAATTTCACAACCGAGCCCAAATTTAGCAAAGAAAATATTGTAGATTCCTTTCTTTTTGAGAGACAACTAATCATGTCAAATATGAGAAGTAAATTCAATAAATGAGCCGCGACATCAGCAGTTACCGAAATTTGAGAGACAACCAATCATGTCAAATATGATAAGTAAATTCAATTGTTCCAAATAATGCATGTCCATTAGTACGACGGGGACATGACCAGAAAAGGACAAACCACGTTGAGAGTGAGTGGGACATAATGCTTTATTATGCATATGGATAGGTGAATATAATGCACTAGATTAATAAGTGAAAGGAAAAATTAGAAAGAGCATCGACAACACTAAAAAACTAAACGCATCGACAACACTCCCAGCAATGTAGGTGGTGGAGACATCATGTATCACTTTTTGACACGAGCAATATATATTTAGCTTAAATAGCACATGTTCTTTATTCTGTATACTAAATGACCTGCTTAAAATAGAAATATTCAGAGTAAAATTTATAAGAGAAACTTTTATTAGGATGATAAATAATAATTCACCCTTCTTTACATAGGAAATTGGAATTGGACAGTCTGAGAAATAGGTCATTTGTTTTATTCTACAGGTGGATCAAGAATACAACTCAATTTGGTATACTGAGATTGGAGTAATAAGGAAGGAAAAATACGCCAGAACTAATAAATAAAAGAAAATAAGGATATTCTTTTTAATCGAAAAAAATATGTATTCTTTTTCATATGCTCATGGTTTGTTGAAAAATTCTGGGCTGTCATGATATATCATGTTTACATCCAATTGTTTTCTAAAAAAACAATGGGAATTTCCTATGATATTAGATATCTAGACATCGGATTGCAAGAAGTTTCTCTTCTTAGATGAAGAACACTATTATGTTCTTCGGCTAATTTTGTACAAGCAATGAGCCATGCTTTTATTAAACTAATAAAGCTAGGTCAGCTCGGTATTATTTTTTAACGCAGACAGTCTAAATCATGCACCTCAAGCAATTCCATGACTAATAAGCCAGACATTAATCCAATCATCACCAATCATTTAGTTGGATCAGGACACCTTGTGGCATCTCACCTATAATGCAGTCAACATCATTTGTCTCGTTCGATGTCTGCCTGCCTACAAAACATTTACACTGTTTATATTTTGCAGGAGGCCACTAGTTAATGATAATGATGTAGAGACATTCTTTTATTCAAAATAGAGAAATATGTCTATACATAAAATTTTAAAGAGAAATTTCTCAAAAGCTCACTCTAGGTGCAACTTGCTCCTCTATCTAACCAACTAAAGCCCACATTGACCAGATGATTATAATTATAGGCTTATGAGTTATGGAAACAAGCCTCATAGAGTTATAATCGCAGAAAAGAGGGTCGCAGAAAAGCCTTAATAAATAAAATAAGCCTCAATAAAGTAAGTGTCTCAAATAAAGTATTTACAATTTGAATTTGGCATTATTCACCCAGTTTTTTGTTTCTCAATGCACGACTGTATTTGGTTTTGAAACTTAATGACAGATTAATATTCTTGCTTGAATATCCACAAACTGTCTATGAATTTTGCATCGCCTTTTAGATGATCATTCAATCCTTTTTTAGAGATTACATGCTATAGCTGTTTATGTACTAGCTGCTCTGCATACGTTTTTTTGTGCCATTAAGTCCTTACTCTGTTCTGCAGGTTTTCCTATAGTTGCCGTGGTAATTGGACTTGGTGTTGCCCTAATTCTGGTGGCTTTGTTTGTGGCATATTGCTTTTGGCGCGGCAGATGCTGTTCACGAAAACAACATAAAACACATGGTATTGTAGTATAACATTTGGTTGAACTGTGTTAAGCAACAAACTGACAGTACATTATAATTAAATTCTGAACAAATATCTTTTACGCTATGTGATTTCAGTAAAGCCTACGGGCCAGCAGATTCAAGCAACACCAGGCGCTTCCAATGCAATCACGACACCCTCGAGTGCAACCACAGGTAATTTATTCTCTGTTTTTTTTTTCATATTATTTGGTCTTCACAAACTTCAAATCAAAGCCCCACAATACAGTCATCATTTTTCCAAGAACCAACCCTGCATGACACATATAGTTTATGTTCAATGAGCTATTATTTGAGACATGTCCTATATTACCTTTGTTTTGTCTTTTTTCAGAAATGATAAATGGTCAACAAGGCGATTTAAAAGTGTATGTTCCTAGGAAATTCTCTTATATTGAATTGGCACAAGCAACAGCTAATTTCAATGAGGAGAGAAAGCTTGGACAGGGTGCTTTTGGTGTTGTCTATGACGGCAGACTTGAAGTCATAGATGGGTCTGTGGCGATAAAAGAGATCCTAGAAACGTTCTCAGAACAAACGAAAAAGGCTTTTGATGTTGAAGTTCAAATTATGAGCCAGCTGCATCATCGGAACATTTTAAGTCTAAAGGGTTGGTGTAAGGAAGACCAACACCTACTGCTTATCTACGAAAAAGTGGAGAACGGTAACCTGGAGGACCATCTTTACCCTAAGAATGGCGCCATGGATAGTGGAGTTTATACTGAAAGAGAGAATGGTACATGTCTGTCTTCACACCTAAGTTGGCTGACAAGGTATGCAAAACATCTGTATATTTATGAAACCAAGCATCTATGTTAATTCCTCATCTTTAAGATAGCTATATACTAGAATTTAATATCATTAACGTATACATGCATGTTTCCTATGTGTTTCAGGTGCAACATAATAATTGGTATAGCCTCTGGTCTAGCATACCTCCATAAGGAATGCCAGGCTACTGTCGTGCATAGGGATCTCAAGCCAGCTAATGTAATGCTGGACAAGAACTGGAATGCTAAACTGGCAGACTTTGGGCTGGTGACACAACTCAGGCGTACCCAAACCTCGCGCCCTACGGACAATATCATCGGGACACTATCATATATGGACCCAGCATACATGAACACCGGCAAAGTATCCGAGCACTGTGATGTCTACAGCTTCGGCGTGGTATTGCTTGAGATTGTCTGTGGTAAAAGACCATCCATCATGCAAGGCAGTGGTAACACTAGAAAGAACAGCCTCATCGAGATGGTCCGTGAATGTCAAGGGAGGAATAGAATTATCGATGCAGCTGACAAAGGGCTCAGGGGGCAGTACGACAATAAGATCAAAGATGTGTTACGGCTCGGTCTCGAGTGCGTCCGCTCAGATCGTCGTGATCGTCCACATGCCGTAAGAGTGAGGGATCGCTTAAATGATCTGGTGCCGAATGGAAAGGGATTAGCTGCCTCGACCTCTCAGAGTGAAGGGGAGTTTGGTACGTGCAGGATCACGTTCCCTACGCATTCACTGGCCGACGAAGAAGCTGGCGTTTCACCCCTTCTTTCTAGGTGAGAAGAAACTGAAGAAGATGTTAACCTCAAGGCTGTGCCCTGCAGGAATGCAGATATGACGGCCACAGAAGCTACTTCTCTCCATCTACCCGGCCACCGCCTACAAATGTATCTCGATCTCTCTTTGTTTAGTCGTCTGTTTAGCAGTATCTCTCCATTCAACAACATTTGGCTTTACAATATAGAAAATTGTAAGCATATATGTTACTCTGTGGAAATGATTTGGAATTGTAGTTTCTAAACTTCTCACTTTAAAATTTAAGCCATGAAGGGAAATGTTCTTCAATAGCGATGCTGGTCCATATATATATATACTATTTTTCGGCGGCAGCGTGCCGATCCTGAATTTTATTAAGACATGGCACGGTGGTTTTCCTGCTATTTCTTTCTAAGACCTGGACAGGGTGAGCAATGTAGGAGTTGTACTCCGGTAGTTTTGTAAAGTGGCTTGGCATAGTACCAACTTATATAGTACACGGCAGATTTTTTATTTCCGATAAAGGGTGGTTTCATTATCTCGAAATGTAGCATCAAACTTATACAAACATTATGAGTAACCCCTGGACTCTGCACATAGCGAAACACTTGAAATCTGACAGTAGGAAATGTAACTAAACGGACAAATCGGCAACAGTAGAGTCCTATATACAGACACTATACATATATCCAAAGTGGTGGTGGATCGTGTTAACATGTAATGTTGTATACTTTCTGTACAAGCATGTTGTCACGTTGGTAGCTCTATTTTGGATCTCAACGAAGCTCATGGCCAGCGTGCCTCAATTCCGAATAAGTAGATTTACCAGAGCCTGGATGTAGCGGCATTGGATCCACCATTCGTCACTTTCTTCAAGATCTGTGCGCCCCCACTCCGTATAATGTAGTAATTCCAGCCGGAAATTTATACAATGGGAATACCCCTGACCAGACTGACACGTTGTGCAAAATACAATATAATTGAGCCTACCACTGCCGGATATTTAATCTCACTATCGTTCTCCTCCACACTTCCGTCTCCTGTCCCCTCCCTATCCGGATTCTTTCTCTCCGTCGCCATTGTTGGTCCTCGAGTTCTTGCTTCAGTGTTCGACTATATTGTAACTGGATTGGATCTTGTTGAATACTAGATTAGAAATCATCATTTATGCTATGTTTGAAGCCTTGAAGAAGCTGTAGCCAATTTCCCATCTGATTAGAGGCCGCGATCAAACAAGGCTAGATACTGGGATCTCTATTGGGTTCTTTTGTCCCAGATTTTATCAGGCCATCTAGACATTGGAGACTGAAGAAACAAAATCAGGTTAGTTCATAAAGCGTCGTGATTATTTTTCTTCTGGATCTTGATACGGATCTGTTTTGACCCCAATAAACCCCCTGCTGCCTACTGTTCCTACTGTTTATTGAATCATTATAGTGCCGTATTTACTGATGGTTATTTGGTTGTAACACTGGATTCCTAATTTTGCCTGTTGGAAATCCAATAATCTTGTAGGTTAATATGGATATTGATCGGGACAGCATGAGAGGCAGTTTTATGGAACTACTAAGCATGGTTGAGCACCACACAACAAACTTGAACCAACAGACAAACACCCATCCGCCCAGCAGAAGAAGCCACAGCCGGCCGCCCTCCCGAAGAGGACTCCTCCCTCTCAGGAGCCCTGATCATAGCCAGCGAAGAGTGTGGGGTCGAGGCCTCCTGCCTGAGACCCCCCGCCAAGCTCGTAGTCACCACCTGCAGCTCAGACGTGACAAGAATATCCGAGGGAGGCGAGAACGCTATCTCCGAACCTCCCTCCACTCCACGAACCTCCACGCTCGGGCCCTCAAAGTCCAACGCAGGTAAGGAGTGCTCGAACACCTCAGAAGACTCCACCCGCTCACTCCATAATCTCGGAGGTGCAGAAGCAGGCTCAATGGTTCCAAACCTCAGAGTGGTCGACGGCACCGAAGATGGAGGCGCCGTCTCCCCTCCGGTGGTCTTGACCACAGACCCCGGTCTCTCGGCCTGTCGACCAGGATCAGCTACCGGTGGCTCCTTGCGCCCCATGTCATCATCACCCTCGTGCATATCAACATCCACGGTAGCAGGTGCCTCAGCAAACAGGCTGTCATCCTCAAACTCAATCTGAAGGTTATACACCTGGCCGCGATAAGCCCACTTCACCACGTCCGGAACAAACTCAATGTCCAAAATACTGACGAGGATGCGAGCCACCCCCTGAGCTCTGGTGAAAGCCATGTCCACTCATTCGGGCTTTCCCACCAAAACAGCCATACTAGCAACAACCCTGGCATCCTGCATGGGCCTGTGCGGAGCCCCCGAAAAACGCAACCAGGCCTGGGTAAGTGGCTTACCCTGAGGCTCACTCAATTTCCACTCGTGGAACTCAAGAATGCCTTCAGTACCTGGCACCTTACACATCCCGAAACTCAATAACCTCTGTAGATCCTCCACCGTTGGAAACTCCACCCTGAACGAGTTTGGCTCAAGACTGACTAACTCCCATAGAAAGTCACCCGGTGCCAGCTCCCGGAGCCGCTGCACAATCTGGATCTCAGAGACTTCACCTTTAGTCACTTTAACAATCCCTCATACTGCGCACCTCGTCAGAGACTTCCCTCTCAATCGGAGACTCGAAAAACGTGAGCTCAGAACAGAACACACCATACATCATAAGATTGGGTAACTGCTCTCTCATTAGCGGACAAGCCCCTGACTCATGATCCAGCTTACCACACGTATCACATAAGACTGCCACACACTCAGCAATGAAGTGGCCTTTATTGCCACAGCGATAGCATAACATTCTTTCTTTCTTGCGCGCATACTTAGCCGCCCTGTCCAGCTCACTTGGTCCAGCTCAGCCTTGTTAGAGCCCTCCACCGACATCACCTCAGCCTCACCATTTTTCGTAGGAACCACCTCTGCCAGAGCCGTAACCACCTCCATAGCCTGACAAGACAACGCAGACTCGTCAGTATCCACACCAACCGGCGTCTGATCAACGACAACAGGATGCTGCCTTGGGCGGTAGCGACCACCGCGGCCACCCCGTCCACCACGGTTACCACGAAAACCACCACGGTTTCTATTAGCTGGTCCTGACGCCCCTTCGACGAAACCTCCCGTAGGCCCCAGGAAAGGTCTCTCGGTCGAGCCATCACTCTGCCAAGCATACCCCCGCCCACCACCCGTGGACGAGGATCCCCGGTGCTGTCCGTCACCATACGCGTTAAGTCCATCGTCACCCCATTGACCACGAGGCACCGGCTGTATGCATCACTCTTGATGCAGAGGCCGGGGAGTCCCCCCTTTTCGAAAAAAAATGTAGTGAAAGGGAGTCTGTATGATGTTCTGTTCAAAAGCAAAGACATCGTTCTCGTGGATACATGCCTCAGGATTGCCATTGGTTCCGCCGAAGGCTTGGCATACATGCATTCGGCAGTAGAGAGTACCATCCGTCACGGTGATGTTAAATCTGCTAATATACTTCTTGATGCAAGCTTCACCCCTAAAATTTCAGACTTCGGGACCTCGAAGCTGCTTGCAAGAGGAAAATCTGAGAAGACTGAATGGGTCACTGGAGACAAGGCTTACATAGACCCAGCATACATGGTCCATGGGATCGTTACACAGAAGAGTGATGTATACAGCTTTGGAATTGTTCTCATAGAGCTTATCACAAGGAGGGTTGCAAAATATGATGACAATATGAGTTATGCGAAAAACTTTGTTCAAGCTTGTCAAGATCAAAGAGTAAGGAGCTTTGTTGATAATGATATTACAAGCGAGAATGATATGGAGATCCTGGAAATGGTTAGTGAAGTCGCTCTGGAGTGTCTTAAACTTAATCCAGAGGAACGCCTAGATATGAGGCAAGTAGTAAACCGTCTCCGTAATATAGGGCAGTCTGAATAACATGGACAAGAGAGGACAAATCTTAGTCAAAGTACGAAGGTCCCTCCGCTTAAACCTATGGAGGACAGATCTCCTACCAATTGAAGAAGTGATATCCACTAGTGTTTTATATAGTTCATATGGTTATGTAATAATTCAACTCTGATTGTCTATTTGTCTAGTCTGCTCTAAGTTATGTACCAGTATAATTGAAGGGAACCATGGTGGTTTTGTGATTTTCCAATGTAAGAAGTTATATCACTTGTTTCAATGTGCCTATTCTGTACGAGTAACTTAATTATGTACCAGTGTTTCAACTATAGTTGAAGTAGATACTTTCATGTTTAATTGTGGTTGCTCGCCGTAGTCCACCTCAAAAACTAAACTTAATCTCTTATCCCCAATATAGTCAGATGTTGTCTGATTGACATGGAAAAGAAACACAATCAGGTCGACGCCGAAGTGCCAAACTAATAAAATGGAAACGCATTGAAACTGAAAGATAGTGCTCAACTGCAGCTCAATCTTTTGTCACGACCAAAGCGACTGCAAAGAGAAACGGGCAGGTGGTCATCGTGGTCGTGGCCGCGGTCGCGGTCGGTGTCGGTGTTAGTGTTGGGTCGGTCATTGCCATCGCCTGGTCATCGAGCTCTTGGTCGGATCGTCAGGGTTTCCATGTGCTTTGTCCCCTAGCTTGTCTTCACCTGGTGATTCCGTTACTGCTCTAACTAGGTTGAACTCCGCTATGAGCCAAATGTCCATTCTTGTGAGTGCTCAGAGCATCTCCAGCCGCTCCCCCAACAAGGCCCCCAAGGCGACTTTTCGGCCGCCTGCGCCGAAAAATCAGCCCAGTCGCGTCGCCAGGGGCCCATTTTTCGCCGGCTCGGGCCGAAATTGGCGCCGGCGGACCTAACCCGAACCCGGCGCACTGGGGGGGGGGGGCGCTCGCGGGCGCCGGGCAAATCGTTTTTGGCGCGAAAGCGCCGTGGGGCAGCCGCGTCAACGACACCGCCCGCCTCGTCTTCCCGACGCCTCGGTTTCCCGCGGGGAATCAATGGCAAGGCTGCCGCCAGTCAGCTTTGCCATTGATTCCTCACGGGCGGCGCGTCACGGGGCGGCGCGCCGAGACGCGCCGACACCTTTCCTCCCTCGGACGCGTACACATGGACGGCACGGCTATATATAACCTCGCTCGCCTGCGTTGGAGTGCCACCGCAGCCCTCCAGCTCTCCCGCCGATCTCTTCTTCCCAGCCACTTCCTCTCCCCGATGGCCGAGCGATTCCCCGGAGACGAGGCGGCGGCCAACGGCTTCGGCCTCCGTTCTCTCCGCGAACAGGAGTCCTGGCTCCTGTTCCAGGCGAACATCCCGGCACCACCGGACATGCGCGCCGGGCCGACGGGCTGGAGGCTCAGCAATAGGGGAGTGCCCATTCCCCCGTTGCCCGACGCCGTCACCAAGCCGTCGTACTTCACCGACGAGGTCGAGATCGCGCGCGCCTCCCTCACCGACGCCGAGCGTTCCCTTCCCCAGTACGCCGCCGACAACACCGCGGCTTGGGCGGCGTACTACGAGTGCCGCCAGCAGCAGCGGCTGGCGTCCACCAACCGGGCGCAGGTGGTCGGCGGCATCAAGAACAGCGAGGGGCGCCACCTCTGGTGGGGCGTCCCCGGCCGCACCCTCGACGGCGTGCTGACGCACCTCGAGGGCGGCAACAACCCGCCGCTGGCAAGGACGGCCACCCCGACGCACCACCGACGCGGCGGACGAGGACGGCCGCCCCGACGCACCGCTGACGCGACGGGCAATGGGCGCCGAGGAGGTTTGGCTCCTCCTCCTCTTCTTCCTCATCGCGTTCTTCCTCCCAATCCTCCGGTACTCCATCGCTGCTCGGCGTCAAGGCCGAACCCGCGGCGGAGACACCGCTCGGCCGGCGTACATGCAGCGCCGGCATCGTCATCAGCGAGGGCGGCCGGCGCGCCTCCTCGTCGGCTCCTCCCCCGCGCTTCGTCAAGCCGAAGACGGAGCCGGGTCTCGCGCCGGTGAAGACGGAGCCGAGGCTGGCTCCTGTGAAGACGGAGCCGGGGCTGCTGGCGCCGGTGAAGGCGGAGCACGGCGAGGTCGAGCTCGACGACGACGCGGCCCTTGAATGGGCACGACAAGACTCGCTGAAGATGGCGAGGGAGCGCCAGCGCGCCGCCGAGGCCGCGACGAAGGTGGCGTCGTCATCATCGACGACAGCGACGACGACGACGACGCAGCGCCGCCGCCGCCGCGACGAAGGTGGCGTCATCATCATCGACGACAGCGACGACGACGACGACGAGGCGGCGCCGCCGCCGCCCCCAGCCAGGGAGGGGTCCAGCAGGGGTGCCCGAGTCAAGGAGGAGAAGGCCGACGATGGCGGTGACGACGGCGACTTGTCAGCCTTCAGCAAGTTTTTTTTGACTAGTTTTTTATATGTAATGGCGTGTTTTAGCCGAGTCAAGGAGGAGAAGAAACCACACATTGCCCACTCGCTCTAGGCAGTGGAACACAGATCTTGCCATGCGACAAGGAGGACCGGGAACTGTGTCTAAGCGGACACGTGTACATGATAAGAGACGTCCGAGGACACCCCATGTTCTGACTTCGAAGTCATTTATAGTGTTAATATAAGAAATACAACGAACTACTTCTAAATTGGGCATCAGTCAGATCTTATTGGAGCATTAACCAAGGAAGCCCACAGAAATATGTTTTTCTCCACCACCGCAACTCAAGTACTATGATGTAACTTAAGTTATTCATTGCAAGCATATTCGTCACAAATAATTGTAATATAATTGTACACAATTGACATGAGCTACTAATAAATTTTGCCAATATAAAAAACCAAAACTACATGACATAATCTCGTTTAAAGTGAACTGTGTAACATAATATAACTACAAAAAAAAATAAATGGTAATTCAAATGAATACTAGGAAGGACGTGATTGTATTATTGCACATATGTACTTAGCGTGGCCATGTGACCGACGGTGAAAGTTCTTGCTCGAGACTGTAGCAACTATAGGTGCCTTTTGATGTTGAATTACCAGCGTTGACAGCATTCATTGGTGCATCAGAATTACCAACCTTTGGGCATAAAAAAGGCTCAATCTCTTCATCACTAGCTGGTAGAATTTTGCATTTTCTTAGCCTCTTACTTCTCACAAATTGTAACCTCATATCTACTTCTTTCATAGTAGGTCTGTCTCTTCCTTTGAGTCTCAAGCATGCTTCAGCAAGTGAGCAAATATCATCAATCTCTTCTGGATTTCCCTCTCTGACAACCTGAGGATCCATTGTTTCCATGATAGATCCCTCTTGCAATCCTTCGACGAAATAATGGGCCAAGTTTTGTTTTGCACCTCGATCGTTGATAAAAATTGGCTTTTTTCTTATCAAAAGTTCCACAAGAATTACTCCAAAACTATACACATCATTCTTTTCAGTTAGCTCCCCAGTATGGTAATACTCTGGATCTAGGTAACCGAATGTTCCTTGGACAATAGTCACCACATGAGTCTCATCAAGTGAAAGTGACCTTGATGCACCAAAGTCAGAAACCTTTGTAGCGAAGCTGCTATCCAACAGTATGTTTGAAGATTTCACGTCTCTATGGAAAATTGGAATTGCAGCAGCAGAGTGTAGATAAGCAAGTGCGCCTGCTGCTTCTACCGCAATCCTAATGCGGTCATCCCAAGACAGGAAGCATTCAACACTAACATCTATATGAAGAAGGTCGTGCAGCGTACCATTAGATATGAACTCGTAAACCAGCAAAGGCACCTCAGATTCGAGGCAACAACCAAATAGCTTTACGACATTGCGATGAATGATTTGAGACAAGATAGCAACCTCATTGATAAACTGGTCTATCTCAGTTTGCTCAACAATTTTAGATTTTTTAATAGCCACCACCCGTTGGTCAGATAGAATACCTTTATAAACAGTACCGTGTCCACCACGTCCAAGAACACGAGTGGCATCGAAGTTGTTGGTTGCCTTCTCTAGTTCCTCTAAGGAGAATATCTTTGTTTTGTTTGTGGCGCTTTCATCTGAGATCAACTGCTCCAAGAGTAGGCCTTGATTTTTCTTGAAATGTGCTCGCCGGATTCTCTTCTGGATGACGTTCTTCCACTTGTTGGTGAATACGAATACACAAACTGCAATAAGTATGGAGCCTAGGCCACATCCAGTTCCAATTACGATACCTACATTTAATCATCGCTCTGTGAGTCACTCCATAATTGGTTAGTTTTAATTGTAATGAGGATATTTTTCTAGCTACACTCCCTCCATTCACTATTATAAGATGGTTTTTGTTGAGTATATTGATTCCTTAGGAAACATAAGATAGACTACGATTTGTTCTGCCTTTTCTTATACTCCAAATTTGTCATTGTACTTATATATATGCCCATGAGGCTCAAGCAATACAACGAACGATTCCATCAATCCCTTTGTCCCTTCTAACATTGTATCAGCCTAACCGATCCAAACCCTAGCCGTCTCCATGACCGCCGCCGGGAACCACGCCGTCCGTACCAAGGATTTGTCCGCCGGTCGTGTTGACCGGCTGCTCTAGAGTCTTTTTTTTCTGAGACCTTGCTCCGGATTTTCTCTCTCTCGCCAGTCGCTTTGATCGGCGTTTTCTGTTTGGTCTTCCGATCTATGCTTTATCGGTTTGCATCGCCCGCCACCACCGTCGACCCCCGTGGGCCTCTACTCTGACACCGGCGCGACCGACAGGCTTTTTCACCGAAACGGCGACCTCATGCGACATGCTATCCTTGACGGTTGTCGTCCGCGCGCCGGCCCACTCGTCGATCTATGCCGGCCGTCACCACCTCTCCGACCGGGACACCTGCATTGCCCAGACCCGGCGGCCTCGCGCCATGCGGCCGCCCATCGTAGCCGACGTACACGCGCCGGATCGCCCATCGATCCACGCCACCCGCCACCGCCGTGTCTACATGGCAGCCCTGCGGTCTACCTCATCGACCTCGTCCCAAGCAGTGTCAGGCTCATCGACTGTCTTAGCTCGGGCGCCACTGCTATGTTGGTCGCTCAGGCCTCGCTGCCTGGGTGCCGGCGCTGCTTTGGCAACACGGGTGCCGGTCGCATGACATTCGATGGCGTCCGGCATCGTTGGCTTCATCTCGGACTCCGCCGTTACCCCACCTTCATCGAGCGGCGTCCCCGACCTTGCGTGTGATCCGCTTCATCACCTGCTCGCCGCCGCGATCCGCCTCATCTACGCCCCGCGACAAACCTGGGCCGTCGGTTGCTCACGCCTCTGCAAGTCCCTTGAAGATCGTCCCCGAGTTCAAAGCGCCCTCCACCGATCGAGCAATGGGCTGCCGTTGCATCGGCCCCATCGGGCCGCAGCGCCGTCGCCTCGTGGTTCTCCTCGCGGGTGCATCGACTTGTGCGTTGCCGCTGCGTCGACCCTTTGGGCCGTAGTGCCACGATAAGCGGTCCCCGCCGCCGCCCCGAGGTCGTCCCCGCGGTTGCACCGACCCGCGCGTCGCCGCTGCGTCGCCCCTTCAGGCCATAATGTCGTGATACGCGGTCAACGCCGCCGCCCTGAGGTCTTCCCGTCATCACATCGACCCGCCTGCTGCCATCGTGTTGCCCCTTCGGGCCGTGGCGCTGCGGCCCGCGGTCCACCGCCGTCCCCACGCGTCAACTTCTCGTAGTATGCACCTCGCCACCTCCCTTGGCGCGGGAATGCCACGGTCCGCGCCGGTCTTTGTCACACTGTTGGGTTCTCCTCACCTACTTCTAGCACCGCCACCGCACTCCTAATTTAGCCGCCGCCGCCGCTCTTCTTCGGCCGCTGTCGCTGTTGCTAACCCCCTAGCCACCGCCCCCGCCCATCCACCCCCTTCGTCTTTGTCCAGCACCAGCCCGTCGTTAGATTCGCCGTCATCTACCCCGACCACTTTGTCTACTCCGCCCACTGATGGCGACATCGGCCCCGCAACCGTCGCTGAGACTTCTTGTCCTCCGACTCCTCTACATGGCGTACAGCTCGTGCATGTCCCTCGTCTACCCATGTGCGGTGCTGGCAACACCGATGAGTGTCTTCGACCACGACATGTCCCTGGGTCTGGCAAGCCTGGTGCGACGCTTCGTCAACTTCGTCTTCGTTCATCTACGCATGCCCGGTGCTGGCAACACCGGTGCGAGTCTCCGTCTACGACGTGTCCCCTGGCTTGGCAAACCCCGCCGCAACGCGTCGTCAACAACATCTTCTTCCTGGCGCACCCCTACTTCGACACCACTGCGCCCATGATAACTCGCCGCCCCGCGGTGACTTCCTCGAAACCGGCTAGCCAGACTCAACATCTACCACGGCATTCTTCGGACGGCTACCTCGACTACGACTACACCACCCTACGCTCTCGGCTACTTCGACAAACGGCACAAAGGGCCACTGCTTTGCTTGAGAAACCTCGTCGGTTTTTGTTCCAGCCACGACATCCGTGATGCGTTGACCGTTATGACTGTGGCGGGGTGTCCGTCGGCTTACCTTCGGATTCTTTTACTGTCTCACCGTCTGCGTCGCTGCCATTGTGACTGCAGGGGATGTTGAGTATATTGATTCGTTAGGAAACATAAGATAGACTAGGATTTGTCTTGCCTTGTCTTCTACTCCAAGTTGGCATTGTATTCCTATATATAAGCCCATGAGGCTCAAGCAATACAACGAACGATTCCACCAATTCCTCTCTCCCTTCTAGCAGTTATGATTCTTCAGTGTAGACTATATACGAACAAAAATGAGTGAACTGACACACGAAAACACATCTATATACATCTAATTCAAAAAAGGTAGAACGTCTTATATAAGTAAACGGAGGGAGTAGGACTTACCAAAAACAAGATTGTGTTCCTTTGTTGATGTAACACACTGCCTTTTTAGGAGATTAAACTCTTTTCCATGAGGGCAACCCGTGCAGTTGTAGCCTCCAGGAAAATTTTGACATGTCCCATTGCAGTAGTTTGATAGTGCACATTCATCGATATCTGTAGAAAACTTTCATTGGTTAGACCGGTAGTGAATGTATTACTACTTGCTAAAATGCTATATTAGTGTGGTATGTTCTCAAAGTATGCATCGATTGATACTGCTTTAGGTTTGCGTGATGTTTTCATAAATTAACAAGGTGGCCCTCGCATTCGCGAGGGCCTCATCGTTAGCTTGTCGAACCTGTTAATTATTTATTTTATATCATGTACATTTTTTACTCATATTTACCTCCTTTATTGCATAATACATTTCATTTTATACATTGATAAAATTCTAGAGGTATATCTTTGACCTCTATTTTGTAGATAAATATATGACTATGTTGCTAATAGAAGAAACAAGGGCTGGAAAATTATTTAGTACAAAAAAATCTAATGTTGTTGATTCTTCTTAATAACATATTTATCCAATCAGTCGTTGAGCCACAAGGACATCGACTAAAGTTGAGATTCATCTTTTATATTTATGAAAATTACATCTTCAAGCCTTCGGTTCTGGTAATCAACGGGCATTTATGTACTCCCTGTAAGTGCATATTATTGGTGCCTATGACACACCCAACTATTTTCCTTTACATAACACCCTTGAAATATTGTGTATGCTTTTGATAGTACTAACTATGTACATAGATGAATATTTCCATTGGCTATATTTTTTTATAGGGCTCCAATGGAATATCTATCAATTGTGTTCGATTAGCATTGGTGAATTTGGTAAGGACGACCATGATTTAAAGCAGGCATAACATGAACTTTTCATTTATAGTTCAATAAATAAATAACACGTGAATGTAAAACCAATTGTGCAGGATCTCTGTAAATGTAGTTATGATGATCTATTGGCTATGATTTTTTTAGATACGGAGATCTACTATTAAGATATGATTAGATATAGCTATGAAGATCCAACTTATGTGATTTGTGTAGGTATGACTAGGTGTAGTACTATGAAGATCTAACAGATTTGATTAGGTGTAGTACTATGCATATTTAACGAAATGTAGATCTAATGGTTACTATCTGTTTATGTAAATTATTAATATAGGATGCAATATGTTTAGATAAGATTATGAGAATATAACGGGTGTGATCTTTTTATGTGGATCTAGCAGTTGTATGTTTTGAAAAGGAGGATGACCCTCGGTCTCTGCGTCGATCCATGCATACATTCACGAGAACCCCGACAAAGAAGTACATTGATCAACCCACAGCCACCATCCTTGCAACCACAATTAGTACACGAACAAGCTTGATGATGTGACCTGACCACGTGTCAACACAAACCATCTAATCCGGTGGCCCCACTAAGCCGCCCGCCGGCAAGCCGAGGGCATCAACCGGTCTAGCAAACCCTCAACATGCATCGCATGCATACGTACGCTCTAGAATTAGATGCCGCCACCTTCCACCATCCCACCTTCAGGAAGGACCAACGCATTCATCTTGCCAGGCTATACTGCTATTGACGCCAGCGCAACGCCCGAGAGCGCCACCAGCTACCCATGTCCATCAACACGCGACCATCGAAGAAACTCCGCAGCGCCACGCCGTTGAGACCTGTCGTCATAGTCGTGGAAGAAAGAACACCACTCCTCTTGTTCCCGCTAGCCAGCACCAGCTCCAAGATGATGCCCCCAAGAGGGAGGACGGCTCGAAGGCCTCGCCATCGTCCAACTCGGGAATCCCAGATCTAGAGTTTCCCCCGGAGCTACCGAACGGAGGTGGCGATGGCTGAAACCGACGAGGCCTTTGACAAGGTGTCGAAACCAAAGTCACCGCCATCGTCCACCATGACCGAGGTCGACCTGGTTTTAATGGGCAATCGCACGATCCTGACCCCGCCGCATGCTAGATCCGTGCGAACCACGCCGTGAAAACGAACGCAGCAGTTGGAACGACCGGTAGAGGGCATCTAGCAGTCCTCACCGCCCCCTCCATACGCCGCAGGACGGTTAAAAATCACGTCGTGATGTGATCTGGACGCTTGCTAGATGCACGACTGCCGCCACCGGCCATCGCAAAGCTGGGCTGCCAGCCGAAGCGCACATCCTGCTTGCTATAGAAGCGAAGGCCAAGGACGCTGACCAGACCACCGCTGCGCTCAAGATCGGACCATCCGAGAGCGAGCACCACCACCACGTTTCACCGGCGCCAGGACAATTGCCAACCGCTCTCCACGCCTCATGTCGCCACGCTCGTCAGCCAGCGCAGCGCCCGTCCCATCAGATATGGCCTGTGTGAGGGGATGAAGAAGACCCCGTCGCCGCCTGTGCAGACTGGGCTTCGCCAGTCCGCACTCTCAGCTGCCAGCGAGGGTGTGGGGAGAGGGAGGGGGGGGTTCCCTGGCGGCGACGGTAGGTTTCTCCTCCTGGTTGCCTGTAGGAGCGACTCGGGAGGAAGGGTCACCTGACCCACTATATCTCACATGTGGATCTAACTGTTGTGATCGGCAAATTAATGTTCTACTTTTTTGCTGGAATTTTTAACAGTCTCGCTAATTTTATTCTATATTGTGCTTTTAGTATATAATTTTTAGATATATCGATAGATTTTTTGAACATTTGTAGCTATGAGAAAAACATTAGTGCCCCCCGCAAAAAAAAAAAAAACATTAGTGCACAATGATGGTTGATGAGGAGGATCAGACCTTTGCAGCCATCCTCGACGTACGGATTTCCTTGAAAGCCTGACGAACAGTTGCAACGATAGCCCATAAATATTTCCCCGTGTGTGACGTTTCGGCAGTTGCTGTGGGAACTGCGGCATGCATACATAGTATCCTCTTTTTTAGCCGCTTGGCAAGTTAAATTGGCAACCGCCCACTTTATAACAATGTGATCGAATTCCATAGAGAAATCAAATTGAGCTTCCAGAGGTGTCTCAAGTGCATATCCATATTCAGTCTCGATTAATATCGACTCTTTCGCATGATTTCCGTCCACCATGTTGCTAACTGTCAGAGTCCCATCTTCCACGGATACATTAGTCACATGATATTGTACATTTTCAGAGAAACGAACTGTGAGATTACCAGATGTACAATTCAGATGAAATTTTTGTTGGCAAAGCACCCTTCTTCGAGCCCAAAGGGGAAGGGAATAGTAATGCGTCCACATGATGCAGGACACTGTTCTTTGGGCTTGGAGTTATAATCATCTGCACAATAGATAGACACAAAAAGTAAGAACAACAGGATGAAGGATAAATAGAAGGGAATTTTAACTCCTTTTGGTGAAAAAAGTAGGGAAGGAAGCACCTTCTTGTCGCATGCATCCATCTAAAATGTAAGGGTTGCCTCCGCCAATAGAAGAGCAGTCACATTGGTAACCACCGTATGAGGAATTCCGACAACTGCTACCATTGCTACATGCATAGCTTTCGTTCTTCAGTTGTGCACTTACACAGCTTGGTTGGTCCATGATGGCAACTCTAAGTGACGCGTCATCAATTGTGCTTGGATTTGTCCAACTAGAGAAAAGGTCGGTTGTATTATCAATGTAAGAATATGGATTACTTGACACTAACGCCATGATGCCAGGGTGCAACCAATCTGATTGTGTTGCCGTAGTATTAGTGCTGACAAGATTTGCGTGAAAGCCTGGCAGGTCACTTGCAAAGGGGATGAGGCAGCAGCCCTTTCCATAACAAGGCCCTCCAGTCGGTGCCTTCCTGCCGGCGCATCTAGTCATACAAGAACCAACCATGTTTCTTGTACCATACTTGAACAAGGTGACGTCCAAATCACAACCAGCTACATACAAAGTATTATCTCTAGTGAGAGTAATACCTTTAGCAGGGGCCTTCCACATGATGTCGTACGTATTTGTACCTGGCGTTGTTGTAAGGTTGTAGATTATAGGGGTCGATACTACGCCGGAGTATACGTAAATGTCAGTGACCTGGACAGAGCTGCTGCCTAAAAAGAGCCTGGGATGCTTGGTGGAGTGGTTGCAGGTGAGATCGAAGCCTTGACGGAAGCAGCCGGGCCCTATACCGAAGGGATAGGGGATGTCGACATCCCCACACCTTGGGATACAGTGAGCCAAGGAGTCATTAGAAGGGATCTGCAAGATCCCTCCGGCGGCTCCAGGGACGGCGGCTGATGCTTGCGGCGCAGCTGCCGAGAACATCAGCACAAAGGACATGGCGATGAGTACCTTGCTCATCGCTGCGGTGCGCCAGTAGGCTGGTCTGTCTGGTGTTTAGTGTTGGTGTTGGGGTTCGGTGTTTGGCTTGGCCAATTTGTAGACTGTATAAAGGCGACCCCGGGTACGAGTCGTCTGTAGTGTCAATCAAGATAGTAAATGTAGCTAGGAAATTCCAGGGCCAGTATTCAAATAAGATGTGATGGTCGTTGCTAATGCTAACTTCCACCGGAAAATCTGCAAGTCGATGTCATGTGAAAAATCTTGGGATGCCTGGGACTCTCCTATGGCCACATAAAAAGGCAGAGTCGATGTCAAGTGAAAAATCTGCAAGACTGCCGACTTGACTCGCTAGTAAAGGATTTTATACCTCTTCGCCAAAAAAAAAGGATTTTCTACCTATACTTATTCGGTTTGGCTAGAACTCAGCTAGCTGAGTTTTTAGTTTGGCATCATTCACCATGTCAGCCGCTGGATGTACCAGGCAGTGATTCGCTCTTTCCTAGTTTTCCAGCGTTGTGACAGCTCGGTTTCGTTTTTCTTTTCATGTTGTTTTTTTTTTTGAGGGATTTTTTTCCTTGGTGGCATGTCACGGCCCGTCAACTGTGTTGAGCTACTTGTGTGTATCAGGCCACGTAGACATTTTTGTGCTTTGTTGTGTTATTTTAGCGTTTGTTGGTCTTCACTCTTTAGCATTTTTTTCACTATTTTATTTTATTTTCTATTTTTCGTTTTCTATATTTTTCATTTCACTTTTATTTTTTCCTTGTTTCTTTATTTAATGTTATTTTTGTCGGTTTTTAGTTTTTTATTCTAATGACATCGAAAGCTAAGGCTTCCTTTTGGCCAAAAGTATTTTTTTCCGCGAGACTTTTGTCAAAACTATATGAGTTTTAAATGGTGTCTCAACTATAAGGCTTAGAAAATGATTTACAACACCAGGTTTTCAAATATTGTCGCAACGCGAGCTTTCAAGTCGGCGGTTGCAACTGCAAGTTTTCTAGTCCGGTCGCAACGACGAGTGTTCAAATAGGGTAGCAACTGAAAGTTTTCAAGTTGGGTCGTAACTATAACTTTTCAAATGGGGTCACAACCGAAAGCATTCAAAGAGGGTCGTAAATCAAGTTTTTATATGAATTCGCAACAACAAGTTTACAAGTCGGGTCATAACTGTAAGTTTTTAAGTCGGATCACAACTGCATGTTCATCAAAAGGGGCCGCAATTGCATGCTTATAAGTCGGGTCGCAATTGCATGTTTTTCAAGAAGCGTCGCAATTGGGTGCTTTTCAGGAAGGGCTACAGCTGCATGTTTTCAAGGGGGCCGCAACTACATGTTTTTCAAGAGGGATCGCAACTGCATGTTTTTAAGGTGGTGTCGGAACTGCATGTTTTTAAGGTGGTGTCGGAACTGCATGTTTTTAAGGCGGGGTCGCAACTGCATGTTTTTCAAGATGGACCGCAACTGCATGTTTTCAAGAGGGTGTCGCAACTGCATGTTTTTCATGGCAGATCAAAACTGCAGGTTCCGCAATTGCATGTTTTTCACGAGGGGGCGCAACTGCATGTTTTTAAGGCGGGGTCGCAACTGCATGTTTTTTAAGGCGGTGTCGCAACTGCATGTTTTTAAGGCGGTGTCGCAACTGCATGTTTTTCAAGATGGGCCGCAATTGCATGTTTTCAAGAGGGGGTCGCAACTGCATGTTTTTCAAGGCAGATCGAAACTGCATGTTTTCAAGAGAGGGCCGCAACTGCATGTTTTCAAGGCAGATCGAAATTGTATGTTTTTAATGCGGCCACAACTGCATGTTTTCAAGGTGGGATCACAATTGCATGTTTTTCAATAGGGGGTTCAATAATAAGTTTTTAAATAGGGTCGCAACTGCATGTTTTCAAAGCATGTTGCAACTGCATGTATTTCAAGAGGATCGCAAGTGCATACTTTCAAGGCATGTTGCAACTGCATGTATTTCAAGGGGGTTCGCAAGTGCATGCTTTCAATAATTTAGTTTTTTTCTTTTTTCATTTTCATTTTACTTTTTAAAATATCATGAGGTTTTTTAAAAAGGCTCCGTACATTTTCGAGAACTTGTGGTTTTTCCCAAATACATGATTTAGAAAAATCATGGACTTTTTCACATTTATGATTTATAAAGTTCAATAACATTTTTTTGAATTCATGAACATTTTAATATTTGATGAATACTTGTCAAATATGCGAACATTTTAAAATCGGCAAAAAACAATTTTCATAATAAAAAATCACATGGTTTATGGCGAAATGGAACAACGAAAATTGACATAATTCTATTATTATACTTGCGGCACCATTTTTGCTAACGTATTGTAGCGAAATGGACAAAAAGTCATGGTTAATTAGTTTGTGGTGTTAATTTTTCCTACAAGTTTTGACGTAGCTTCATCGTCCCTACAACAACTAGTAGTTCTGCTCCTATCCAGCGTCACAATAACAACAAATGGTTCTACTCAAGCCACTTGCTGCACAACACGAAAGTTACTACTAAGCTAAGGAAAGACAAGAAAACGCATTAGGCCAGCCTAAAAACAAAAAGAAATGGGGTACAACTAGGATGACATCAGCTGAGGTGAATGACGGACTAAAAAAAAAACTGAGGTGAATGAGACCATAGTTATGTCTCAGCTAGATGAGTTCTAGCCAATCCCATACTTATTTCCACCGGACAGTGCTTGTCTACCAGGAAAAAATTCCAACAACGAAATGTCACCATTATTTCCAAAAGAAGTTGATACCAAATTTTTTTACTTCCACCCATTATTTCCACCCAGACAGTGCTTGTCTACCATGAAATGTCATATTAATTGCTACAATTTTTAAAAAAACATCTGGTACGACTGCCTTAGTTTTAGTTTTTTTTTTCCTTTTTTGCTATGAGTCCTAGTACAAGTTTAAGTTGGATGGCCGTATAAAGTACGGTATGGTAATCGTATGCTTGCTTGCCGTGTGCGTGCTGCAACCGCATACGGTCGTATACAGTACGGCCAGAGTACAAGTTTAAGTGGGATGGCCGTATACAGTACGGTATGGTAACGTATACGGTCGGTCGTGCATGCTGCAACTGCAGTGCTAATATTCTAGTATTGTCTACATCTCTATTTTTTCATTTCCTAAAAATGATGTGGTCTTTTCCATACGCGTCACCATTAATTCAACCAGCAGCAACACGGCATGCAAATTGGCAATGACAATCAAAATCATGAAGAGTTTTGCAGGGAGAATGTCGACCATATCTAGCCATTATTTCACCAAAGACTGTTACCATCGTGGTATATCTTGCCATTATTTCAACAGTTGCACTGAATTTGCGTGGCTCCAACATATTCCTTTTCTTTCTTTTTTTGCGGGGAAACATATTGCTTTCTTATTCCTTATGAGGGACGAAAATCATTCACCTCGCTAAGGAAAAAAAGTGAGAGAGAAAGATTTATCTGCATTTTTAGAACACATGTTTATAACAAAACAGTATTGTTTTGGTGGCACCTGGTAATGTTTTTCATAACTGCGAAAGCTGCTTCGACCATGTACTATTTGTGTTAGCTTTAAGATTTCACTACAGGGGATATATTTCCTGATGATGCTTTGCTGCTTGTATTATGTCGTAACGTTGCTGCAAATCATCTTACTTGTTCCTGCAAAAAATGATGACTCTGCTCTAAATGGTTGCAACCTGGTGTACAAAACACAGCGGTGGCTCGGTTAAACATTTGAGTGAAAACCCCAGGATAGATGAAAGGTTCATCATAATTTTCGAGTGGCTCTACTGCATTATTTGGGGGTGGAGTGAGTTGTTGCTGTAATATATGGTTCTGTGGTTCTCTGCTGAGAATCTGTGGTTCTCTGCTGGACGTGTATTCAGGGTGAATGTTTCAGCTGGAGTGAGTTGTTGCTGGATGCTCCCCATTTCGTGTACAAAAATGTACGTATTTCATAAATATAATAAAACTATGATCTCACTTGCAATTTTTTCATATAACTCACTTTTGGAGTATCTTAGATATAGTATAAGAACATATTAAAAATAATAAAGTAGAGTATATACTACCACAAGGTACTATATGAGAAGTGAGTGTAACTACACCCGGTAGTAGGATGCATTTTCCATATATATTGGAATCTTGCCGGTTGCCACCTCGAATTAATAGACTACCATTTATTTTTATAGAACTGAAGAGCCTACCAAGTGGGCAGCATGGTCACGAGTAATATAACGACTCAGGGCTTTGTCGGTACATGGCTCGACAATGTATGCACCTTAATATTTTTCTGGCATTTTTAAATTCAATGTTATTTTTGGAATTAAATAAAATGTTTATTAATTTTGAGAAATTCATCATATTTTAAAATGTTTTCATGAGAATTTATATTTTGTTAAAAATCTTATAAGCATTCATAAATTTAAAAAGTATCACCACCTTTTAAATATATGATCATGATTTTAAAAGATATTCAAGAATTTTAGAAAGATCATGATTTTTTCAATGTTGATTTTGTAATATGTTCATGGATTTTATAATAATTGGCCAGGATGACTAAAATATTCTTTTTTGAGGGGAACATCCAGACTTTATTACCGAATAATTGTGTTGTTTACATAATCCCGAGGATCCAACAGCCACACATGGCGACCGGGCTGTAGCTCTAAAGAACTTCTAGCTATGTTGTGCATCTGCTTTGGAAATGTCTCCCATCATTGGTATAATTCTGCTAATTTCTGTGATCACCATGGCATTAGCTCCTTGACTGCCTTCATAAATATTTGTTACTACACTGGATGAGTCACATGCAATGAAGGATGATGAGATTTGTATGTTTTGCGCTAGGTTTAATGCTTCACGACACGTCAAATTAGTTACCCCCTCTGTAACCAGGGCAGAAGCTCCCTGGAACGTTCCATTGTAATCTCGGAAGATGATCGCTGCCGCGCGGTTGCACCTGGTCTTGCACACAGCCCCTTCTACATTGCCCTTCACTTTTCCCGCTGGAGGTGCGATCCACCTGGAGCTGCGCCGGACTCTATCTCACACTAGTCTTCTCCTCGGTGGCTCCCCCAAGGAACTTAGCTCAGGAAGGAAGCTTGATATAAAACTGCATGTAGCATGTGGTGTCTTGAATTTGTCCTCATGAATCATATCTTTTCTGACTTTCCAGATTGCCCATAGGGTAACCAATACCTTGACATACTCATCCTGCCCGAGCTAATCTTCTAACATAAACATCCAATTTTTTACTCGTGGCTCAGTGCATTGTTTAACACGATCATATAGATCATCATCTAGCAAAACCCAAACGCACCTGACCATCCCGCACTTAATTTAGCATTTTGAAATTATTAACAACTTTTTGAAAATGTGAACATTTTTTAAATGATGAACACTTTTTAAAACGGAAAATGAGTGTGAAAAAAAAACAAAAAAGGGAAATTAAAAAGAGAGAAAACAAAAATAAGAATGGGAATAAGAAAATGAAACATAAAAGGAAACTAAGACTGGAAAAACTGGATGGGGTAGTCCCTCACAATATTTGCAAAAATGGACCGGGCCAAACTGTCGCTCAGCCTCCCACCTTGTGCGAAATAGAGGCAATCTGCCACATTCTGCTTTTGTATATGTTTTTCCTTTTTCTATTTTTTATTATTTCATTTCCCTCCTTTTTGGACCTTATTATTCATTTTATTTTTAAAATTTTCTATAATATTGTTTGGAATACCAAGATAATAGTATAACTAACTGTTTTAAATCTGTTTTTCCTTCAAGTGTTATTACATGCTTTTTTGAGAAAAAATATTAGGTGTTTACAATTTAATCCTTTTGTATTTATTAGTTTTGTTGAAAACTTAAAATAACAGTGTTAAGTACCTGCTTAAATTATAATTATAATTCTAAATATTTTTTCATTTGAACCTGACATGGATGTCTATAATGGGCATGCCCATCTAATGGCAAAAGTTAGGGTCATTTAAAAAATGTTCAAAAAAAAAAACGGCATGCTCAATGTAGGGTGTTTGGATAGGTTAGAAGACTCCGTTCGTGAGTACGTTGGTTATGGACAACCGTTAAAAGTCCCCATTTTTTATTGGCTTTTATGTTTAATTCAATGGACCACGCCAAGTTGTTTTGGTGTTTGACAAAAGTCTGGTAATGGTTGGGCGCCTCGCTACTTTCATACGGTGTCAGAAATCATTCAAAAGCTAGGCTAGAGGCTTCGATCGAGAGCATGCTTTTTCTCTCACATACGTCAAATAGTCCCAGTTTTTTTCATGGTCTTGTATGGCTAATTAAAGGCACTGTGCCAGGTTGCTTGGGTTTTCGACAAGTTTTTGATTTTGCTGCGACCTACAACGAGAAAGCTACCACCGGCGCCCCGATTTGCTGCAACAGGCGACGGTGAAGTGTGGCGGCGACGACGGCGCCATGTTTTGGTTGCAGACGGCAACGAGAAAGCTTCCACGGGCGCCCGGAAGTGTTGCAACCAGGGGGCGACGCGAAGTGTGGTTGGCGGCAGCCATGAATGATGAAAAGCTGCAACCGGTGACAAATGCTACAACCATGAACGGCGAAAGTTGCAACCCGCAACGAGAGAAGTTTCAACCATTGAAAAAAAAGTTTCAACCGTAGACGATGATGAAAAGCTGCAACGGACGGTGACAAAAGCTGCAACCAATAATGAAAAAAGCTTCAACCATTTCATGTCTCAAGTGCGAACCTCGACGGCGGCGATGACATTTTTGCAGCAACCGTCATCGGTTTTTTCTACGACCGTCGATGAATTTTGCTACTACCTTTTATCACGGTACCGCTATTGCCACAAGCACGATGGAGCGGCCTAGTGTGTAGCGCGGTGGCAAGGTGTTGTGCCGGCGATGACGAGGACAGCCGCATTGCAACCTCAAGGGGGCTGCTGCGGCAATGGTGAGCGGCGACCTTGGGGCACGGTGGGGGGCTGCTGAGGCCACGGTGAGCGGCGTCTTTGGTGTCCGGCGGGGCGCTGCACTCGGAGCGGCCGGTGTTGCTACTCGCGGGAGCTACGCATGGCGTGGCGGAGCCAAGCGACAACGGGAGCGGGAGGTTTCTTCACAAGGGCTCGGGAAGAGAAGGAGACGCCGTGGGGAAAGATGCGCCTGCGCTGACCGCGGCCTGTACGCAAGGAAGGAGGAGGGTTTGACCTGTGCGCGAGGGAGAAGATGCAATCTGGACGATCAATATTTGCGCGAATCGAACGACTAGGGCTTGACGGGCGGAAACTTTGGGCCGGCACGCCGGCGCCCAGTATTGCCCTCTTCATATTGGACACGTTTTCAGTTGCGGAAGTCTTATATACTCCAAAACAAGGAAAATCCGGTGTCAATAGAAGCATTAAGATACAGTTTGCTGGTACACAAGTAATATTACGATACAGTTTGAAATAAGAAAACCCAACGAAACATTAAGTGACACTCTGAAAACAAGACAAACTTTGACAAAACCATAAAATGAACGGAGGTGAAAGGATAGACTGTGTAATGGAAGGAAGTGATTTGTAGGACACTGCAGACGCTGGCTAGCGACAAAAGACGCAGTAGGACACTTTGCAGTCGGTGGGGTTGAACGTGTCGGAGGGGGTGCCGTTGGCCGGGAGGGAGAGCTCGCAGGTCATCTTGACCTTGGGCCCTCTGACCTCGGGGAGCAGCCAGACCTTTTTCCCGATCTTGCCATTGAGCTTGACGTCGACGCTGAAGACGCCACCAGCCTGCTGCTGCTTGTAGTTTGCGGCGGTGTTGCCTTCAATTGGCTGGTGGCCCAGGAACGCCAGCCTTAGCTGGGTGGAGGAGCGGGTGTGCTGGTAGAAATCCTGGAGCTGCGCGTAGCCGAAGCGCTTGCCGTCGAAGAGTGTCATGGACTCGACTTCATGGAAGTAGAGGTTGATGCGCTTGTTGGGGTTGTGGATTGTGGTGGCGAGGATGATGTTGTACTGGAGGAGGGTGGAGTTTGGGGAGAGTGTGAACTGGGCGAGGGACACATAGTCGACGGTGGTGGCGACGACGTGCGGGCGGGGGACCAAGAACATGAAGACATTCGATCCAAATACCCTGAAGAGGATGAAGAAGATGCCGACTGCCGATAAGCACGAGCCCAATGAGCAGACCCACGAGCGCACCGAGCCCGCACGCAATCCACTGGAACGGCAGGCACAGGCACGACACCCAATCTTTCTTTTTCTCGGTCGCCGAAGCAGTCGCCAGAGCAGCAGTAGGCGAAGCAGGAGTGGGCGAAGCAGTGGCCGAAGGAGTCGGTGAAGCAGCAGTGGGCGAAGCAGCATTCGGTGAAACAGCAGTAGGCGAAGCAGCATTCGGCGAAGCCATCTTGTCCATGCTGAGTTTGCGAGTGTTACGTGGCGGCAACTATGTGTTTGCTCTTGTGTTATCCTGGAGACGGTGGTTTTGTGGGGTTTGTGATGTGCGTTGTGCGGTCGATCGGATATAAGTAGGCTGCGCGAGCGGAAGGTTCTGGATAGGGTTTTGCACGTGGAAGGTTTGCTTTCATCCGCATTGAGCTGAGGGGTCGCCTATGATGTACTCTCTCTGTCCCAAAATAAGTATCTCAACTTTATACTAGCTTTAGTATAAATTTATACTAAGCTCGAGATATTTATTTTGAGACGGAGGAAGTACTATAAACGCACAGCTATCCCATACGTCCAGTTATTGTTTTTTCTCGTATTAGTGTCCAAACGGGATTTGCTTCCCCTTTTTTCACATGATGGCATTGAAAATCTAAAGGTAACCCTCCCTTGCATATAATTGTGGGCCCATGCGTAGCGTGGCCGCTGTTAAATTTTTTTCTTCCTCATATTAGTGTCCAACCGGAATTTGCTTCCCTATTTCCACGTGACGGCATTCAAAATCTATATACAAGGCCACTATCAAAAATACATTTTGCATCAATATAAGGCCACCAACAGTAATCGAGGCAAAAATTCATTCGTTGCATGCTTGTGGTGTATTAATGATCCCGGTTAACAAAAAGAAAAGTTGACTAACAAAGGAGTCATTAAATTTTATCTTCATACCCGTAATATGAGTTTGTGGCCTTGTACAAGGGAGTGGAGGGAGTATGTTGCTTTCCTATTTGCCAGTTAATTTTTTTTCCTTCTATTTACGCGTGGTTGTACTTTTCATTATATGTAGATACCTACGTGACAGACTTTATTTGTTCAAAAGAATGCGTGTACACATTTTTTCTATAATGCTTACATCTTCAGATCTCGGCCGTTTACACCTAAAATTAATCGTTGAGATAATTTATTCTGTGTGGACGAACGTAATGGCTTATTTGCCTATTATTTTAAGTATATAATAGATAGATAGATAGATTCTAGATCTACTTTTGTTTTTACTGAATCCCGGATGTGCTGATAAACATAGAAGTACGTACACCCCTGGGGGCCATCATCAAATATGTTGTACATACAGCCTTTACGTTGCTCCACATGGGCAACATGGGAAGAGCCCAGAGAAACCGTCGCCGCCGCCATCTTGTTCCTCCGCTCATCTCATCTTCGTACTCGCAGACCGCCCCCTACCAACTCGTGCATGGAAACAATCGCCGGCACTTGCTGCCTCCAGGACCGCCGCCGCGGATCGTTCCTCCAGAGCCCAGTTAGCTAACGGGGCTGTTGCTCTGCTCTCATCCCCGTCCCGGAAAGAAAAAAAGAGCACTCCACATGGTCGTCGATATAGAGCACAATGATATGTTCTGTTGGTATTAAAATAACTAGAACTACAACACAATATGATGCGTCCTAAGCTAAACCGCCATGAAGAATAATATGTCTGACGTTTCTACTTTTATCTGCTACATTTCTCCTCCTCCTTTCCCATCTACATCGACAACTCTATGTTCAACCCATATGCGAAAAGCTTACGAAGATAGTACAATATGCCATCCACATTTTCGGATTCAACTTTGACCATTAGGAAAACCTTAAATGTACTGTTAAGCAGAGATATCGGCGAAACCATTTTTAATTTCATGTAAACCTTTTTGTATGTATTGAATCATGGGACAAATCGTGTTTGGACCTGTTTGGCTGGGCGTTTCGAGGCTGACCAGATGCACATGTAAAGTATGTATCCGTAAAAATAAGGCGGAAGACTAAAATGTCTGGTTGGCCGTAAAATACAGTCGAGGCCTGATCCAGTTGAAAATTTTCACCTCTGTCGCCCTTTGCAACTTCTCTCCTGGTTGCGCTGTGACGAATCAATTCACTCAATTTTCGCTACACAAGTTGCACCATGTGATGTCACGCACAGCAGATTTTGATGGCGTCAACACTGAGGAGCCATTGCTAGGCAGGTTTGTTAACATGTGCATGTGCATGCACGGCACAGTGGATTCAGTGCCGAAGGAATCTACTCCATCAATATACGTTCCTTCCTCCAATGTGCTTCGTCCATAGTCGAAGCCGAGTAGGTCAACTTGCTAGCTGTTGTGGATCCCATCCATCGATGAGGCCGAACATGCTAGGGCGCACCGCGCAGATTCCTCGGATCGATCTGTAGAGTGGCAATTAATATCATCGTGACCGACCTAGACTGATCCTAGTCTTGACAGACATGTCCCAGCTGGAGACAGAGTATCAGATTTTGAGTAGCTTGTTAAATGAAGACCACCATCGATCCAAGTCTCTGAGAAACACAGCCGCTGGACACGTACTATATTTATAGGAACATTTTGAGATTAATCAAACTCTGATGATCATCAGGTAATAAATAAGAGACACTTGCCTCTAGAGCAGAAACTTGGTAAATCATATTGAACAAGCATGCATTTTCTAAAACGTACCAATGGGAACATCATCTTCGAGTCTCGTGAAGATGACGTTGTCACTACAGACCCATGATCCTGAATAATGTGCTTGCATGTGCTCCATCCATTGGCCGTGTCAAGCCAAGTTGGATCGATGAGAGATGCTCACGAACAACTACCAGCTGTTGGGCACCCGATCGATGAGACCACCATGGTAGCCTAACGTGCTCGCTCACAGATTCCGCGGATCGATTGGCGTAGGAACTATTTCATTAAGACCTTGATCGGTTCAGGTCTTTGATCAACATGGCCGACCTGGACACTATATCAGATTTTGAGGTTAAACATCCTTGTTTGCTTAGCAATACTCCCCATCAGTCTTAAATCCAAATTTCAGGATTAATTCATTAATCGAACTCAAACAGTCATCATCAGTTAAACTATATCTACTTGTGCTTTGGAAAAATCAGGTAAATGATATGAACAAGCATGCATGGGACATCATCTTTGAGTCGATCATGCCGACTTTGTGCTTAGTGGAAACCAGATTGTGGAGGAGTTTATTGTTAGCGACGTAGTAGACCAAGGAGGCATCTTGCTTCATGTCAGAATTAACTACTACTTAACCTCAAGTTTTGGTGGAGTTGATTGTTAGTTTGTCACCACAGTTTTATGTAATCGATGCGATCGGACCATTAAAAATCAATGGGTTTCTCGGTCAGACCCATGGATCCCAAGTTTTATCAAAGAGGTAGATCTGGCTATTCGCTTTTGCTGTGCATATGACAGTTAGACGTACGATTTTTTTACGATACTGATTTAAGCCGCACACCACAGAGAGCTGAAGTGAGATTGACAGAAGCATCGTACACAGCTTGTACGCAGCTTGCCTGCATGCCTGCATGTACACAGCTTGATAGGCAGGTTCGTTAACATGTGCCTAAGGGCATATCTAACCGATCTCTTTCGGTTTTACTCCTCTAACGTGCTTGCTTCGTACACGATCTTCGTACATACGATCTGATGTGCCTTTACTAGACTCCATGCTGCATTCCTTTTCTTTTCCCGATGGCACATGCAACAACAATAGTATGTGTGTTCGACGTGGAAATATCGTACGTATAGCAGCGCTGGATCTCCAATCCGCCCTAAGGACTAAAAATTATACTCACATGAAACGAGGATCTAACGTCACGCTCTCCGATAAGTTTTTTTTTTGAAAAGGAGGAAGACCCCCGGCCTCTACATCTGGGTGATGCATACAACCATTTTATTAATTATTAACACAATACCTTCCAAAGTCATACAACAATAAAACTAAAGCCACCGTCTAAGCAACATCTGTCGCTATTCCTATCCAGTTGATGAAGGAGAGCTGATAGTCTGGGCCTAAGACCAAACAGACCTCGCAGCCAAACCTAACATCTAAGACCTGAGGTCCCAACCATGACGCCTGCCGGGTATGGGCACCCACCAGTCCGGTGTGCTCCTCAACCAGGACGCTTGCCGGGTATGAGGCCGCCGCAGCCACCTGCCACCAATCCATCTTCAGAGTTGTACTGATGCGTGAACCTTGCCCAGTCTATCTATCGCCGATGCCACCACGACGCCAGACAACGTCGACATCCTACGCGAGTCCATCATCGCACATCATAAGCCTAATCTCCAAGGCGCCATGCCATCCATATCCAACACCATCAATGTGTATGATGAAGCACCGCTCCTCCTCTTGTCACTTCCAGCCATCACTTGCTCCAAAATGATGCCTCCATGAGGGAAAGCGATACTAAGAACGCCATCATCGTCCGTTCCGGGAGACCCAGATCTACGGTTTCCGCTGAAGCATCCCGAGCCTGATGACGCCAACTGCAACGATGATGCCTCGACAAGGAAATGACGTCAAAGACGCCGCCATCGTCCGCAATGACTGTAGTCGGCGCGATTTTCATCGGCAGTTGCACCACCGGACGTACGACGTCGGCCTCGCTCCAAGACGATGCCCTGAAGAGGGACTACGAAGCAAAAGCACCGCCATCGCTCAATCCCATGGAGATCTAGGGTTTGCCCCGGATTTCCCCGATTTGTCAAGGACCAGACAAGGATGGAATCCCACAGATCCGTCCAGTTGCTGACGTGTCGCACTCGCCATCGCGCCGACCGTGACCCGGAGACCAAGCTCACGTCTGGGACCAGATCCGGCCGCGCTGCCGCCGATCTGGTCACGCTGCCGCCGTCCCTGCGACAATGGTGCCCCAGATCTTGAAGCCGCCTGCCATGGGGTATGTGATCGCCGGAGCGCCGCCAGCCCTCGTCGTGACGTCCGGCCGCATGCCACACTCCAGCCCGGGGGCACCGGCCCGCGCCAGCTCCTTGATGACCCACAAGTATAGGGGATCTATCATAGTCCTTTCGATAAGTAAGAGTGTCGAACCCAACAAGGAGCAGAAGGAAATGACAAGCGGTTTTCAGTAAGGTATTCTCTGCAAGCAGTGAAATTGTAGATAATAGATAGTTTTGTGATAGGATAATTGGTAACAGGTAACAAGCAATGAAAGTAAATAAAGTGCAGCAAGGTGTCCAGATCCTTTTTGTAGCAAAGGACAAGACTGTATAATTTCTTATAATGAGAAAAGCGCTCCCGAGGACACATGAGAATTATTGTCAAGCTAGTTTTCATCATGCTCATATGATTCGCGTTCGGTACTTTGATAATTTGATATGTGGATGGACCGGTGCTTGGGTATTGTCCTTTCTTGGACAAGCATCCCACTTATGATTAACCCCTATTGCAAGCATACGCAACTACAAAAGAAGTATTAAGGTAAACCTAACCATAGCATGAAATTAGTGGATCCAAATCAGCCCCTTACGAAGCAACGCATAAACTAGGGTTTAAGCTTCTGTCACTCTAGCAACCCATCATCTACTTACTACTTCCCAATGCCTTCCTCTAGGCCCAAATAATGGTGAAGTGTCATGTAGTCGACGTTCACATAACACCACTATAGGAGAGACAACATACATCTCATCAAAATATCGAACGAATACCAAATTCACATGACTACTAATAGCAAGACTTGACCCATGTCCTCAGAAATAAACGTAACTACTCTCAAAGCATATTCATGTTCATAATCAGAGGAGTATTAGTATGCATTAAGATTCTGAACATATGATCTTCCACCAAGTAAACCAATTAGTATCAACTACAAGGAGTAATCAACACTACTAGCAACCCACAGGTATCAATTTGTGGTTTTGATACAAGATTGGATACAAGAGATGAACTAGGGTTTTGAGAGGAGATGGTGCTGGTGAAGATGTTGATGGAGATTGACCCCCTCCCGATGAGAGGATCATTGGTGATGACGATGATGATGATTTCCCCCTCCCAAAGGGAAGTTTCCCTGGCAGAACAGCTCCGCCGGAGCCCTAGATTGGTTCCGCCAAGGTTTCGCCTCGTGGCGGCGGAGTTTCGTCCCGTAAGCCTCCTTATGATTTTTTCCAGGGTAGAAGCCTTCATATAGCAGAAGATGGGCACCGGAGGGCCAACAGGGGGCCCAGGAGACAGGGGGAGCGCCCAGTAGGGGGGTGGGCACGCCCCCACCCTCATGGCCAGGGTGTGGGCCCCCTCTGGTATTTTCTTCACTCAATAATTTTTATTAATTCCAAAAATGACTTCCGTAGAGTTTCAGGACTTTTGAAGCTGTGCAGAATAGGTTTCCAATATTTGCTCCTTTTCCAGCGAGAATCCCAGCTGCCTGCATTCTCCCTCTTCATGATAAACCTTGTAAAATAAGAGAGAATAGGCATAAGTATTGTGGCATAACGTGTAATAACAGCCGATAATGCAATAAATATCGATAAAAAAGCTTGATGTGAAATGGACGTATCACTCCTCACGAGCGGGAGGGCACCTAGTCCCCGTTGCCACCGGCGACAGCAAGGATTTGCCTGGCCACGTCCTCGGGCGGTGGCGAGGGAGGCGGAGGATCAGAGGGGGATTCGGGGGCGACGGGATTTGGGGGCCTCCCATCTGCCGCACGGGGGCGACTCCATGCTCTCTGGTAAGTAGACACACCATTGAATGAGTGAGATACTTTATGTCTGTGTGTGAGTTACTTTATATGATCATGTGTTTGATCATACTATGCTTAATGCTTGTGCTTGAATGATGACATTATCTATCTCTTGTATGATCATTCACTTTGCCTTGATGATGAGTGATTGTTCTTATTTCTTATCATTTTTAGCGCTCCACCAAGATGTATGTGACACTGAAGAGTAACCCATGATCCTATTTCTTATGCATTTGCATTCAAAAGAAAATCTTAAATAATGCACAAATTTAGGGGGAGCTCTTACTTATCACATACTTATTAAAGCGGCGATGTATTTCATTCTTATTATCATATGTTGTCATCAATTACCAAAAAGGGGGAGATTGAAAGTGCAACTTATCCCTGGGTGGTTTTGGTAATTCTTAACAACATATAGTTCATTGAACTAATGCTCTTTCAGGATGATCATTTCAGAAAGTTGAATGATTGGCATGGCATGGACTAGAGATGTGGATCCCTCAAAATGCTAAGTGCACATATTGGCAAAAAGCTCAAGACTCTATATTTTCATTTTAGTGATCCAAGATCACATTGAGTCCATAGGAAAGCCAATACTATTAAAAGGAGATGAGGTGTTGCTTGATGGCTTACTTGCCATTACCACAGAATGCTGCTAACGCGACGGTGTGCAATGCAGTAATCACAAACGGTGGTGTCAGAGAACTGTCAAAAATGTCCTAAACGTTTGCGATTACGGATGCATCAAACACGGTTCAGATTTTAGTTGCGTGTGCGATACAGGGCATACGGTTCAGTTCAATTAACTGTTTGAGATGAGGTGGAACAAAAGAAACCGGCAGCCAGATGAAGGCGTGTGTGATACACAACATACAGTTCACTAGGATGAACTGTTTGTGATGAGGCAACAAAAAAGAACCGGTCAGGCAGATCAAGGTGTGTGCGATATATGGCATGCAGTTCACTCAGATGAACTATTTGCGTTCAGACAAGAAAACAGAAACGATTCAATATAACAAGGTGTGTGTGATACATGGCAAACAGGTCTGTAATAAAAAATGTGTGCGAAGACCGATAATAACATAGACGATTACTTCCAATAAGACATATGTGATATGCTCTGTCTACACAACATTTCTGGGCCAATGGGGGACGAGCGGTCATCCGGATACGCCATAAGGATGCGAACAGGCATCCTATATTAGGAAGTACTAGTTGTTCCACCTGTAGCTCATCTAAGGGAACTCTCAAGTTAAGTGTGCTCAGACTTGATCAGCGATGGGATGGGTGACTGGATGGGAAGTTGTGTTGATGTTAAATTAACTGATAGGGCGGGTCATATTAGTCAAATGACCAAAATGACCCATTCCCTCAGCTAATTTAACCTCAAGGTCCTTGTTTTTATTTTTATTTTATTTTTTAACATATGTTAAAGAAGGTCTATTGCATTACTTTTTATGAACACGCCACCATTTCTGGCCATTTCCTCACCTGTTTCCCCACCCAGCGATATTGAACATAAACCTAGGCGCCGCGCGACGCACGGAGGCAACAAGCACAACCTGTAGCACATCCACTTTTTTCAAGCATGCCAACGCACCAAAGCGCCGCCTCTACCATCAACCTCGTCGACGAGGAAAACCAGAAGGTGCGACGGCCCGTCGAGGCTGCGGCGCTCCCTAGCAACACGATGGACGACGCCATGATGCGCGTCATCGCCAGGGTTGAGCAGACCTTTGGCGCATGGCGCTTCAGTGCCGCAGATCAAGATAGGCATGTCAGCGCTGAGAGGCTGCAGCTTGCCACACAACATGATCGATGGCGCGTCGCAGAGCAAGCTAGGCGCATCCGCGCCAATAGGCTTCGGCTCGCCGCACGACGAGAGCTTTGGAGCGCCGCAGAGCGAGAGGGGCGGTGCGCCGCACAGCAAGAGCGGATCCATCTGCGCTTGCCTGCAGTCGACAGGGCATCACAAATGGGTACACGTCCCGTCAGTACCCCCATTCCTCGCCAGGAGTGGGCACATGCCTTCTGCGCCATACTTGCACCAGAGGCCACCGCGCCGTACTTGCACCGGATGCCCTCCGCGCCGTACTTGCACCAAAGGCCGCCGAGCCGTACTTGCACCAGAGGCCGCCGCGTTGTACTTGCACCAGAGGCTGTCGCGCCGTTCTCCTTGTCCGCGGCCCGCTCGATGCTAACGCGCTGGTCGGTAGGCTCGACCGTATCCTTGGCACAGGTGTCCACCTAGGCTCGAGGTGGTGATCTCCGATGAAATAGCGAACTTAGAGCTCGAGATCGCGCTCCAGATGTACCACGAGTGTGTCGACCGCTTGGATGAACGCCAGCACGAGTTCAGGCAGAGCCAAGAGCTAGCGTAGGCAAGGGCTGCTGGTCATGGTCTCATGGACGCATTTTATTTTGTTGAGTCGTTTCGACGTGGATAGCTATGTATTCACAGCAATTACACTATTGCACTGATTATTGCTCTATTTCAATGTGTGTACTCTTTTTTTCCATTTTTATATGTTCTTGTTTCAATGTGTGTTTATACGCTTTCCATCCTGTATATGTGGATGATAATAGATAGATTCAAATTAGTATACAAAACCAGATAGAAGATGGAATTCATAATATACATAATAATAATTGTTCATTAGTTCATCATAGAATATATATAATATCTTCACATATACGTGATGATACTTAACTACTAGGTACAATGCATAAAATTGAAAACGAACAATAATAAAACTAATATTCTGTGGCGCCCGGATAATTAAGCTACAACAACCCTCTGCTAATGATGACACGTCACTTTGATTACTCTTGCTAATCTCGCGTTGATTCGAAACCGATTCAAAATCAAATTTAAAACAAAGGGTAACAACAAAAGTTTTCAAATATTAAAACTAAATTGTTCGGGTTGTGCCAAATAATGCATAGGTACTTATGATGGAGAAACCACATTTTTATAGAAGACTTAAATGCACTTAAGTAATTAAAAAAATAGGTAGAACAATTAAATAGATGCCTTTTTGATTTATAAAATACTAAACTATTTTATTCAGGGGTAAAACTTTTTGTGGCAGTAGTTGGAACTATAACTCTATTTTAGCTGGGGTTTTCTTTTGGTAGAACTATAAACTATTAAGAAATAAAAGTAAATAGGAAAGAACAAGTAGAAAAAAAAATATAAAACACAATAGATAAAAGGCCAAAAGGCACCCCTCCCACTGGGCCTCGGCCCAGCCACATGCCAGGCCGGCCCATCCCCACTCCCTTAACCCCATGGTGCCGAAACCCTAGGCACCGACACCCCCACTCCCCCCCACACGCGCCCCCGCTCTCCCTCTTCCCCGATCCAATCGGGATCGGGCTTGAACCCCCCGTCCCATGCGCCTCCTACACCCCCCGGCCTCGCGTGTCCCGCCGGCGACCTCGCTGGAGCCCACCTCGCCGGAGGCGCCGTCGCAGATCTGGTCTCCCTCCGTCCCATGAGTCCCGCGCCTACCCCTCTGCTCCGCCCGTCGTCGCCCCTGCCCGACTGCCTCAACATCGACGACCTGCGCCTCGTCTCCACCTCTCCGACCCGCCATGGCCTCCCCCGAGCTCACGGACCTCCCCTGCCGCTCGATGTGACCCCCCCTCGATCTCTCCGTTTCCTCCTTTCCGTTTCTTCGTCGCCGGAGTTTGCCGCACCACCGCGTCGAGAGCTCGTTGGGCGCCCGTGCTCACCACCACAGGCCGCACACACGCACTCTCGCACCGGGGCACACCACCTGGTCGTGGCCATCACACGCACGTCTTGCCCAGCGCGCCCCTTCTAGCACGCGCGCCCGAGCTTGGCTGCGCGCTCCTCGGCCGCACCCGATTGCCATCATCGCTACCCGCGGCTGCTCGTTCGCCGATGGCGGCCCGCGCCCGCATCCCCCGCTCGACAACCGATCCCCACACCTCCATATCGGTGCTCGGTGCCGCTCCCCCGCACTCCATGGCCGCCGGCCCCTATCGTTCGCCTCCGGCGGTGGCCTCGCCCCCCTGGTGCGTGCTCGAAGCCAGTCGCACCAATGGCTGCCTGGGCCACTGCCCACTGGGCCCCCCTCACACCCCTGTTAAAAAAAGAATAAAAAAGAATAATTAATTAATTTAATAATTAATTAACTTAATTAATGTTGCTTAATTAACCAATTAACTATCTAATTAGCCTAACTAAACCTGTTAGTCAACTAGACAGTCAATGACAGGGGGCCCCACCCCATGTTGACCAGTCAAAGTTTGACTGGTCAACTGGGTCCCCCTGGTCCCACTTGTGAGCCAGTGTACAATTTTTGTGTACACTGTGCTAGGTACATCTAGCATTTTAACATTAATTTCGAATTAAAATAAATTAGAAAATGAATTAAAACTTTGAAAATTAATATAAAATAACCGTAACTCGGATGAAAATACTTTGTACATGAAAGTTGCTCAGAACGTCGAGACGAATCCGAATATGCAACCCGTTTGTCAGCCACACGTCCCTAGCATAGAGAACCTGCAACATTTCACCTCCGGTTCATCTGTCCGAAAACGCGAAACGCCGGCATACTTTCCCGGATGTTTCCCCCCTTCGTCGGTATCACCTACTACCGCGTTAGGGCACTCCGAACACCGCGTATTGCCATGTTACGCTTTGTGATGCTTTGATTGCTTTGTTATTTATTGTGGTACCCCTCCACTACTTCTTTCCGGTAGACCCCGAGACTGCCGGCGACCCCAGTTCGACTACGGAGTTGACGACCCCTCCTTGCCAGAGCAACCAGGCAAGCCCCCCCCCCCCCCTTGATCACAAGATATTGCCTATTATTCTCTCTGCTGCTTGCATTAGAGTAGTGTAGCATGTTACTACTTTCGGTTAATCCTTTCCTGCTGCATAGCCTGACATTGTTGCTACAATTGTTGATACCTTTACCTGCTATCCTAATGCTTAGTATAGGATGCTAGTGTTCCATCATTGGCCCTACACTCTTGTTCGTCTGCCATGCTATAGTACTGGGCCGTGATCACTTCGGGAGGTGATCACAGGCATATGCTATATACTCTACATTACTTATGATACTGTTCAGAGATGGGGGCTGAAGGGGCAGGTGGCTCCATCCCGGTAGAGGTGGGCCTGGGTTCCCGACGGCCCCCGACTATTACTTCGTGATGGAGCGACAGGGCAGGTTGAGACCACCTAGGAGAGAGGTGGGCCTGGCCCTGGTTGGCGTCCGTGGTTACTTCATAATAACACGCTTAACGAGATCTTGGTATTTGCTCTGAGTCTGGCCACTGGCCTATACGCACTAAGCAACTACGCGGGAACAGTTATGGGCACTCGACGTCGTGGTATCAGCCGAAGCCTTCTTGATGTCAGCGACTGAGCGGCGTGCACCGGATTGGACCGTAAGCCTGCTTTTGTATTAAGGGGGCTAGGTCTGCTTCCAGCCGCGTTCGCAACATGCAGGTGTGCAATGGGCGATGTGCCAGACCCCTACACGCATAGGATTTAGACCGGCGTGCTGACCTCTCGGTTGTGCCTAGGTGGGGCTGCGACGTGTTGACCTTCCGAGGCCGGGCATGACCTAGGAAACTGTGTCTGGCCAAAGGGGATCGAGCGTGTTAGGTTATGTGGTGCACCCCTGCAGGGAAGTTTATCTATTCGAATAGCTGTGTTCCTTGGTAAAAGGATGACCCCGAGTTGTACCTTGACCTTATGACAACTAGAACCGGATACTTAATAAAACACACCCAGACAAGTTCCACAGACAACCCGGTGATCGCTTTTCCACAGGGCGACGAGGGGAGGATCGCCGGGTAGGATTATGCTATGCTATGCTACTTGGAGGACTTCAATCTACTCTCTTCTACATGCTGTAAGACGGAGGCTACCAGAAGCGTAGTCCTCGATAGTGTAAGTGCATCTAGTGCCCCTTAGTGATTTTGGTGTATTGAAGACTTATAGGTTAAGGGACTAATGTGTTTATGAGTGTACACATGTCTATAAGTCTATGAGGAGTTTGATATTTACAGAGAAAGTCGACCCCTAAAATTGAATATCTTCGACTAAAGATTTTGGTATTCCTGAAGACTTTCATGAAGACTTTGAAAGTGAAGAAATTGGTGTGTCCGTGAAGACTTGATATTCATGCAAGGAATATGAAGCTTGAAGACTTTCCTTTTCATAGTTTTGTTTTTCTCCTTCTTGAGTCATAGGAAACACCGTACTGTTAAAGGGGGTCGAGGAAATACTAAGAAAAAATTCCATGTGATGCTCAACTCAAAATCCTACACCTACCAGTCCCTTCGAGTGAAGCCATTGGAAATCTCATACAGTTCAGTCAATTTCTTGATGGATGAGACGAAGTTCTTCAGTGTTGAGAATTTGTTCGACCGAGGAGTTAGGAATTCGCCAAAGGCGGATTGCCTACGATGAGGAACATGATAGCCTGAGGAATTTGAGAGTCAAAATTCCGACCGTTGTTGTGCTGCGCGCTAGCTGTCCCAAAATATCTTATCCACCTAACGGTCATATCATCGAAGGGCATTTAAGTATTATCATGTCGGGCTACTCCCTAGGCTATAAATAGCCGCCCCCTACAACCACTAGCTGGTTAGCTGCTCCCAGAGAAACTGACACTTGTCATTTGAGAGCAACCCATCCTCCGAGGACTATGAGTGATAATCATCGAGTGAGGAAAAACCCAAACCCAAACACCTACAAACCAAAAGTGATTGAGCATCACTGAAGAGATTGATCCTGCGTGGATCCGACGCTTGTTACCTTTGAAGAATTAATGTGCTTCTTCCAGACGGTTAGGCGTCATGGTCTAGAGCATCCAAGAGGAATTGTGGATCGCCGAGTGACTGAAGTATGTGAAGGTTTGGAAGTTGCCTGAAGACTTACCACGAGTGATTGGACGAGGTCTGTGTGACCTTAGTTCAAGGAGAATACGGTGAGGACTTGGTGTCCTGAGTTGCGTGCTCAGTGACTGGGTGTCCGGGACTGTGTGTCCTCGAGTTTAAATTCTCAGCCGCTCCAACCAGACGTACAACTGAGACAGAAGTTGGAACTGGTCTACCAAATCATTGTCTTCACCAACCTTACTGGTTCTATTTCCTCAACTCTTTCATTTCTTCATTACTGTGTTGAGTGATTGTTCATATCTGTGTTTGAAGACTTTGACTGAAGACTTTCTCAATTTCCTCAGTTCAATTTCTTCAGTCTGTTTGTCTTCATCTTGTGTTATCATGTGTTTACGCTTTCTGTACTCTGTGTTTGTCTTCATTTCATCATGATGACTACGTGGGTATTCTGTCATGCTTACTTCTGAGTACTTATTCCACTGCAAGTAGTTCTTCACTAAGGAATTTCCTCACCGGCAAATTCCTCAGTGAAGAATTCATAAAAATCGCCTATTCACCCCCCTCTAGTTGATAGAACGCACTTTCAATTGGTATTAGAGCAAGGTACTCCCTTGTTCTATGTGATTTTGGTTTGACCACCTGGAGTTCTAGTTATGTCGACCGCAGGTATGATCAAGGTCTCTGCTGGGTGTACTACCTTTGCACGGACTACCCCTACTGGAAGAATAAGATGCGAATGCATCTTGAAGCAATTGACAACGATCTCTGGTACATTGTGGAAAATGGTGTTCCCTCAGTCACACCTTCCCTGAATGCTGCTGATGTGAAGAGATTCAAGCAACTCGATTCTCAAGCGAAGAATATCATATGTGGTCATCTGAGTAAATGGCAGTATGGTAGAGTGAGTGCTTTGGAAACTTCTAAGCTTATCTGGGATAGGCTCTCCAAAGTAACCGAAGGAGTCTCAACTCAACGTGACTCTCGTGTTGACGTTCTTCGCAATCTCTTCAACCGCTTCAAAAGACTCGACAATGAAAATGTTCAGCAAACCTTCGATCGCCTCACTGATATCTCAAATGATCTTCAAGCGCTCGGTGCCACTGACATCACCGACCATGAGGTGGTGAAGAAATTGCTGAGATCACTCAATTCCTCATTTGACACTCTGGCACTGATGATTCAAGAGCGTGCTGATTACAAGTCACTAGATCCCGCTGATATCCTCGAGAGGCTGAATACTCATGAGTTCGACTTCTTTTCAAAAAAGAGATCTCTATGGTTCAAGCTATGGCAAAACACGTGCCCTGAAGGCCAAGGCAGTGTCTGAATCTAAATGTGAAGATTCTTGTAGTAGCCTTGGTGATCCTGAAGAATTGAGCCAGGAGCTAGCACTGCTCTTGAAGAAGTTCCAGAAATTCTCAAGACGTGGTCGCTTTGGAAAATCTTCAAGGAGCAGTGATTCCTCATCAAGTGACTATAAGAGAAGGCTATGCCACAAATGCAAGAAGCCTGGTCACTACATTCAAGATTGTCCTCAATGGGACAAGGAATTAAAGAATAAGAAATACAAGGATTATAGTTCTGATGATGCCAAGAAGAAGAAGAAATCTTCAAAGTCTTCATCATCAAAATCCTCAAAGTCTTCATTCCACAAGAAGAGCAGCTCCAAGAAGGCTCGGGCATTCATTGGCAAGGAAATGGATTCTGAGGCTGAATCTAAGGATCATGAGGAAGAGGAGGCATCCGAGGAGTCTGAGTCAGGTGTGGCAAGTCTAGCTCTTGCTATCGCATTTGTCAGCAAGTCTATCTTCAACTCTAAAGAAAATGGCAACACCAACAACATTGATGAAGGCAGTGCCGACTACGCGCCCACCTATTGCTTCATGGCAAAGGCTGCTAAGGTAACTAAATACCCCTCCTCTGAGTCAAGTGAGGATGAATCTGATGAAAATATTAAGCCTAGCTACTCTAAACTTGCTAAGATTGCTGTGAAACAACAAAAGGCTATTGAAAAACTTCAAAACATGCTAGACAAAAGTGATGATATGTTGGGTGATGAAATGGACCGCACTAAAGACTTAACTGAAAATCTTCAGAGACTTCAGTCTAAGTTTGACAACCTTTAAAGTCATCATAAAACTCTCTTATCTGATCACGAGAAGCTTTCTTATGAGTTTCTTCAAAGAAAGCAAGATCTTGAGAAGCTAAGAGTGAGTTATGAAGATCTTTAGAAGGACCACGATTCATTACTTGCTCAACAAATCAGCGCTACTCAGGAAGAATTTGATCCTCCATGCTTAAAGTGCATTGAACGTGAATCTGCTAATTCTTCACCTGAATGTTCAAATGCTTCAAATGTTACAAATTCTTCACATGCCTCTGCTATCACTAATTCCTCATCTGAGGACATTGCTAGTATCACTGACGATGCAAGGCTGAAGGAATTGTATATGACAGGCATGTACAAAAGCCTCAAAGGGCATCAGACTCTTTGTGATGTGCTTAAACACCAGATCCTCAACAGAAACCCTAGGAAAGAGGGTATTGCTTTTGAGAGAAAACTCAATGCTGATGGAACATATTGGAAGCCTGAGCAGTACCCCAAAACCTCATGGGTTGCTGCAAAGGGACCTCCAGTTGATCCATCTAACTTATCTGGCTTTACATGTGAATCTCCTCATTCTTCTGATGAGTCATTTGACTCCAACTATAAACTCTTCAAAAATCAGAATGGTGAAGTATTTGCTAGATATGTTGGCACTAACTGCAGGAACGGTTCCCCTATAAAGAAAATCTGGGTTCCCAAAAGTTATGTTGAAAGTCTTCAGGTGAATGTCCTCATGACACCACCAGTGAAGAATAGGAACCTCAGATCAAACTCTTCTTATGGACCAAATTCTTCATATGGATCCAAGTCCTCATACGGACAAAATTCCTCACGTAGATCAAATTCCACAGATGGATCAAAGTCCTCATATGAACATCATCGTGCTAACCCTTCTGTTTTGCAGGGTAGAGCTAAGGGCTATGAAATTGACGTCATATTCTTCACTGATGAAGTATATGAGTTCGTAAGATGCACTAATTCATCTGCAGGATGATCAGCCCAAAGCAAACGAATGGGTCCTCGATAGTGGATGTACAAATCACATGACTGGTGACAAGAACCTGTTGATGGATGCTCCCATAACACCATCACATCTGAAGCATATCATCTTCGCTGACAAAGGCAAAAGTCAGGTATTGGGTCTAGGTAAGGTTGCGATCTCAAAGGATCGACACATGTACAAAGTCATGCATGTCGAGTCCTTAGGATACAACCTCATGTCTGTCTCGATGCTTTGTGATCTCGATATGGTTGTTGTCTTTGGAAGATATCGTTGTGTTGTGATCATGGAAGCTGACCATTCCAAAGTCTTCGAAGGCTTTAGGAGAGGAGATCTGTATGTTGTTGATTTCTCTACAGGACCACAACCAGCCGTGTGCTTACGGGCAAAAGCTTCAGAAGGTTGGCTATGGCATCGACGACTTGGTCACGGAGGCATGAGGAATTTGCACACGCTTGCGAAGAAGAAGCATGCCATTGGCATTGAGAATGTCAAATTCCTCAAGGATCACTTGTGTGGTGCCTATGAAGCTGGAAAAATGACCAAGGCCAAGCATCCAGCGAAGACTATCATGACCACTACTCGTCGATTCGAATTGCTTCACATGGACCTCTTTGGTCCTAATCATTACTCAGCAGTCACTAATGATGCATCTCTATATGGCTTTGTCATTGTTGATGATTACTCTCGTTACACATGGGTACACATTGTTACTTACAAACATGAAGTGCAGGAAGTCTTCAAACGATTTTCCTCGAGGGCTTCAACCAACTTTGGTGTGAAGATCAAGCACATCAGGAGTGACAATGGTACTGAGTTCAAGAATTCCGGTCTTGATGACTATCTTGATGAACTTGGTATTACTCATGAGTTATCTGCTCCCTATACTCCTCAGCAAAATGGCGTCTTGGAGCGCAAGAACAGAACTCTTGTTGAGATGGCTTGCACTATGCTTGATGAATACACACTACTAGGGAAAACCCTAGCAGTAGCGCGTGTTTTGTGCCTACTAGTAGCGCGGGAAGCCGCGCTACTAATAAGGCGCTACAGCTATTGCTTAGCGATGTAGCGTGCCATCACGCGCTATTGCTAGTACAAATAGCTGCGGCGCTTGTTCGATCTGCGCTCTTGCTAAGTTAGGTACTTGCAGCGTGTTTCCTTTCCATCGCTACTAGTATTTTTTATAATTTTTTTATTTTTAGTGTATTTATGCGCCATCATACAAATATTGGTACAATACCAGCTGTTATGAGGTTTACATCATTATGTCCATAACAGTGTATTAAATGAAGGTGGATTAGGTTCAAGTGGAGGCAATATGTGGTGCATGTCAAAAGTATACTACTAATCCAAACTTGATCTACTTTGGATTAGTAGTACTTTCGATGTGCACCACATGTTGCCTCCACTTGAATCTAATCCACCAGCACAAGATATTTAATCGTCATCATGGTCATTACCATCAACATTATTTATTTAATCACCACTAACACTAGCTAATAATAATCATCATAGTCATTACCACCAACACTAGCTATTTTATCATCATAGTAATAGTGTAGCACATCATCAACTTGAAACTCATTTCTAGCCAGCTACTCACTCCTGCTACTCACTCCTGCTGCTCTCTCTTAGGTAAAAGAACATAAAACATGTATAGCTCTCCTCCATGATCAAGTTGGAGCATGTAGATGAACCTGTCTCCTAATCGTGGAAGGCGTCTCTGGTTGCTGCTCCCTAGTACTTCTCTGCGCTCCCCCAACACATATTTGGTCCAGTCTTGCACTATTAAGCATCCGTCGCTAATCTTGAATGCACTAAAGTAAGCTGTAGGATATCTTGGCCGTAAGTTGATAATACTCATGACACCTTTAGTCTCGATCCCATAAGGCACAACATTCATCGGGAGTCCCTGTTGAAGAACATCGTATGGTAACATACTTAGCAATGAAGTTTAGCTTCAAAAATAATGTATGGAAAAGATGCAATGAGGATAAAAAGTAAAAATCTTACCATCCTTCCTAAATGGATGTGACCGTAGTTCATTACGAACACTATTGGTCGCACATTTTCAGTACTAAGATTTCTAAATGCAGGAAGAAAATTTGTCTTGACAGTATCAAGATCCTCAAGCCATGAAACATAATGACTAAGCTCCTCGCAGTTAAGTTCAGCCCCAGGACAGTATACGGTCCTGTCTACCAAGCGCTGGACATGTTTGCTTGCACGGAAATAAGCTGACAATACAAATTAGTTGTCAATTATTTTTGAATAAACAATATCAAAGACATAAATATGGTTGAGAAACTTACATAATGGTATAACTGGAGGCATTTGCACATTGACCCAGATGTCGGTATTACCTTCAATATCATCTTCCGGACGAATATCAAAGGTGATAACCATATCAGGCTCAAATGCATAAGTCTTGCATAGTGCTCGCCATGTTTTGCATCCAAAATAGGTGTAGTCGTCTGAATTGTATAACTTCGCATGGAAAATATAACCATGCTCGGTCTTCAACTAAACTTTCTTTTCCTCCATACTATGATTGAAACTATCTTATCCAATACAAAAACTCTTGCATGGCAGGGGATACGCTAGTAGAATAGTAAAAAATAAATATAAGTTGAAGCAAATGAAAGCAGATGTCATGCTTAATTACGAAAAAAGACTTGTCGTTGTGACTTACTGTATCCACTTCGAAGTTCTCGTCCAGCTTGATGCTGAAGCGCCTATCATCATCTAGGAAGATTTAAATGCACACAGGCGCTTTCGTCTTCGCAGTATTTGCAAATACCGAAATCCTTCTCGTCGTCAGACATTTCCTATGTTCATAGTTAAAACATTAATTGAAAATCGATCGAAGACAACTACCAAGATACTCAACACACAAATCCGGGGCACTCGATATTTCCTACATATTCTAGCACAAGTCATGCCAAAATTCACGGAAAAATCCGGCATGACCTGTGCTAAAATAGGACATATCGAGCGCCTGAAATTTGCCGGAACGGAAATGAATCAACACTCCTGCAAAACATAGGCCACTCGAAGTTATAAACTGCAAACATGACCGGCCACTTGGATATTGAGCAACACAAGATATACATTTCAAAATATCTTATAGGACTCAAATTAGCATGCATTCAATAAGCAAAAGTAGATCATCTCATGCGTCAGTACATCGTCGAATATTATCACTAATACATCACGAATAGTGTCATACATATAACATCACTAATACAACTAAAACTCTAGCACACGACGGGTATCGGCGCGGCGGTGGACACCACAGAGAAGGCACCATCACGGGATCATAGCTCGGTGAGATCCCGGAGAACCTGCCGGTATTGGAGAACGGCCTGTGCTCCAAGCGCAAACAAGTAGCGACAGACGGCGCGTCCTCCTCATCGACACGGTGGCGCACCACCTCCGCGGAGTCCTCGAGCCTCTGGATCGCCATCGCCCACGCGACCGCCACCAAACAAGGTTCAGGTCAGCGACAGGATGGCTCCTCACCAACCTCGCCCCGGTAGGTAGCGCCTCCAGTACCACCCGGCGGAGCCAGTCCCGGACATGGGCGATCTGGTCAAGCAGGTGTCGTCCTCCGCTGACTCGGCAGCGAGGATGCGGATAGGCATCGTCCACGTCGGCGGGAAAAATTGCTTTAACTAAAAAATAGAAACAAGTTCTTACTAACTAGTTCTATTAATTCAACTAGTTCTTACTAAAAATAATACTATAAATAAAAATATTCTAGTACCTAATTAGTACCTAATTCTTACTAACTAATTAGTACCTAGGAACTACTTCCTAATTACCATCTAAGTAATTAACTAACTAGCACTAAAAATAGCCTAGGGTTCATACTAACTAGCACTAAATACCTAGGGTTCATCTGAAGCGAGAAGAGAGGATCAGAAGGGAGAGAGGGATCGAAGGGAGAGTGCTTACAGAGGGCGGGAGAGAGATGGGGTCGGGGAGGCGGCGGCACCGAGGCGCGGGCGAGGCGGCGGGTCGGGGAGACGGCGGCGAGGCGGGTCGGGGAGACGGCGGCGAGGCGGGGTCGGGGGAGACGGCGGCGAGGCGGGGTCAGGGGAGACGGCGGCGAGGCGGGGTCGAGGGAGACGGCGGCACCGAGGCGCGGCGAGGCGGGGTCGGGGGAGACGGCGGTGGCGAGGCGGGGTTGGGAATTGGGGGAGGAAGCAGAGGAGAGGGAATCAGGCCGCGCGGGGGGTTAGGTGAAAATAGCTTTAACTGTAGCGTGGGAAGGAAAAACGTGCTGCTGCTAAAATCCATAGTAGTAGCGCTGTCCGTAGAAGGGCGCTACTACTATACCTAGCACGCCGGGAACGGTGTGGCAATTATAGTAGTAGCGCTTTCTGCAAGGACAACGCTACTGCTAATCTGCTAATCAGAAGCGCGGTTTCGCGAGCGCGCTACGGCAAAGTAGCAGTAGCGCCTCATTTTAACAAGCGCTACTGGTAACATTCTGTGTATAAGGTTTTCCCTAGTAGTGACAAAACGCCTCGTCGTTTTTGGATTGATGCAATTGATACCGCGTGCCACATAATCAACAGAGTATATCTACACAAATTCGTCAAGAAGACTGCCTATGAACTCCTCACTGACAAGAAACCCAATGTGAGTTATTTCAAAGTCTTCGGTGCTAAATGTTGGATTAGGGATCCTCATCACAATGCTAAATTCGCACCGAAAGCACATGAAGGTTTTATGCTTGGTTACGGAAAGGACTCGCACACCTACAGAGTCTTCAACAACGCTCTTCACAAGGTTATTGAAACTTTAGATGTGCGGTTCGATGAGACTAATGGCTCGCAGAGAGAGCACCTACCTTCTGCGATAGATGAACCAGCTGTTGGGTAACGTAGTAATTTCAAAAAAAATCCTACGTACACGCAAGATCATGGTGATGGCATAGTAACGAGAGGGGAGAGTGTTGTCCACGTACCCTCGTAGACCGTAAGCGGAAGCGTTATGACAGCACGGTTGATGTAGTCGTACGTCTTCACGATCCAACCGATCCAAGTACCGAACGTACGACACCTCCGAGTTCAGCACACGTTCAGCTCGATGACGATCCCCGGACTCCGATCCAGCAAAGTGTTAGGGATGAGTTCCGTCGGCACGACGGCGTGGTGATGATGATGATGTTCTACCGGCGCAGGGCTTCGCCTAAACTCCGCGACGATATGACCGTGGAATATGGTGGAGGGGGGGCACCGCACACGGCTAAGGAACGATCCGTAGATCAACTTGTGTGTCCTAGGGTGCCCCCCCCCCGCCCCCGTATATAAAGGAGCAAGGGGGGAGGCCGGCCAGCCCTAGGGGGCGCGCCAAGGAGGAGAAGTCCTCCTCCTAGTAGGAGTAGGACTCGCTCTTTCCTACACCTACTAGGAGGGGGAAAGGAAGGGGGAGAGGGAGAGGGAAAGATGGGGGCGCCGCCCCCCCTCCTTGTCCAATTCGGACCAGAGGGGGAGGGGGCGCGCGGCCCATGCTGGTTGCCCCTCTCTCTCTCCACTAAGGCCCATAAGGCCCATTACTTCTCCCGGGGGGTTCCGGTAACCCTCCGGCACTCCGGTTTTCTCCGAAAACGTCCGGAACACTTCCGGTGTCCGAATATAGTCGTCCAATATATCAATCTTTATGTCTTGACCATTTCGAGACTCCTCATCATGTCCGTGATCACATCCGGAACTCCAAACAAACTTCGGTACATCAAAACATATAAACTCATAATGAAACTGTCATCGTAACGTTAAGCGTGCGGACCCTATGGGTTCGAGAACTATGTAGACATGACCTAGAACAATTCTCGGTCAATAACCAATAGCGGAAACTGGATGCCCATATTGGCTCCTACATATTCTACGAAGATATTTATCGGTCAAACCGCATAACAACATACGTTGTTCCCTTTGTCATCGGTATGTTACTTGCCCGAGATCCGATCGTCGGTATCCAATACCTAGTTCAATCTCGTTACCGGCAAGTCTCTTTAATCGTTACGTAATGCATCATTCCATAACTAACTCATTACCTACATTGCTTGTAAGGCTTATAGTGATGTGCATTACCGAGAGGGCCCAGAGATACCTCTCCGACAATCAGAGTGACAAAACCTCATCTCGAAATACGCCAACCCAACATGTACCTTCGGAGACACCTGTAGTACTCCTTTATAATCACCCAGTTACGTTGTGACGTTTGGTAGCACCCAAAGGGTTCCTCCGGTAAACGGGAGTTGCCTAATCTCATAGTTACAGGAACATGTATAAGTCATGAAGAAAGCAATAGCAATACACTAAACGATCAAGTGCTAGGCTAATGGAATGGGTCATGTCAATCACATCATTCTCCTAATGATGTGATCCCATTAATCAAATGACAACTCTTTTGTCCATGGCTAGGAAACATAACCATCTTTGATAAACGAGCTAGTCAAGTAGAGGCATACTAGTGACACTATGTTTGTCTATGTATTCACACATGTATTATGTTTCCGGTTAATACAATTCTAGCATGAATAAAAATTTATCATGATATAAGGAAATAAATAATAACTTTATTATTGCCTCTAGGGCATATTTCCTTCAGTCTCCCACTTGCACTAGAGTCAATAATCTAGTTCACATCGTGGTGTGATTTAACCCCAATATTCACATCTGTATGTGATTAATACCCATAGTTCACATCATCATGTGACCAACACCCAAAGGGTTTGTTCACATCGCTATGTGATTAACACCGAAAGAGTACTAAGGTAAGATCATGTTTTGCTTGTGAGAGAAGTTTAGTCAACGGGTCTGTCATATTCATAGCCGTATGTATTTTGCAAATATTCTATGTCCACAATGCTCTGCACGGAGCTACTCCAGCTAATTGCTCCCACTTTCAATATGTATCCAGATTGAGACTTAGAGTCATCTGTATTAGTGTAAAAGCTTGCATCGTTGTAACTTTTTATGACGGGGTCTTTTATCACCTCCGTAATCGAGAAACATCTCCTTAGTCCTCACTAAGGATATTCTTGACCGCTGTCCAGTGATCTACTCTTAGATCAAAATTGTATTCCTTTGTCAAACTCAGAGATAGGTATGCAATAGGTCTAGTTCACAGCATAGCATACTTTATAGAACCTATGACTGAGGAATAGGGAATGACTTTTCATTCTCTTTCTATTTTCTGCCATGGTCGGGTCTTGAGTCTTACTCAACTTCACACCTTTGCATCACAGGCAAGAACTCCTTCTTTGACTATTCTATTTTGAACTGTTTCAAAAATTTATCAAGGTATGTACTCATTGAAAAAATCTTATCAAGCATCTTGATCTATCTATATAGATCTTGATGCTCAATGTGTAACCAGCTTCATCGAGGTCTTTCATTGAAAAACTTTTATTCAAGTATCCCTTTATGCTATCCAGAAATTCTATATCATTTCTGATCAACAATATGTCATCTACATATAGTATCAGAAATGCTACAGAGCTCCCACTCACTTTCTTGTAAATACAGGCTTCACCGCAAGTCTGTATAATACTATATGCTTTGATCAACTTATCAAAGCGTATATTCCAACTCTGAGATGCTTGCACCAGTCCATAGATGGATCATTTGGAGCTTGCACATTTTGTTAGTACCTTTAGGATTGACAAAACCTTCGGTTGCATCATATACAACTCTTCGTTAAGAAAACCATTAAGGAATGCAGTTTTGACATCCATTTGCCAGATTTCATAAAATGTGGCAATTGCTAACATGATTCGGACAGACTTAAGCATCACTACAGTTGAGAAAATCTCATTGTAGTCAACACCTTGAACTTGTCGAAAACCCTTTTGCGACAAGTCGAGCTTTGTAGATAGTAACACTACTATCAGCATCTGTCTTCCTCTTGAAGATCCATTTATACAATATGGCTTGCCGATCATCGGGTAACTCCACCAAAGTCCACACTTTGTTCTCATATATGGATCCCATCTCAGATTATATGGCCTCAAGCCATTTCGTGGAATCTGGGCTCATCATCGCTTCCTCATAGTTCGTAGGTTCATCATGGTCTAGTAACATGACTTCCAGAATAGGATTTCCGTACCACTCTGGTGCGGATCTTAATCTGGAAGATCTACAAATTTCGGTAGTAACTTGATCTGAAGCTTTATGATCATCATCATTAGCTTCCTCACTAATTGTTGTAGGAATCACTGGAACTGATTTCTGTGATGAACTACTTTCCAATTCGGGAGAAGGTACAAATTACCTTATCAAGCTCTACTTTCCTCCCACTCACTTCTTTCGAGAGAAATTCCTTCTCTAGAAAGGATCCATTTTTAGCAACAAATATCTTGCCTTCGGATCTATGATAGAAGGTGTACCCAGTAGTTTCCTTTGGGTATTCTATGAAGACGCACTTCTCCGATTTGGGTTTGAGCTTATCACGATGAAACTTTTTCACAGCCCCAAACTTTAAGAAACGACAACTTGGGTTTCTTGCTAAACCACAATTCATATGGTGTCGTCTCAACGGATATAGATGGTGCCCTTTTTAACGTGAATGCAGCTGTCTCTAATGCATAACCCCAAAACAATAGTGGTAAATCAGAAAGAGACATCATAGATCGCACCATATCAATAAAGTGCGGTTATGACGTTCGGACACACCATAACGTTGTGGTGTTCCAAGTGGCGTGAGCTGTGAAACTATTCCACATTGTTTTAATTGAAGACCAAACTCGTAACTCAAATATTCGTCTCCACGATCAGATCGCAGAAACTTTATTTTCTTGTTACGATGATTTTTCCACTTCACTCTAAAATTCTTTGAACCTTTCAACTATTTCAGACTTATGTTTCATCAAGTAGATATACCCATATCTGCTCAAATCACCTTGTGAAGGTCAGAAAATAATGATACTAGCCACGAGCATCAACACTCATTGCATCGCATACATTGGTATGTATAATTTCCAATAAGTCAGTAGCTTGTTCCATTGTTCCGAAGAACGGAGTTTTAGTCATCTTGCCCAAAAGGCACGGTTCGCAAGCATCAAATGATTCATAACCAAGTGATTCCAAAAATCCATCTTTATGGAGTTTCTTCATGCGCTTTACACCGATATGACCCAAACGGCAGTGCCACAAATAAGTTGCACTATCATTATTAACTTTGCATCTATTGGCATCAATATTATGAATATGTGTATCACTACGATCAAGATCCAACAAACTATTTTCATTGGGTGTATAACCATCGAAGGTCTTATTCATGTAAACAGAATTGTAAGATTTGATCTGGTGGAAGCGTTCCTACTCCCGATGGGAGCCGCGTTGTGTTTATTTATGAGAGACAGGAAAAGCCCCTGCCGTGGCGTACAAGATATCAACGATCGCTAGGATACATCGATGAGGAGACAGAGAAGGATACGAGAGAAGTTCAGATAGAGGGGTTTAGATTACAACAGATTTAAACAGAATTCTAACACCCTCCCTTAATCTAAACTACCCTACATTCAAATTTCTCTTGAACTCCTCAAATGGCCTCGCTGGAAGAGCTTTAGTAAATCCATCTGCCAATTGATCCTTGGATGGAATGAACCGTATCTCTAACTTTTTCTCAGCAACTCTTTCTCGTACAAAGTGAAAATCTATCTCAATGTGCTTGGTTCTAGCATGAAACACTGGATTAGCGGACAAATAAGTAGCACCCAAATTGTCACACCATAAACAAGATGTACGATGTTGCTTAATCCCTAGCTCTTGAAGCAATGATTCCACCCAAATAATTTCGGCAGTTGCATTTGCAAGGGATTTATACTCAGCCTCTGTACTTGACCTTGACACTGTGGCTTGTTTTCTAGCACTCCAAGAAATAAGATTTGACCCAAAGAACACACGCAAATCCTCCGATCGACTTTTCATCATCACTACATCCTGCCCAGTCGGCATCGGAAAAAGCACTAACAAGTGTAGAATTCGAACGCTTGAACTGAAGTCCCAAACTCACAGTGTGCTTGATATATCTTATAATTCTTTTGACAGATGTCCAATGAGTGGAGGTAGGAGCATGCAAATATTGACAAACCTTATTTACAGCAAATGATATGTCTGGCCGTGTCAAGGTTAAATATTGTAAAGCTCCAACAGCACTTCTATACTTTGTACTTTCCTGTTCATTGAGTGGTTCTCCTTGATATGCCGAAAGTTGTTCTGAAGAAGACAATGGCGTGGGTGAAGGTTTGCAATCCTTCATTCCCATACGAGCTAGAAGCTCAGTAGCATATTTTTCCTGATTTAACATTATGCCATTTTGAGTCTTCTTAACTTCAATGCCCAAGAAAAAATGCAAGTCACCTAGATCCTTCAATGCAAACTCTGAACCCAAATCACGCAAGAGAGCATTAGTAGCATTCTGTGATGAGCTTGCAACTATGATGTCATCAACATATATGAGCACAAAAACCACTGTGTTTGCCTTATTATAAATAAAGAGAGATGTATCTGCTTTGGATGGAACAAATCCAAGATGCTTCAATTGCAAACTCAACCTGGAGAACCATGCTCTGGGTGACTGCTTCAAACCATAAAGAGCCTTATCAAGTTTGCAAACATAATGAGGTGTTTGTTTATTCTCATACCCTGGTGGTTGCCTCATATAGACCTCCTCTTCCAGAACACCATGCAAAAACGCATTCTGAACATCTAGCTGTCTAAGACTCCATCCTTTTGAAACAGCAATGGCTAGCACAAGTCTTATAGTAGCAGCTTTAACGACCGGACTAAATGTATCCTCGTAGTCAATACCATATCGTTGCTTAAACCCTTTTGCAACCAGACGTGCCTTGTACCTATCAATGGAGCCATCTGCCTTTCTTTTTATTCTATAAACCCATTTGCAATCAATAATATTTTTACCTCTCTGATTCGGTACCAAGTGCCATGTCTTGTTCTTCATGAGTGCACCATATTCTTCATCCATAGCTCCTTTCCACCTGGGATCTCTAAATGCATCATCTAATTTTGCTGGTTCACCTGAAATACACAGCATGCCATATGGTATTGTGCCATCCGTTCTTTTTTTAGGATTTCTAATACCTTTTTGAAGTCGAGTCATGACTCGTGTAGCATCAGGTTGTGGCCGTGCTGAATTCTGTGCAGAAGCATGAACAGATTGGCTAGACACAGAAGATCCTGGAGAGCTCTCAGAACTTGCCATAGACGATCCAGTGGCCTCTGGTGTGGCGGCCGCTTCTTCTGTGGTCGCAGAATCAGCAGCCGCATCTGATCCGCACCCTGGCGCGGTTGGCTGCATGTGGGCAGAGCGCCCCGCGGCGATTGGCTGCATGCGTCGCAGCTGCATGCGCCCGCGCCCGCGCCCCTGACTGACGGGCTCCTGATCCGAGGCAGATACGTGCCCGTGATCCAAGGAGGATTCCCGCACGGGCGTGGCAGGCGCCGCCAGATCGCCCTCGAATACTGCGCCTGCTCCCTCTTCTTCTGGCACATGAAATAACGGAGCGTTTTGATCAATTTGAACACCGTTTTCTGCCCCGTTTTCTTCAGAGACCTGCACACGTACAGAAGAAACACTGTTTCCAGGAACATTATCATGATGGTTAGTACAATTGTTATCTCCCCCTTGATCAAAACTAGGAGACATGGATGGAAGGAGAAGTATTTCTTGACGAAGGAGGGCACCGGCATTGGGATGAAGAGATGCAAAAGGAAATACTGACTCGTCAAACACAACGTCTCTGGAGATATATACTCGTCCCGTAGAGATGTCAAGACACTTGACTCCTTTGTGCATAGGGCTATAACCTATGAAAGCACATTTTTTTGAACGGAACGCAAGTTTGCGTGTGTTATAAGGCCGGAGGTTGGGCCAACAAGCACATCCGAAAACTCTAAGAGACTTGTAATCTGGTGAAATACCAAAAAGACGAGTAATGGGATTCTCAAAGTTGATGACTTTGCTAGGACGAATATTTATGAGATATGTGGCAGTAAGAAAAGCTTCATCCCAAAATTTTAGAGGCATGGAGGCGTTTGCTAGCAATGCTAGTCCAACTTCAACAATATGGCGGTGCTTGCGTTCAGCAGACCCATTTTGTTGGTGAGCATGGGGACATGAAACATGATGAGAAATTCCAATATTTTGAAAGAAAGAATTTAGTTTCTCATACTCACCACCCCAGTCGGTTTGCATGGCGAGAATTTTGGAATTCAATTGTCGTTCAACAAGGTTCTGAAAATTGCTAAAGACTTGGAAAACATCGGATCGTTTCTTTAGCAAATAAATCCAGGTAAACTTACTATAATCATCAATAAAGCTCACATAGTATGAAAATCTTCCAACTGAGGTAGGGGCTGGTCCCCATACATCTGAAAAAACAAGTTGCAATGGAGCAGTGGAAATACTAGTAGAGATAGGATAGGGTAACTGATGACTCTTAGCCTGTTGACAAGCATCACAAACTAACTCAGAACTAGGCTCATAAGAGAGCTTATTTTTACTAAGGACATGCTGAACTATAACTGAAGAAGGATGACCCAAACGACTATGCCACTTTGCCGAAGATGGTTTGGTGACACTCCAAGCTTGTTTATTTGACCATGATGAAGATGATGATATGAGTGGATATAAGCCTCCCTCACACTTTCCTCTAAGGATGATTCTCCTCGTTGCCAAGTCCTTGACCACAAAAGAGTAAGGGTAAAAAATTATGAGAACATTATTGTCGAGGGTAAAGCGATGGACAGAGACAAGATTCTTGGATGTATCAGGGACATGTAGGACATTGTTTAGATGCAAGTCTTTTAAGGGGGTTTTAACAATTGAATTTCCAACATGGGTAATGTCCATACCTGAACCACTTGCCGTGTGCACTTGGTCACCTCCGTGGTATCTTTCCCTCATCGTCAACTTGTCAAGTTCCCCTGTAATGTGCTCCGTAGCGCCAGAATCTGCGTACCAGTTGGTGTCAATCCCGTAGGAGTTTGTGACAATGTTGGCCTTCTTTTCTTCGTGATCCTCATCATACCGATGCCAGCAGGCCCTTGCGCCGCCGGGGTGATGCTTGTAGCAGATCTGGCATTCGGGATAATCCCATTCTTGCTGTTGTGGCTGCTGTAGTTGTTGTCGTGGCTGCTGTAGTTGTTGTCGTGGGCGTTGCTGATGGCCGCCGTAGCCGCCGCGAGCAGGAGAAGAGGAGGGACGGTCACCGCGATCACCACGGCCGCGCCCCCTGTTTCCTCGCCCACGGCCACCTCTTGGTCTGTACTGCCCACGCCCTCTGTAAATAGTATTGGCAGAGGAGCGAAAGCCGCCTGGTCCATCTCCTAGCATCTCCATCCTCTGGTCGAAGGCAGAGATCTGCGAGAAGAGATCATCAACCGTAATAGAACTCTTGATGGCGCCAACTGCTGCCACAATTGGATCATAATCCCGATCGAGTCCAGCCAGGATGTAATCCACCATCTCTCCATCGGTTACTGGACGACCCGCTGCAGCAAGTTCATCACCGAGGCTCTTCATCTTGGCGATGAACGCATTACTGGACATGTTGCCCTTCTTGGTGTTGGAGATTGCAATCCTCAGATTTGTTATCCGAGACTGAGACTGCGCAGCGAACAAAGTAGTAAGGGCAATCCAAAGATCATGGGTATTCTCCTTACCGATGACTTGTGCGAGAATCTCCGGGGTCAGCGAATTGAGCAAGTAGCTCAGGACCTGCTGGTCCTTTGACAGCCACGGGCCATATAGAACATTAGGCTCTATGGCCGTGGTCTTGTCCGCCTTGGTGACTTCCACCGTCTTCGGTGGTGCGGCGTCGCTGCCGTCGAGGAGGCCGGTCACTTGCGCTCCACGCAGTGCCGGCATTACTTGCGCCTTCCACAGGAGGTAATTCCCCCTTGCAAGCTTTTCTGTTGGAGGTGCGCCGAGGTTGAGGACGACGGCGCTTGAGCTTGCGGCCATGGCGAAGATAGGGTTTCTGGTTTCTGTGTTGCTAGATAGAAGGGAAGAGGCTAGCTCTGTATACCATGTAAGATTTGATCTGGTGGAAGCGTTCCTACTCCCGATGGGAGCCGCGTTGTGTTTATTTATGAGAGACAGGAAAAGCCCCTGCCGTGGCGTACAAGATATCAACGATCGCTAGGATACATCGATGAGGAGACAGAGAAGGATACGAGAGAAGTTCAGATAGAGGGGTTTAGATTACAACAGATTTAAACAGAATTCTAACAAGAATAACAATTATTCTTTAAGTTCAAATGAATAACCGTATCGCAACAAACATGATCAAATCATATTCATGCTCAACGCAAACGCTAAATAACATTTATTTAGGTTTAACACCAATCTCAAAAATATAGGGAGTGTGTGATGATGATCATATCAATCTTGGAACTATTTCCAACACTCATCGTCACTTCCCCTCAACTAGTCTCTGTTTATTATGTAACTCCTGTTTCGATTTACTAATCTTAGCAACCGAACAAGTATCAAATACTCAGGGGCTACTATGAACACTAGTAAGGCACACATCAAACACCTGTATATCAAATACACCCTTGTTCACTTTGCCATCCTTCTTATCCACCAAATATTTAGGGCATTTCCGCTTCCAGTGACTATTTCCTTTGCAGTGTAAGCACTCAGTTTCAGGCTTTGGTCCAGCTTTGGTCTTCTTCACAGGAGTGACAACTTGTTTGCCATTCTACTTGATGTTTCCCTTTCTTTCCCTTTGCCCTTTTCTTGAAACTAGTGGTCTTGTCAATCATCAACACTTGATGCTCTTTCTTGATTTCTACCTTCGTCGATTTCAACGTCACGAAGAGCTCGGGAATCGTTTCCATCATCCCTTGCATACTATAGTTCATCACAAAATTCTAGTAACTCAGTGATGGTGACTAGAGAAATCTGTCAATCACTATCTTATCTGGAAGATTAACTCCCAATTGATTCAAGTGATTGAAGTACCAATACAATCTGAGCACATGCTCACTAGTTGAGCGATTCTCCTCCATCTTTTAGCTATAGAACTTGTTGGAGATTTCATATCTCTCAACTCGTGTATTTGCTTGAAATATTAACTTCAATTCCTGGAACATCTTATATGGTCCATGACGTTCAAAACATCTTTGAAGTCCCGATTCTAAAGCCGTTAAGCATGGTGCACTAAACTATCAAGTAGTCATCATATTGAGCTAGCCAAACATTCATAACGTCTGCATCTGCTCCTGCAATAGGTTTGTCACCTAGCGGTGCATCAAGGACATAATTTTTCTGTGCAGCAATGAGGATAAACCTCAGATCACGGATCCAATCCGCATCATTGCTACTAACATCTTTCAACACAGTTTTCTCTAGGAACATTTCAAAATAAACATATGAAAGCAACAACGCGAGCTATTGATCTATAACATAATTTGCAAAATACTACCAGGACTAAGTTCATGATAAATTAAAGTTCAGTTAATCATATTACTAAAGAAGTCCCACTTAGATAGACATCCCTATAATCTTCTAAGTTATTATGTGATCCATATCAACTACACCATGTCCGATCGTCACGTGAGATGGAGTAGTTTCAACGGTGAACATCAATATGTTGATCATATCTACTATATGATTCACGCTCGACCTTCGGTCTCCGTGTTCGAGGCCATATCTGTTATTTGCTAGGCTCGTCAAGTTTAACTTTGAGTATTCGCGTGTGCAACTGTTTTGCACTTGTTGTATTTGAACGTAGAGCCTATCACACCCAATCATCACGTGGTGTCTCAGCACGAAGAACTTTCATAGCGGTGCATACTCGGGAGAACACTTCTTGATAATTTAGTGAGAGATCATCTTAAAATGCTACCGTCAATCAAAGCAAGATAAGATGCATAAAGGATAAACATCACATGCAATCAATATAAGTGATATGATATGGCCATCATCATCTTGTGCTTGTGATCTCCATCTCCGAAGCACCGTCGTGATCACCATCGTCACCTGCGCGACACCTTGATCTCCATCGTAGCATCGTTGTCGTTACACCATCTATTTCTTCTACGACTATTGCTACCGCTTAGTGATAAAGTAAAGCAATTACAGGGCGTTTGCATTTCATACAATAAAGCGACAACCATATGGCTCCTGCCAGTTGCCGATAACTTCAGTTACAAAACATGATCATCTCATACAATAAAATATAGCATCACGTCTTGACCATATCACATCACAACATGCCCTGCAAAAACAAGTTAGACGTCCTCTACTTTGTTGTTGCAAATTTTACGTGGCTGCTACGGGCTAAGCAAGAACCATTCTTACCTACGCATCAGAACCACAATGATAGTTCGTCAAGTTAGTGTTGTTTTAACCTTCGCAAGGACCAGGCGTAGCCACACTCTATTCAGCTAAAATGAGAGAGACAGACACCCACCAGTCACCTTTAAGCACGAGTGCTCATAACGGTGAAAGCAGTCTCGCGTAAGCGTACGCGTAATGTCGGTCCGGGCCGCTTCATCTCACAATACCGTTGAGTCAAAGTATCACATGCTGGTAAGCAGTATGACTTGTATCTCCCACAACTCACTTGTGTTCTACTCGTGCATATGACATCAACGCATAAAACCTAGGCTCGGATGCCACTGTTGGGTAACGTAGTAATTTCAATAAATTTCCTACGTACACGCAAGATCATGGTGATGGCATAGCAACGAGAGGGGAGAGTGTTGTCCACGTACCCTCGTAGACTGTAAGTGGAAGCATTATGACAACGCGGTTGATGTAGTCGTACGTCTTCACGATCCAACCGATCCAAGTACCAAACGTACGGCACCTCCGAGTTCAGCACACATTCAGCTCGATGACGTTCCCCGGACTCCGATCCAGCAAAGTGTCGGGGATGAGTTCCGTAGGCACGACGGTGTGGTGACGATGATGATGTTCTACCAGCGCAGGGCTTCGCCTAAACTCCGCGACGATATGACCGAGGTGCATGGTGGAGGGGGGCACCGCACACGGCTAAGGAACGATCCGTAGATCAACTTGTGTGTCCTAGGGTGCCCCCCTGCCCCGTATATAAAAGAGCAAGGGAAGGCGGCCGGCCCTAGGGGCGCTGGCAGGAGGAGGAGTCCTCCTCCTAGTAGGAGTAGGACTCCTCTTTCCTACTCCTACTAGGAGGGGAAAGGAAGGGGAGAGGAGAGGGAAGAGGGGCGCCGCCCCTCTAGTCCAGTCGGACCGGAGGGGAGGGGCGCGGCCCATGCTGGCTGCCCTCTCTCTCCACTAAGGCCCATAAGGCCCATTACTTCTCCCGGGGGGGTTCCGGTAACCCTCCGGCACTCCGGTTTTCTCCGAAAACGTCCGAAACACTTGTGGTGTCCGAATATAGTCGTCCAATATATCAATATTTATGTCTCGACCATTTCGAGACTCCTCGTCATGTCCGTGATCACATCCGGGACTCCGAACAAACTTCGGTACAACAAACTTATAAACTCATAATGAAACTGTCATCGTAATGTTAAGCGTGCGGACCCTACGGGTTCGAGAACTATGTAGACATGACCTAGAACTATTCTCGGTCAATAACTAATAGCGGAACCTGGATGCCCATATTGGCTCCTACATATTCTACGAAGATCTTTATCGGTCAAACCGCATAACAACATACGTTGTTCCCTTTGTCATCGGTATGTTACTTGCCCGAGATTCGATCGTCGGTATCAAATACCTAGTTCAATCTCGTTACTGGCAAGTCTCTTTACTCGTTAGGTAATGCATCATTCAGTAACTAACTCATTATCTACATTGCTTGCAAGGCTTATAGTGATGTGCATTACCGAGAGGGCCCAGAGATACCTCTCTGACAATCGGAGTGACAAAACCTAATCTCGAAATACGCCAACCCAACATGTACCTTTGGAGACACCTGTAGAGCACCTTTATAATCACCCGATTCGTTGTGGCGTTTGGTAGCACCAAAGTGTTCCTCCGTGGCAGGAGTTGCATAATCTCATAGTTATAGGAACATGTATAAGTCATGAAGAAAGCAATAGCAATATACTAAACGATCAAGTGCTAGGCTAACGGAATGGGTCATGTCAATCACATTATTCTCCTAATGATGTGATCCCGTTAATCCAATGACAACTCTTTTGTCCATGGCTAGGATACATAACCATCTTTGATAAACGAGCTAGTCAAGTAAAGGCATACTAGTGACACTATGTTTGTCTATGTATTCACACATGTATTATGTTTCCGGTTAATACAATTCTAGCATGAATAATAAACATTTATCATGATATAAGGAAATAAATAATAACTTTATTATTGCCTCTAGGGCATATTTCCTTCACCAGCACTTGAGGATTCTATCAAGTTCAAGGCGACTGAGGATGAAGAATTCATTCCAGAATGCGAAGAACATCGAGCTGATGCACCTGAAGATAATGGTGAAGAAAATGGTGCTGAAGAAAATGCGGATCAAATTCCTCGACGACAACCAGCTCCATCCTCGCGTTGCAAAAGAAGTGCAAGCTGAAAAGATCATCGATGACATTGAAGCACCAGGTCCTCTCACACGCTCAAAAGCTTCATATTTATCTAACTTTTGTGGGCACTATGCTTTTGTCTCTATCACAGAGCCCACTAAGGTAGATGAAGCATTTCTAGAGCCTGAGTGGATTCAGGCCATGCAAGAAGAATTACATCAGTTCGAGCTCAACAATGTCTGGGAACTGGTCAAACGTCCAGATCCTCGCAAGCATAATATCATTGGCACAAAGTGGATCTACCGCAACAACCAAGATGAAAATGGCCTCGTGGTGAGGAATAAGGCACGACTTGTAGCTCAAGGCTACACACAGGTTGAAGGAATTGATTTCGATGAAACTTTTGCACCCGTTGCTAGACTTGAGGCTATTCGCATATTACTTGCTTATGCTAACCATCATAATATCACTTTATATCAAATGGATGTGAAAAGTGCATTCCTCAATGGTAAGCTTGAGGAAGAAGTATATTTTGCTCAACCCCCAGGTTTTGAAGATACAAAGAATCCTGACAAAGTATTCAGACTCAACAAGGCCCTCTATGGCCTCAAGCAGGCCCCTCGGGCGTGGTATGATACTTTGAAGGAATTCTTCGTGAAGAATGGCTTCACACCCGGTTCACTCGACTCTACTCTCTTTACTAAATCTTATGATGCTGAAATGTTTGTGTGCCAAATATACGTTGATGATATTATCTTTGGTTGTACTGACCAACGTTATAGTGACAAATTTGCCTATATGATGAGTGAAGAATATCAAATGTCTATGATGAGAGAGTTGAAATTCCTCTTAGGTCTTCAAATTTGTCAACAGCACAATGGCATATTCATATCTCAGGAGAAATACCTCAAGGATGTTCTAAGGAAATTCGGCATGCAAGATTGCAAAGGAGTCAAAATTCCTATGCCCACAAATGGCCATCTATGCACTGATGAAAATGGTATTGACTTCGATCACAAGGTATACCGCTCCATGATTGCTTCTTTATTGTACTTATGTGCATCTAGGCCAGATATAATGCTTAGTGTTTGCATGTGTGCCCGATTTCAAGCTACACCGAAGGAATCACACCATAAGGCTGTGAAGCATATTCTTGATATCTAGCTCACACACCAACACTAGGACTATGGTACCCCAAGGGCTCTACTTTTGATCTCATTGGATATTCTGACTCTGACTATGCTGGTGATCGTGTGGGCCGCAAGTCAACATCTGGTACTTGTCATTTCCTTGGACGATCTTTGGTCTGTTGGTCCTCGAAGAAACAGAAATGTGTATCACTGTCTACTGCGGAAGCTGAGTACATTGATGCTGGTTCTTGCTGTGCTCAATTGCTGTGGATGAAGCAAACTCTCAAGGACTACGGCATCAATGTGAAGAATGTGCCTCTCTACTGTGACAATGAGAGTGCCATCAAGATTGCTCACAACCCAGTTCAGCACTCGAACACAAAGCACATTCAGATTCGTCATCATTTTCTTCGTGATCATGTGTTGAAGGGCGACATCTTTATTGATCATATGAAGACTGAAGAACAACTAGCCGATATCTTCACAAAGCCCTTGGATGAGAAGAGATTTAGCAAGTTGTGGTGTGAGCTAAATATCTTAGAATCTTCGAATGTTCTTTGAAAAGGACACACATCCTGACACTTATGCTAAATTGATGACTTAGATGTGCAACACATGAACAAATGTTTTTCTTCAATCAATGAAGAACAACACTCTAAGTGTGAAGAAATTATTGAAGAATTTGATTCCCAGAACCCTACGACAATTGCACGCGGTGTCTGAAATCATCATTCTTATACGGTGGGTCACGCCACCACCAAAATTGAAAATATTCAATTTGAGTTTTTCCTCAGTTTTTGAAATTCTTCAGTTTTTCAAATTCTTCAACTTTGCAAAATCTTCACCGTTTCCGTCGTTTTTCTTCATTGGCTACATATATATATGTGGGTTTATGTCCTCTACAACATTCACTTACTATTTCCTCAAGTTGCATTTTCTGCTAAGTGAATGTGATCGGACCCTTCCCCCTCTGTGCTATACTCAACCCAATCTATTCAAAAAAAATTCATGTGAGTTCTATTTGAAACTCGTTCAAAATCTTCACTGTGTCCTTGTCAGCTGAAGAAATTGCGAACGAAACTTTAAAACTAATCTTATCCAAATTTTCGGTTTTGCCGCTCAAACCGTTCCGCATCCCACGATAGACTTATCTATTCACCCACGATCTAACACGATCTCCACCATTCAATACGTGGGTGACACATGTCAATTGAATGATAAGGGTCAGGGGCTCGTTCTTCCTAAATCTTCAGGCGAACAGTTTTTCACTGTGACTATAAATGCCCGCTCACCCCTTCCTCGCTTCCATTACTCCGCTCGACCGCTCTCTCTCTCTCGCTCGAGCTTCTCAACCCCTAGCGCCGCCGCTACTCCATCGTCGCCGGTGAGGAAGAGCTTCACTGCCTCGACCTCGTCGTCGTCGTACTCGCGCCGGCCGCGGAAATCTTCACTCCACCGCCACCATAGCTGTCTTCCTCCACCGAGTTAGGGCATGGAAGATCTGAACTAATGAGCTTCAAATCTACACTTCTCAGTTCGTCGTGTTCTTCATCCAGGGTAATTAAAATTTACTTTTACTGCCCTCTTTGATTCAAATTTTCTCTACAAAATCTTCAAAGGTGTTTTATTCTTCAAATCCTCACACACAAAACACCTCACTAGTCATCTGTTCTTGATTCGTTTCTCCAAGCATCATTTTTCTTCAAGATTCCTCAATTGTGTGGATCTTCGATCTATACAACTCTGGAACTTAAGAAAAAGAACGCTTAGTGAAATTCTTCAAGGCTCATATGGTCAAATTCCTCAAACTTGTTCTTTTTGAAAAACCTTCTGAGAACGTATATGACCTCTTCAAATTCCTCGCAACTATACTCTGTTCACAGGTACTCATGTCCGCTGCTGAATCACTAGGTTCTCATCAACTTAACTCATTTGCAGCGTTCCTCGAAGAAAATTTGCATACTTCTTTAGAGAATTCGATTGTTCAAATCCCTCAACTAAAGAATATGGCAGACGGTAAGAAACCACAAAAAGGAGGAAAGAGGCCTGCGGTCATGACTGCATTTGAAATACCTGAGGACATCTATGCTGACTATTGCACACCTGATGAGGCTAAGTTCGGAAGGAGAACAAAAATCAGCGTAAGGTCTTGATCTGAGAGGATTGAAAGGAGATGGGCAAGAGAATGGAGGGAATCAGATATGTAACTCCAAAGTATATGAAGAAATTATTTGTAAATCCTACATACCCAAGATCTCCATTGGCTTTTTGGCAGAAGAAGCGACCCACCAGCGTCAGCGTGGTGAGGATTTCCCTGAAGAATGGGCCAAATGCCAAGCCAAGTTGGCAAGACAAGCCAAAGAAGCAGTGAGGAAATTCAATGAAGACTCTGCTACTGCTGCTGCCACTGAGGCCTCTGTCAGGCCTAGAAAATCAATGGCAAAGAAGCCCGCTCACAAGCCAAGTGCTTCACCAACTGTGCCCTCATGGCCAAGTTCCTCAGCAATGCCCTCACGGCTAGATTTTTCAAAGCCCTCACGGCCAGTTCCCCATGCTGCTCCTGCTCCTCCAAAGTCCTCTGCTCCTCCCCCAAAGTCCTTAGTTGCTCCGGCAAAGTCCTCAAGACCTGTACATCTGGCCACGTGCCAAAGGACTGCATGCATCTCTATTGCCTCTGGTGTCTCAGCAAGTTCCTCAGCTACACCAAACTCTTGATCAGGCCCCACTCTGCTGAAGACAAAGGCAACAGCTAGTCGAGGTCCTCGGCCAAATCTAAAGAAGAAACAGGTTGCCCTCCAAGTGCCATCTGACGATGAAGATGATGATGATGAACTTGCAGAAATCATCAGAGACAGGCAAGAAAGGGCTGCTAGAGCCAAAGGCACAAATGTGCCACTGCTTTTGGATCCAAAGGCGATCCTCGACTACATTGATCTCTGGAACAAGGACCCAAACACTCCTATGCCTGATTTTCATTTGACTCCTGGCCAAAGTCACATGCTGACCCATTTCATCACTGAAGTGAAATGGAAATTTGAGAAGGCTAGACAAATCAAGAAGGCTCAGTTCAGGAAAGAGAAGTTCCTGAGGAAAAACATTGTGAAAATGACAACTGATGAACTCCTCAAGATCCAGTCTGAAATCAAAGCCCTCAGCGATGATTTCAATGCTTATTATGTTGATTGGCAAGGAGCCAAAGTCAGGTTCGTTAAACTGACTGAGAAGTTCACCAATGTTGCAGCCCCATCGCAACAAGAAATTCCTCAAGCTGAAGCCTCTACTCAGCAAACTGAAGAACATGCCAGCACCGCTGATGACTTTCAGGCTGCTGATGAAAATGCTAGTTCTAGGGCTGATGACTCCATTCCAGCCACTGAAGACATTGCCAGGGCATCCACTAGTGGTGCGCCTGAAGAAAATGAAGAAGTCGAGGCAAGCTGCATCGATTTGCGCTGAGAAATTCAAGCAGATCCTCGGCTCCTCCTGCGCTTACACCAACTCCTACCCTTCCATCTGCATCAGATGTGAGGAAGACCAATGCTACAGAGAGAGCTGCAGTGAAGAAAAGGAAAGCATCATCTGCTTCAGATTCTTCAGCTCTGAAGAAAATGAAGCCTATGACCAGCTCACTTGAAAATTCAATTGATGTTGTTCCGATTTCCACCCTGCCATCAAAGGACCTTGTTCCTTTTGGTGAAGAATATGTGATCCCTAGCAGATCTGATGAAGAAAATCATTCTGCTGCTTCGTCAGAGCAGATTGATGAATCAATTGAAGTGGATGCGATCCCTTTAACGCTTGTTGCTTCCTCGCCAATGCCTCGGTTCACAGCTGAAGAGGCTGGCGTTGAAGAAATTGAATATGAGGACGTGGATATTGGATGCACTACGCCTGTGATGAATGATGACTTTTGGGAAAGTCAGCATCCCAATTCTCCACTCTTCACCCCAATACAACAAATACCTCAGTCCCCTGCACCAACCGTTCAAATGGGCTCTGAAGAAACTCGTCCTACCACGTCTGTGCATGAAGAAATTCCAGCCACTAGTGCTGAAGAAACTGCTGGTGCTGATCCTTTGGACACGCAGACTGCCACTGAAGAGGAACCAGAAATTCCTCAGCCTGAAGTACCGGAGATTGTGATTCCTGAGGTTGTGATGCAACTCACTAACACTCCTCTGCCCAAGCCAAAGGATCCATTCTCAAACAAGCAAAAGTTCAAGGCTGCAGATTTCTTCAATGAGCATGTGTTCTTCACTGACTACAATCCCTTTGATTCTGCTCGCATAAGGAAGAGGCGTTTCTGGACTGCTAGTCAAGCCAATTTTTATTCCTCAGTGCTATTTAACAAAGACAAAGTCTTCGATCATGAACACATCCTCACGTGGACATGGAATCTCTGCCAGGCTTCGAGCCAGTCCTCAGTGTTCTTCACGATGCTGGATTGCTGAATTTCTGCACTGACATCTATGATTGGAATGAAGAACTCATTCTTCAATTCTATGCAACGCTGCACATCACAGGAAATTCTGAAGATGTGAACTCATGGGTGCTGGACTGGATGTCGGAAAATACTGACTACAAGGCACCAGCAACTGAATTGCTTCGTGCCCTCCCACTCAGTCCTCCCCTTGAAGGTGTTCGTTGCATCTACAACGAATCTGAGCTTACAAATCATTACATGCAAGTGCTGATGAAGCCCTTGAAGCCAGGGCAAGCCCCTCGAACCAAATTCCTCGTCAAGGAATTACTGTATGTGCCACGTACTGTCTATCGCATTCTGACGAAGACAATGAGTCCTATCAAAGGCAACGACTCAAATGATGAAGAAGTCGTTGGCATCATGAAGAATATGGTTTTCAATATCATTCATGGCGTTCCCGTCAACTTCCATGATTTCTTCATGAAGACTCCGGTGAATATTGCTATGTCACCATTTGAGCTGAAGCCTTATGCACCATGGATTATGAGGTTCATCAGGACAAGGTCTTCACTCAATTACAAGGTTGATACTCTAAACCACGGCAGCTACTTGCCTCCAATTTAAGTCCTCAAACGGACATTTTCCTCAATTGATGACAAAGGCAAGGCAACTGCTGTGATAAATGAAGGCACTCGTCCATTGGATGGTCAATTTCGCAAGGCTGCATCCTACTCCACCAATGATGACTCTGCCACACATGACTCTACCGCCAACACCTCTGCCAAGAAAATTCCTCAAGCCACAGCACTCAGGGTGATGACTGATCGTGAGTTACTCCTCAGTGTTCATTAGAAAGTTGATCACAATCATAAATGGGTCAAGCGTCAGTTTGGTTCAATTCTTCACAACATGACCTCCACACACAATGCAGTGAAGAAAAACCACTACTACCTCCATGAAACCTTCAACCGTACCTGGGCTGTTCTATGTCATGTCTACAGCACAGAAGATCTGAAGAGAATGGGTCTCAAGGAAGAATTTGACTGGTCTGCACCTCCACCGAAGAAATTTAAGAAGGTCAAGGTTCCTTCCTTGGTGGCCAGCTCCTATTCTTCATCGCGCGACACTGATGAAAATGAAGACTTGGGCAACACTGTGGCAGGCCCTACTACGACAACCGACCCAAACAACGCTGACGCTCCTCCATCAACTTGATATTCTTCAGGGACGTTAGTCCTCAGTTTTGATCCTTTTGGTCATTCGATGACAAAGGGGGAGAAATCTGAGTTAGTCTTCAAGCGGATCTATTATATGGGCGTTTTTTTTGCTAAGTTAAAACTCTCGCTCTTCTGAAACTTTTATTGGATCAAGTTGTAATCTTAAAACCGATGGTGCTTTGATACTTTTCATGCACTGTGCTCTGATACTTTTAATGCGTTATTCTGCATGCTTGTTCCTCGTTAATATTATTGCACGCATGCTGAATTTCCTCAGACACCATATTTCATCATGCATTTCAAATTCTTCATATTATATGTCAAATGCATGTATGAATTACAAGATATAGGGGGAGATCTCCATGATTCAACTCTTCAAGTGTGCAATGCTTCAAAAGCAAATTCCTCACTATGCACATCTTCAGGGGGAGTTCTTCTATATCTTGCAATCAAATTCCTCGATATCAGTACTTACACTTCATATGTTTATCCCCGTTGAAAACTTAACCTATATTGTCATCAATCACCAAAAAGGGGGAGATTGTAAGTGCATCTAGTGCCCCTTAGTGATTTTGGTGTATTGAAGACTTATAGGTTAAGGGACTAATGTGTTTATGAGTGTACACAGGTCTATAAGTCTATGAGGAGTTTGATATTTACAGAGAAAGTCGACCCCTAAAAATGAATATCTTCGACTAAAGATTTTGGTATTCCTGAAGACTTTCATGAAGACTTTGAAAGTGAAGAAATTGGTGTGTCCGTGAAGACTTGATATTCATGCAAGGAATATGAAGCTTGAAGACTTTCCTTTTCATAGTTTTGTTTTTCTCCTTCTTGAGTCATAGGAAACACCGTCTTTGTTAAAGGGGTCGAGGAAATACTAAGAAAAATTCCATGTGATGCTCAACTCAAAATCCTACACCTACCAGTCCCTTGAGTGAAGCCATTGGAAATCTCATACAGATTCAGTCAATTTCTTGATGTGATGAGACGAAGTTCTTACAGTCGTTGAGGAATTTGTTCGACTAAGGAGTTAGGAATTCGCCGGTGTGGATTGCCTACAGTGAGGAACATGATATACGAGGAATTTGAGAGTCAAAATTCCGACCGTTGTTTGTCTTCTTGCCGGCTGTCCCAAAATATCTTATCCACCTAACGGTCATATCATCGAAGGGCATTTAAGTATTATCATGTCGGGCTACTCCCTAGGCTATAAATAGCCGCCCCCTACAACCACTAGCTGGTTGGCTGCTCCGAGAGAAACTAACACTTGTCATTTGAGAGCAACCCATCCTCCGAGGACTATGAGTGATAATCATCGAGTGAGGAAAAACCCAAACCCAAACACCTACAAACCAAAAGTGATTGAGCGTCACTGAAGAGATTGATCCTGCGTGGATCCGACGCTTGTTACCTTTGAAGAATTAATGTGCTTCTTCCAGATGGTTAGGCGTCATGGTCTAGAGCATCCAAGAGGAATTGTGGATCGCCGAGTGACCGAAGTCTGTGAAGGTTTGGAAGTCGTCTGAAGACTTACCACGAGTGATTGGACGAGGTCTGTGTGACCTTAGTTCAAGGAGAATACGGTGAGGACTTGGTGTCCTGAGCTGCATGCTCAGCGACTGGGTGTCTGGGACTGTGTGTCCTCGAGTTTAAATACTCAGCCGCTCCAACCAGACGTACAACTGAGACAGCAGTTGGAACTGGTCTACCAAATCATTGTCTTCACCAACCTTACTGGTTCTATTTCCTCAACTCTTTCATTTCTTCATTACTGTGTTGAGTGATTGTTCATATCTGTGTTTGAAGACTTTGACTGAAGACTTTCTCAATTTCCTCAGTTCAATTTCTTCAGTTTGTTTGTCTTCATCTTGTGTTATTCTATGCTTACGCTTTCTGTACTCTGTGTTTGTCTTTATTTCATCATGATGACTACGTGTGTATTCTGTCATCCTTACTTCTGAGTACTTATTCCGCTGCAAGTAGTTCTTCGCTAAGGAATTTCCTCACCGTCAAATTCCTCAGTGAAGAATTCATAAAAATCGCCTATTCACCCTCCCTCCAGTCAATATAATGCACTTTCAGATAGGACTAGCTATCCCCCTCTTATTCTGACATTCTGCAGTTCAGTCCACTGATATTGCCTCTTTACACATATACCCATGCATATGTAGTGTAGATCTTTGCTTGCAAGTACTTTGGATGAGTACTCACGGTTGCTTTTCTCCCCCTTTTCCCTCCTTTCCTTTCTTCCTGGTTGTCGCAACCAGATGCCGGAGCCCAGGAGCTAGATGCCACCGTCGACGACGACTCTCACTACACTGGAGGTGCCTACTACTACGTGTAGGCCGCTGGCGACGACCAGGAGTATTTTAGGAGAATCCCAGGCAGGAGGCCTGCGCCTCTTTCGATCTGTATCCCAGTTTGTGCTAGCCATCTTATGGCAACTTGTTTATCTTATGTCTGTACTCAGATATTGTTGCTTCCGCTGACTCGTTTATATTCGAGCACTTGTATTCGAGCCTCGAGGCCTCTGGCTTGTAATATGATGCTTGTATGACTTATTTTACTTTTAGAGTTGTGTTGTGATATCTTCCCGTGAGTCCCTGATCTTGATCGTACACGTTTGCGTGCATGATTAGTGTACGATTGAATCGGGGCCGTCACATAATCCCTCCTGGGCCCACTATTCTGGCAGCCCCTCGCCAGCATCTCCCTGGTGCGCGGCGTCTTCCCAGAGTGGACGCACGCAAACGATCTTGCCATTTCGTTGGGCGCCTACCGGAGCTCCTCATCGGTGGCACGCTGGAGCTTATCGTCAAATATGTTGTACATGCAGCCTTTACGTTGCTCCACATGGGAAGAGCCCGGAGAAACCGTCGCCCCCACCTCACCATTGATAGACAGGCATGGGCTTACGAAAACTGTGGCGGCTGGCCTCTTGTTCCTCGGCTCGTCTCCCTCATCTCATCTTCCTACTCGCAGACCACCGCCTACCAATTCGTGCATGGTAACAATCGCCGGCACTTGCTGCCTCCAGGACCGCCGCCGTGAAATCGTTCATCCAGAGCCTAGTTAGCTAACCGAGTCCATACCGAGCTGTTGCACCATGTGATGTCACGCACAACAGATTTTGATGGCGTTAACACTGACGAGCCATTGCTAGGCAGGTTTGCTCACATGTGCATGTGCATGCACGGCACAGTGGATTCAGTGCCGAAGGAATCTAGTCCATTCACATACGTTCCTTCCTCCAATGTCCGAGTAGGTCAACTGGCTAGCTGTTGTGGATCCGATCCATGATCCATCGATGAGGGCATGTATCACGTTAGCCGAACATGCTAGGGCGCACCGCGCAGATTCCTGGTCTGTAGAGTGGCAATTAATATCATCGTGACCGACCTAGACTGATCCTAGTCTTGACAGACATGTCCCAGCTGGAGACAGAGTATCAGATTTTGAGTAGCGTGTTAAATGGACACGTACTATATTTATAGGTACATTTTGAGATTAATCAAACCCTGATGATCATCAGGTAATAATAAATAAGAGACACTTGCCTCTGGAGAAAAAACCTGGTAAATCATATTGAACAAGCATGCATTTTCAATATTTTAAATAGCGGGCTATGGCATATAGCGGCAACCATTAAAAACAGCTATAGCTGAGCTATATCGGGCTATAGTGAGGCTATAGCTGCAAATTGTACATGAAATCATTTAGCAGCAACATGCTCAAATAGCTATAGAGGGGCTATAACCGGCTATTTGAAAGTATGAAACATACCAATGGGAATATCATCTCCGGAGTCTCATGAAGATGGTGTTGTTAGTACAAACTCATGATCTCATCTTACGAGGAATCCGGTCGACGGTGCAACGTCTCAATAATGTGCCTGCATGTGCTCCATCCATTGGCCAATTTGGATTGATGAAGGTCCTAAGAGATGCCCACGAGCAACTAGGTAGTTGTTGGCCACCCGATAGATTAGACCATCACGGACTCACGGTAGCCTAACGTGCTCGCTCACAGATTCCTCGGATCAATTGGCATAGGAGCTATTTCATTAAGACCTCGATCTGGTCAGGTCTTTGATCAACATGGCCGACCTGGACACTATATCAGATTTTGAGGTTAAACATCCCTGTTTGCTTAGCAATACACCCCATCCGGAGTAATGCTACACATACATAGGTTTACACGGGTTCTGCAAATAGGTGAGTTTTGATTGGAGATTAAGGGGGAGGAAAGGCTCATCCCCGTGAAAATCAGGGAGGAGTGGTTAGTTAGAAAGAAAGAATCCTAGTTAGTGCGTAATTGCATATAATTCGTTGTACGTTTAGCATTATTGCCCCATCCATCTTAAATAAAAATTTCAGGATTAATTCATTAATTGAACTCTAACAGTCATCATCAGTTAAACCATATGTACATGTGCTTTGGAAAAATCACGTAAATGATTTGAACAAGCATGCATGGGACATCATCTTTGAGTCGATCATGGAAACTAGATTTGTGGTGACATGTTAACGATGTAGTAGATCAAGGAGGCATCTTGATTAATGTCAAAATTAACTACTTCTTAACCTCAAGTTGTTGAGGAGTTGATTGTTAGTTTGTCACCACAGTTTTATACAATCGATACGATCGGACAATTAAATATCAATCAGTTTCTCGGTCGACCCATGGATCCCAAGTTTTATCAGGGAGGTAGATCTGGCCATTCGATTTTGCTGTGCACACAACAGTTAGACGTGCGACATTTTTACGACACGGGTTTAAGCCAGGATATACTGAGATATACTTGGCTTCATCGATAGTCCAAGCCAAGTAGGTTAACTTGCTTTCATGGAGGTCCCGAGATATACTGATGAGCTACGTAGCACCGATACGTCTAGTAGCAGCGTGTCCGCGTATAATACGTTGCTGATATGCCGATATGTCAGATAAGCCATCGATACGCGTATCCATGGTGTATCCCTTTTTCAATTTGAAAATAAAGGAAAAAAATGCCGATACGGCCGCCGGCACGGCGCCGACACGTCGGGCACTAGCGGAGCTACTCACGGGCAAAACCGTGCCGTGGCCTGTCCAGCAAAGTTATCAAACCGTGTATACTATAGTTAATTACTGTACACATGTGCTACAGTACACACGGGCGGCCCGCCCAGTTTTTTGCTAGCTCCGCTAGTGACGTCGGGGACACGGGAAACCTGGTACAAGCCCACTCGTAACCCTAAATTCGTTCGGGTGGCAGACTGGATCAAGTACTCGCGGGCAAGCGCATCGCCGCGGACAACCGTAGTCGCTCGTCGCCGCTGCCGCCGCCTGGATTCGCTCACCGCCATTTGGATGCCGCCGCCGGCAGCTGGAGTCACTGGCCGTCGTCTGGACTCAACTCGCCTCTGCCGCCGCCGCCCACCGCCCACCGCCCGTCGCCGGCATGCTAATTCCTTCCCTTATCCAATCCATGCTCTTCACTTGCTGCCTTGCTGGTGCCGTGATGCGGGCGCGCTGGCTGTGTGTGCTTGTTTCTGCCATGCATGCGTGGCTAGCTGTTGTTTATGTGTGCGTGCTTGCTGACTGTTGGCCACTACTGAGTAAATTGATGATGATTCAGTCATCCACGAGGCGATGGTAGAGTAAAGTGATGATCATTTAGCCATGGCGTAATAGGCATGGATGCAACAAATGGCCAGTATTTTGATCTCATCTCAGGCATTTAATTCATTGTCTTCATATTATGTCATTTTATGGCCAGTAGGATTTTCTACAATAGCTTGCCACAGAACTAGTTAAGGTTTTCGACGGTGTAAAAGTTCTCAAAAATTCTGAAAAAAATACTGAACCAACACACACTGGTGGAAAAAAGGCCTTTGGTCGCGGTTCGCAACTGCCATTAGTCGCGGCTGCGCAACCGCGACCAGCAAAGCGCGACTAAAGCCCACCACCTTTAGTCGCGGCTGCTTAAGAACCGCGACTAAAGGCCCGTCCACGTGGGCGCCAGGCGACCGTCAGGCGGAGGACCTTTAGTCGCGGTTCTTCGCCAACCGCGACTAAAGGCCGCCGCAGGTTTAGGGTTTTAGCCCCACCCCCCCTAAACCTGTTTTCTGTTTAATTTGTATTGTTTTATTTCTTTTGTGCTTTATTTTAATTTTGAAGGAGTTTCATATATTCTACGGTACTACATACATGCATATGAATGTACAATTTCAAATAAATTTGAAATTAGAACCAAAAGAATTCAAGAGGAATATACAATATATATTCAATATCATCGGATGACCATATACAATTTTGAACAAGTTTCCATACATGATTTAATCCATATAAAGTTCTACGTCCTCGTGATAGTGTTCTCCTTTAGGATGGAGGACTTCCTGCAGAACCATCCAGCTAGTTCCTCTTGAAGTGGTCGGAAGCGAGCTTGGACTAAGCATCCACGGAGGTTATTCCTCCGAGCATTGGTATCACTCGGATCAACCCGCTCAGAGGTGTATCTCGGATCATCTCTGAACAAAGTATGCACATAGATTGGTCAACGGTGGCTGAATATCCCCGTCTTAGTCTTTACCCTTTTGAATTCTAGCTCTTTTTGAATTCACCGACCTTTGTATCTCTGAACCGTCTCCAAACCCTACGAGGCAAAGAAAATTAAATGAACAAGAGAGTTATTAGTTACTTGATATTAGGAAATGAACGAAATAGGCCGATCGATATAGGCGCAAATGAATGAAAATAATTACTTCGCAGCATTTTTCGATGTCGGCCCAAAGCTTTGGATCCTTATCCGAGAGTCGTGGGCGAGACATTACGAGTGTTAACTTTAATTACTAGCAGAATCCGGTGGAACCTGCGGACACGATACATGCGAGACGTCATGCATAACTCATCGATTAGCCGCCACATACCATGCATGGAGTAAACAAAGAGAATGTGCTCAAGATGAAACACTCACCCAAAATGGTAAGGAAATAGAATATCACTTTTGAGTTCCTGCTTTGTAAGAAACTGCCACAGTCTGCCTCCACGTTGGCGGGTAATGCTTCAACACAATATCATTAACGATGTGTGGGTCAATGAACCCAACATCATGGATGTTCCTTACTCGCATTCCTTAATCTTCATTCTGCATGTATAATAGAGGACACAACAATATAGTTAGGACATATATATAGTGCAGGCAATATGAACGAGATGGGGTAGAAATTAATAAATCACTTACGAGCGTAGCAACCGATGATAGATTTGTCGAGCTCAGCAGATTGAAAAGCTGGAACAATTCACTCAGTTCAACTTGTACATAGTAATGTTTGAAGTGATGCTCATGTCTAACTTCCGCATAAATATAATCTTTGGCGTTTTAATTTTTATGTAACCCTTGTACCAATTTAGCAGATGTTTCATTTGGTCGGGTAGATCCTTTTCTCGCAGGCTCGACGAGAGGCCCATTCTTGACATATGTAATTACTACCTCCTTGGCTGGCAACTCATCAAGGTCTAATAGTTCACGAAGAGTAATACCTAAGTTGGCGCTTGTTCTCGCTTTTCGTTACTAATCAATCCTGTGCTGCCGCAGCTTGTATGATCTCGGGGCATCCGGACGAAGGCTTCCACTATAAGCGGGCAATCGATTGTTTACTTTGTTCCCGAGCTGGGCAACTTGTTTCCGCTTTTTATACTTCGGCCTTCTCCGCTCTTTGTTCTCCTTGAACATGAATGCCTGCTGCGAAGTTCACGTGCATAGTCGGTAGGCAGATTCTTGTGGCTTGGGACGGTGTGCTCAAAATGACTTAGCCCACTTCTTTTGCTCATCGAAAATCTTGGCTTGGGCTCGGGCTCTCTTTTCTTCTTGCAGTCCGCCTTCCATTTCTCCAAATCAGCAGCAGCGCGCGTCGACTTCCTCGGCACTCGTTCCCAAGGCCTTGTGGGGAGAGGCTTCAGTGATGGCTCCGGTACCTTTGTGGTCTTAGGTACATAAGGGTCCAGGTTAATAATCCAGGACTGCTTCTGCTTCTTTGCCATAGGTGGATTGGGGGGCGGCGTCTGATCACCCGCCGGACGAGGACTGGGGGGCGGCGGATGATCACCCGCCGGACGTTGTGGACTGTGGGGCGGCGTCGGCTGATGTGACGGAGGTGTAGGTGAACCGCCACCACCACCACCACCACCACCACCGCCACCGCCACCACCACCACCGTAGGGGGGTGGACTTGTTGTCCTTGGCGCCTCGCCTGGAAACTTGATAAACTTCTTTTGCCATAGAATGTAATGGCGCTTGACATCTCAAGTCTTTTCTCCCTTGGTGTAGCAATTTCAATCTCCAAGTCCTCAAACCCTTGACTATGTCCTCCACCGTGACACGAGCATAGCCATCTTTAATGGGGTTGTTGTGGTGGAGTGCTCCTGTAAACATGGTAAAGCACGCCGATGGCTACCTTCATGGATATGTTCCCCATAGGATAATACAGATGACATTCTTTCATCTCCTTTATATCGCCCGGGGTAGCGAGGAGGCTCCGGTGCAGTAATTTCGACCACCGAGGCTCCGGTGCAGTAATTTCGATCGTCGGTGCATCCGCACCAGCCGGTGGGGCCTCCGTGGAAGCCACGCTGCTTCTCGCTGCTGGCTTCCGAGATCCGCTGGATGATCTTCATGCTGCACCGAGCTGAATCTCTTCGCTACTAGTACACTCATGGTTTTCTTCATCACTTCCCTTTCCGATGCCAACCGCGCCACAACATCGCTTCCGATCCATCTTTCTCTTACGGCTTCAGAAACAGACGGGTCATCGTTCGGGGAACCCTATTTTCCACGGAATGTGCCCCATGCCTCGTACCGTCCTCCGTGTTCAGGATTCCCGAGGGCTTTTGTCGTAGCGTCGTTCTCTCTGTTGAACTTGATCTTCCCTCTTGAGCATCCTTCATTGCGTCAATAAGGGCTTGGGTGGGTTTAATTAATTTGCCCGGTAAACACACTCCCCTGTCTCCGGTTGAGCGTTCCCCATGCCCGTACCACCAGCTTTTGGCCCTTGGGTCCCATCCCTCCGTACTGGACGGATTCCTCGCGCCCTCAGCTCGTTCTCCATCTTCTCGAACCTAGGCACCCAAATGCGATACCCTCCTGGCCCCATAACATGATTGTACTCCTTCTTAGCCGCATTTTCCTTATTTTGTTTCGATATTTGAATGAACTGCTCCGATTTCTTTTGCTTCACAAATTCTGGCCAATCATATTTCAGTTTCTCATATTGTCCTACAAAATCCGGAGTCTTGTTCTGCTTGACAAAGTCACGGGCTAGATTTTGCTTGAATTTCCGGAATGCGTCGGCCATCTTATGAAGAGCGAACTGTTTGACTTTCCTCCTCCTCTCCTTGTTTTCCTCAATCTTGTTACCCTCCTCATCGAATTTGTTGTATTCCGGAGGTAGAACGAAATGTTCCATAAGCTTCTTGAAGCAATCTTTTTTTGTTCTCTTATCGACAAAAGTGAAACCATCAATTCGTGCCTTCTTTGGCTCATTCCACTCTGGGCGGTGATCGAGGCGTTGTCTCTAACAATGGCTCCGCATTGGTGACAAACTTGGTGGCGTTCTTGCGGGGCTCCAGTGCCTGCCGGTTGCCTGATCGACAACCTGGATGGTGCATGTTTCTCCTGGTTTCATCGTCTTGGTTGCGCCACGCTTTGACGACGTACTCGATTGTTTGACGATCCGCCGAGGGCTAAAATAAGAAAGAGAGTCGCGTTAGTACACATATATATATTTATTCAAATCAGTTAGTTTGTATCACCGAGGCTCAATGTATATATATACCTCGCGCGGAGGCGGTTGCTACTTCCATTTGAAGATCGTCGTTTATCGGCGTTTCTTGACATCATCTTCTTGTGGCGCCCTTCATCTTCACCGTCAAGGTTCAGATAAGAAGAGATATCATCTTCTTCTTCTCCGGTCGGCACATATTGAATATCGCCGTTTATGATGCCGAACATATGTGCTTCACCGTCCGGATCATAGTTGTCCATAATCGGGTCAGCTCTATCGTCCGCCATTATGTCGATCCTGAAAACATGTAGTAAAACAAATTAATTAAGTGAAGAAGGGGCGGTGGCGGTGGCGGTGGCGAAAGGCGGTGGCAAAAAAAGGAGGCGAGGAAGGGGTGGAGAGGGTGTCGCGGTAGAGCGCGAGGCGGGCGGCAGACGACGGCGTCACGGAGAGGGAGGCGAGGACAACACACATGTATAACCTCGCCGCCCCTCTCGATCCCAAAAAAACACAGCGCGCAGATCGCCGCCCCCTCGCCGCCCCTCCATTTTATTTTTTGTTTTTCTTTGGCGGTTTTTGGGGTTTAGGGTTTTAAGTTATTTACCGCTTTTGTTAAACTAATTAACTAGTTAAAATTAAAAGAACAAAAAAAAAAAAAAAGAAAAAAATTCCTTTTCCTTTTCCTTTTCTTCTTCTTCCTTTTCCTTTTCTTTTCTTTCTTCTTCTTCCTTTTCCTTTCTTCTTCTTTCTTCTTCTTTCTTCTTCTTCCTTTTCCTTTTTGTTTTTCTTTCGCGGTTTTCTGTTGTTTTTGTTTTTGGGTTTAGGGTTTTAAGTTATTTACCGTTTTTGTTAAACTAATTAACTAGTTAAAATTAAAAAGAACAAAAAAAAGAAAAAAAAAGAAAAAATTCCTTTTTCCTTTTCCTTTTCTTCTTCTTCCTTTTCCTTTTTTCTTTTCTTTCTTCTTCTTCCTTTTCCTTTCTTCTTCTTTCTTCTTCTTTCTTCTTCCTTTTCCTTTTCTTTCTTCTTCTTCTTCCTTTTCTTCTTCTTTCTTCTTCTTCGGGCCTTGGAGGACGGCAGGTGGGCAGGCCGGCTGGTGCGGGCGTCGGGCGGCGAAGGCGGGCAGGCAAGGGCGCAGGCACGGGCGGCGGGCGCCGGGCGGCGGGCGGCGGGCGGCGGCAGGCAGGGCACCGGCGGGCGGCAAAGGCGGCGGCGCTCACGGGACGGGCGGCGGCGCCATCGGGACGGGCGGCGGCGCGCAGGGCGTCGGCGTCGATCGGCGTCGGGGCAGCGCTTCGGCGTCGGCGTCGGCGTCGATCGGCGTCGGGGCAGCGCTTCGGCGTCGAGAGAGAGGCGAATGGGAGGCAAAACTGCTAAGTGCAGTATTTATAGACTAACCTTTAGTCGCGGTTGGGAGGCGGACGCGACTAAAAATTCTGCTAGTCGCGGTCCGCCTCCCCAGCCGCGACTAAAGGATTTTGCCGCCGCTTCCGTTCCCGCGCAGAAAGACCCTTTAGTCGCGGTTGGGGACAACAGCCGCGACTAAAGGGTAACCTTTAGTCGCGGCCCGCCTCCCCAACCGCGACTAAAGGTGTGTGCTGGAACTGGCGCGGTGCGGTGGGATGTTTAGTCCCACCTCGCTAGCCGAGAGGCTTCGACAGTGGTTTATAAGCGCGGCTGCGCTCACCACTTCGAGCTCCTCTCAAATGCAGGCTTACGGGCCTATTCTGTTACTAAGAGCCTGTGGGCCTATTGGGCCTTCTGCGGGCCTGAATCCTGGCCCATTAATGGGTTTCTAGTCGTATTCAGGCCGTGGTGGCCCAGTAGGTGGCATATTTTTTATTTTTTGCCTGTTTTTTGTTTTCATTTTTGCTTTATTTATTTTGTTTTGTTTCTACTTACAACAAAAACTTATTTATTTTATTTTATTTTGTTTCTAATTACTTATTTATTTTACTTTATGATAATTATTTTTGCTATTAAAGTTTCTAATTACTTATTTATTTATGTTATTAAAATCTTAAAAATACAATTATATATCAAAAAAATCAGAAAATAAAACTAATTCATTTTAAATTCTTGTTTTTCTTCTGTTTTTTCTTCCTTTTTCTTCTTTTTTTTCTTCATTTGTTTCTTCCTTTTCTTGTTTTTCTTCTTTTTTTCTTCCTTTCTTCCTTTTCCTTTTTTCTTCTTTTTCTTCTGTTTGTTTTTTCTTATGTTTTTCTTCTGTTTGTTTTTTCTTCTTTTTTCTTTTTTTCTTCTGTTTGTTTTTTTTTCTTGTTTTTCCTTTTTTCTTCTGTTTTTTCTTCTGTTTTTTTCCTTTTCCTTCTTTCTTCTTCTTCCTTTTTCCTTTTAAAATCAGAAAAATAAAACTAATTCATTTTAAAATCTTAAAAATACAATTATATATCAAAAAATCAGAAAATAAAACTAATCCTTGAAGGTTTGACAAAAGGTTTGATACATCATTCAGTTCATCGACCAAATACAAAGTTTGGTACAATAAATTATTACACATCAATTCTTCCCTTGTGTCCCTCGCTTGCTTACGATTGTGCCGTATCCATGGAGCATCCTCATCATTTAACTTAATGCTTGGGTCGGTGTTCACTTTGAAGGGCAGAATTTCAGCAAACATATTATAATCTTCGACATGTCGTCTTGTCCTCCACTCCCACGATGTTTCTTTTCCCGAAAGAACAATGTGGCGCTTTGAATCATCGCATGATGTCTTGATCGTTTTCTTATCTTTCCGTTTTCTCGGTTTGCTACTCATGTCCTTCACATAGAAAACCTGGCGACATCTTTCGCTAGGACGAATGGTTCGTCAAGGTAACCAAGATTGTTGAAATCCACCATTGTCATTCCGTATTGCTGGTCCACCTTTACCCCACCTCCCGTTAGCTTGAACCATTTGCACCGGAACAAAGGGACCTTAAAGGAGGGTCCATAGTCAAGTTCCCATATCTCCTCTATGTAACCATAATATGTGACCTTTTGCCCATTCTCGGTTCTTTGCATCAAAGCGGACACCACTGTTTTGGTTGGTGCTCTTTTTATCTTGGGCGATCGTGTAAAATGTATTCCCATTTATCTCGTACCCTTGGAAAGTCGTTATAGTCGAAGATGGTGTCTTGGCCAACATGTACAGCTGATCTACAACATCATTGTCATTCATTAAATGTTTTCTCAACCAACTGCGAAAGTCTCCATGTGGGCCTTCCTAATCCAGGATTCAGGCTTCCCGGGTTGTCCGAGCGTAAAATATTCTTGTGTTTCTCAAAGCACGGAGCCACCAAGTTGGAATTGGTCAAGACCGAGTGTGGTGTGCTTCATCGAGAATGGCCGTCCATACATATCGTTGATTTCCTTCCGATCGTGCCTTTTCCACTTAGTCTCCCCTCGTGCGCGATCGAGGAAGACCAATCGGCTTAAGGTCAGGAACAAAGTCAACACAAAACTCAATTACCTCCTCATTTCCATAGCCCTTGGCGATGCTTCCTTCTCGCCTAGCACGGTTCTGAACATATTTCTTTAATACTCCCATGAACCTCTCGAGGGGAACATATTGTGTAGAAATACGGGACCGAGAGCGGAAATCTCTTCGACTAGGTGAACCAGGAGGTGCGTCATAATATTGAAGAAGGATGGCGGGAACACCAACTCGAAATCGACAAGACATTGGATCACATCGTTCAGAACCGTGGTAGAACTTCGGATTGATTACCTTCGAGAGATTGCATTGAGGAATGCACATAGCTTCACAATGGCTAATCGAACATTTTCCGGCAGAGCCCCTCAAAGCAATCGGAAGCAATTGCGTCATAATCACGTGGCGATCGTGAGACTTGAGTTTTGGAACTTTTCTCCGCCATGTTTATTATTCCCTTTATATTGGGCGAGAATCCAGACGGGACCTTCATACTGCTCGGGCATTCAAAAAGATGACCTTCTCTTCTTTGGTCGAGCGTAGCTGGCACGACCTTGAAACCATTCCGGATGCGGTCATCGTGGTCTTTCAAACGTTGCTGGTCCTGCCGTGCTTCCTTTGTATCATTTGTCTTCCCATACACGCCCAAGAAGCTTAGGAGGTTCACGCAAATATTCTTCGTAACGTGCATCACGTCGATTGCAGAGCGGACTTCTAGGATTTTCCAATATTCTAGCTCCCAGAATATAGATTTCTTCTTCCACATGGCTGCGTGCCCGTCGGCTCCCTTCGAACTGATTGTCCGCGGGACCTTTCCAAAGATGACTTTCAAATCCTTGACCATATCAAATACCTCGGCACCGGTCGTTCTCCGCGAGCTTCGCCGGTGATCTGCCTTGCCGTTGTAATGCTTGCCTTTCTTTCTTCTTGGATGAATTTTGGAAGAAATCGGCGATGCCCAAGGTACACGTTCTTCTTACAATTTGGCAAATGTACACTTTCGGTCTCATGTAAGCAAGTGCGTGCATGCATTGTATCCCTTATTTGACAGTCCCGAAGGTTACTAAGAGCAGGCCAATCGTTGATGGTTACGAAAAGCAACGCTCGAGGTCAAATTCCTCTTGTTTGTGCTCATCCCACACGGACACCACCCACAGCTGTAAAAGTTCATCAACTAATGGCCTTAGGTACACATCGATGTCGTTGCGGGTTGCCGGACCTTGGATGAGCACCGGCATCATAATGAACTTCCGCTTCATGCACAACCAAGGAGGAAGGTTGTAGATGCATAGAGTCACGGGCAGTGCTATGGCTGGAGCTCGCTCGCCAAAAGGATTCATGCCATCCGTATTTAGAGCAAATCTTATGTTCCTTGCATCACCTGCAAAATCTGTGAACCATCGTCGATCTTTCTCCATTGCGTTCCATCTGCGGTGTGTCTCAACTCCCGTCCGACTTACGTTTCTCTTTGTGCCATCGCAACAACTTGGCATGCTTTTTGTTCATGAGCAGACGTTTCAACCGTGGTATTATAGGAGCATACCACATCACCTTGGCGGGAACCCTCTTCCGGGTTTCGGCCCTCAACATCGTCACCGGGTCATCGCCTCGATCTTATAACGCAATGCGGTGCATACGGGCATTCATTCAAATTCTCGTATTCACGCGGTAGAGGATGCGATCGTTGATGCATGCATGTATCTTCGAACCTCTAAACCTAGAGGCGGACAACCTTCTTTGCTTCAGACGTCATGGCGGGCAACTCGTTATCCTTTGGAAACATATTCTTCAACATTTTCAGCAAGTTTTCAAATGCCGAGTCAGCTACACCTGCCTCGCCTTCCATTTCAGCAAATCCGATTGTGCAGCCCAGCTTTTTCAGACCATCATCGCATCCGGGTACAGCGCCTTTCGTGATCCTCTAACATGCGATCCAAATTCTCCCTCTCCTTTTCAGGGCCAGTGGCGTCTCCGTGCATCAGCAATGGTCCGACCAAGATCATCAACGGATCATCACGTGCCTCTTCTTCACCTTCCCTTCACCTTGACATCCTCCATGAAAGTATCACCGAAATGAGCAAGATAGCTTTCATCGATGAAATCATCCCTTCTTCATCTTCTTCCATTATAACCCTCTTTCTCCATGCTTGGTCCAACAATTATAGCTTGGCATGAAACCCTTCAAGCGGATGCATGTGAACAACTCTTGAGGAAGAGTAACCCTTCTCATTCTTACAGATAACACATGGACAGATAACAAAACCCCCGCTTGTTCGCATTAGCCACTACGAGGAAATCTTTCAAACCCGTAGTGAACTCACGGAGAGTCGGTTACCGTACATCCATTGCCGATTCATCTGCATTATTATAATATAAAATATATAATTAACCATCATGCATTTGTTATGAACTACACACATGCATATTGACACATCAAAGGTTCATCAAGTTGCTAACATGATCAAGAGTGTGGCTCCAACACTTCATGTCATGTTTGTTTCATGCTCTTGGGGCATTTCATCAAACACCTTATGTGCATAAGAGGAACCAAAAGCAAACCTACACCCACTTGTGAAGAGAATGGCTCCAAATGGCTAAGTGTTGGCTGCTGGATGGGTATATATAGGGAGGGCTTTAGTCGCGGTTGGCACGGCAAACCGTGACTAAAGGTGCCGAAACCTTTAGTCGCGGTTGGCCTGGCCAACCGCGACTAAACCCTCACGATGCACCAGCTGGCCACCGGCGCCCAGGGCCCAGGCCTTTGGTCGCGGTTCACCTCCAGAACCGCGACTAAAGGTCCCATTGGTCGCGGTTCCAACAGCTTCGCGACTTATGGGCTGGACAGAAAGCCTGTTTTTCCACTAGTGACACCTATAATATAACATGATCCAACGGAGGGATTGAAAAAATATGACTGTATGTGTCCTGGACGAAAAGAACAAAAATTTCATTATACATATATTGATCCTGCAATGAGCTGAAATGCTTGGTTTTTTCCGCTGAGGACACATAAATGCATATTTTCACAATCACAGCGTTGGATCATCTTATTATATTAGAGTGAGGCTTCCCTATTTATTTCATATTTTTCACAAAATTTTAAACCGTTAAATGTTTAGCAAGCCTTAACTATATATATACTCGCCGTATCGCCGTATTCCTGTATTTAGAAATTCTCGCACCCCCTATCCCTGTAACCTTATCGTCGTATCGATGTCGCCGTATAGGTGCTTCATAGCTCATGAGCAACTAGCTAGCTGTTGTGGATCGATGATGGATCACGTTAGCCCACCGCGCAGATTCCTCGGATCGATCTGCAGAGGGGCAATTAATTTCATCAAGACCAACCTAGAGCGATCCAAGTCGTGATCGACACGGCCCAGCTGGAGACACTGTATCAGATTTTGAGTAGCTAGTTACGTGAAGACCTCGATCAATTCAAGTCTTTGATCGACACAGCCTAGCTGGACACGTACTACTCTGTCGTTTCCGATTTATTTGATTTCAATAAGAAACTCATCAACCAAGATAGATGGTGAATGGAGAAGTGTATCTTATGGCTTACATTACTCAAATTTTAATCTGCATTAATTACTATTGAGTATTATGATCATTAGGAATTATAGAATAGACTAGGTTTTTCGTCCTGCCTTGTCTTGTACTTTAAGTTGGTCATGTTCTCTTATATATATATGCAGACACGACTCAAGCAACAAACAGCGACTCCAACAATCTCTCTCTATCCCTTTTAACATGTTATCAGCCTAACCGATACAACCCTAGGCGTCACCCGCCGCTTCTGCCCAGCGCCGCCCTTACCTAGGGTTTGTCCGCCGGTTGTGTTGACCTGCTGCCCTAAAGAGTCTTTTTACCGAGCCTTTGCTCTGTGTTTTTTTCTCTCCCGACGAACATCTTGATCATCGTTTTCTGGTTGGTTTTCCGATCTAAGATCGGTTTACGTCGCCGCAGCTACCGTTCACCGCCACGCCTATACACTGACATCGGAGTCGGCCCTCCACCGGCCACTTTGTCATCAACCGCGCGGCAAGGCTGGATGCGCCGCCCAAGGGACCCCTTCGTCCTCAGCGGCCGGCGCTCGTCCACATGGTCTCCATTGCCTGTGCGTCTTCCTCGTCAACGCCCGGGACATCACCAACAACGTCGCAATCGACTCTGACATGCGCGTCATCCCTGCCATGGCGCATACAGCGCCTCCATCGGCCTGAGCAACCGATCACGCGCCTGTCTTCGCCAAGGCCGTCTCCGAGCACAAAAAATAGTTGGATCATATGATTATCCCTCAAAGTGCAATAAAGAATCACTCCCGAGTTCCCATTAGCGGAGAACAAAATATAGAAATTGTTTGTAGGGTACGAAACCAGCTCAAAGCTATTCTTTTCGATCAATCTATCCTAGAGTTCGTACTAAAATACCATCAACACTAGTAGAAAAAGGGTCTAATGTGCAGCTCATTAGTCTCGGTTTGTATTTGAGCCGGCACTAATGTGACCATTACTGCCGGTTCCAATGGCTAGGCGGGCCGCTCTTAGTAGTACCGGTTTGTGGCGAAACTTTAGCATTGCTTCGTGCCACGAACCGATACTAAAGAGAGTGGTGGCAGGATGTTGTCAGACTGGGGTCCCTCCGGCACCTTTAGTACCGGTTCGTGCCACGAACCGGTAGTAAAGGTCATCATATATATAAACCCTTCCCTCGAGCTCATCACACATTTTCCCCGAATTTTGTCAATATTTGAAGGCCCCCCATCCATTCAAGTGATCACAAAGGTTAGCAATTTTATCCTTTCATCTCTCATTGGTAGAATAGCTCTTGCAATGCATTATATAGTGATTAATTTGTGGGTTTATTAATTTGCGAGGAATTATATGTGGTAGTTTATTTAATTTATATGCAATTTGAGCTTAGAATAACTCTTAATTTGCATATGTAGGTGTGGTTTACTCAGTGCCTTCCCGTCTCCGTCGTAACCACCGTCGATCGTCCGCACCGACCTGTCGCCGGCACCACCTTGTGGTGAGCCTCGTCCGTGTTTGTCATACATAGTGCCATGGTTTTGATATCCGTCCCCGTCGGCCCTCGTCCGTGTTATGATTCGGATGTGGCATATTCTTTTTTAAAACTATTTGTTGCATTTCATGTTTATGACAAATTATGCCCATCAAGTTGACATAGATATTTTTATCTAGGAGGTATGTGAATCCAAAATTCCAACCGACCCTATTGTTGAGAGGTTAAATATAGTTGAAAGAGAAAACGAGTATTTGCAAAAAAATTGAAAAGAATTGAGGGGAGAAGATGGAATTGGAGTTGCATGTTGCCGATGTCGTTAATGATCACAAGATCAAGATGGAGAAAATGCGGTTGAAGATTAGAAAGATTAGAAAATATGCCATTGATAGTGGGGCTTGGTATCATTATGTTGTTGGATCAATTGTTATCTTAATTGCGATTTTGATCGCATTTGTTGTTGCATTTAAATGCTTTAGCTAGAGAGTTATTTGTACGTTGCATTTAAGTGTTGTATGAACTTTATGTATGAACTTGTATTAATTTGGTCTATTCGGTGGTGTGTAATGAAGATGAGCCGGCAATGGAAGTACGATGAACGATGCTCTTCCTAGTTGATTGATGGCGTGCATACTTTTCTGATTGCGGCTCAGGCAAACAAGAGGGCGGATGGTTTTATGCCTTCTCCATGTGCTGGCTGTAAGAATGATCACAATTACTCTAACTCAAGAACCATTCACGTCCACCTGTTTGAGTCCGGTTTCATGCCCCACTATAATGTTTAGACCACGGAGAAAGAGGGGTTATGATGAAAGACAACGAAGAAGAAGAGGACGATGATAGCTACCATGGCAATGGGTTCCCTGAATATGATGATACAACAATGGGGGAAGAAGCTAAGCCGGCAATGCGAGAAGAAGCTGAGCCGGCAATGAGGGAAGAAGTTGAAGAAGAGGCATCAGATGACCCCGCTAATGATCTAGGTCGGGCCATTGCTGATGCAAAGAGAAACTGCGCAAATGAAAAGGAGAAGAAGAAGTTGCAGCGCATGTTAGAGGATCACAAGAAATTGTTGTACCCGAATTGCGAAGCTGACAAGAAAAAGCTGGGCACCACACTGGAATTGTTGCAACGAAAGGCAGAGAATGGTGTGTCTGACAAGGGATTTGAAAAGTTGCTGGTAAAGATAAAGAATATGCTTCCAAACGACAAAGAATTGCTCGGGTCGATCTGTAGAGTGGCAATTAATATCATCGTGACTAACCTAGACCGATCCTAGTCTTGACAGACACGTCCCAGCTGGAGACAAAGTATCAGATTTTGAGTAGCTAGTTAACTGGAGACCACAATTGATCCAAGTCTTTGACAAACACAGCCGCTGGAGACGTACATTACTATATTTTTAGGGACATTTTGAGATTAATCAAACTCTAATGATCATCAGGTAATAAATAAGAGACACTTGCATCTATTGCAGAAACTTGGTAAATCGTATTGAACAAGCATGCATTTTCTAAAACGTACCAATGGGAACATCATCTTCGAGTCTCATGAAGATGTCGTTTTTAGGGAATTTCAAACCGATCCCGTATAACCGGTTAGTGGAGTAAAATTTCAATTTTACTCCACTAACCGGCACCTAGCCGACCCCCTAGCCACCGCTGAATCTCTACCTGCGCGCCTCCCGCCGGTCCCCCGCTGGCCCTGCCGCTACCTCATTCCATCCCTTGCCCTTTACCATTGTTTTGCCTGTTCGTGCCTCGGCCCCGTCGCCGGAATCAAGGTGAAATATCGCCGTCGTCGTCATTGTTGACTCCTCTAATTTCTTTCGAGTTTCTTCTTTTTCTAGCGCCGCCGCATATCACCTTGCTTGCGCACCGCAGCAGGTCACCCACCGCTCGCCTGTTCGGTCTAAACCATGTCGGCCGGCTTTTGCACCACCCCCGCACCCCAATTGTTCGAAGAATTGCCTATATGTATTTATTTTTGTTTGCTTCTCTTTGAACCGAGCCGTTTGGATTGAACCGAACATTTTGGATGAAGAGGTTGAGGGAGATGGCATTGAAGGATTCACCGTCATCCAAAGAGGAGGAAGAAGACGACGTTGACTTTGACACCGTTTTTGGCATGATTTTAAATTATGATGTTCGGCACCGTGGAGAGGATTACAATTTGGCCGCATACAAATCAACCGTGATAGAGCGGACGGCCATGCCAAGATAATGAAAGATTAACTTGATCCAAACCCAGCCTATCCGCAGAAGTACTTTCGCCGACACTTTCGGATGCACACAAGTTTTTTCTGACCATTGCAAAAGTTGTTGAGAGATATGATGATTGGTTTAAGCTCCGGAGAAATGCATCTGGAGAGATCAGTGAAAGCTCTCTGATGAAATGCATTGCGGCTGTTCGAGTCTTGGCATATGGGTGTTCTGCTGATGCAATTGATGACTATGTACGCATTGGCGAAGACGCAATCTTGCAGGTTGTTCAAAGGTTCACCAAAGCAGTGATCGTTGTTTTTGGCCTGGGCGTACTTGAGAGCACCAACCGAGGAAGATGCCTAGAGGTTGATAACTACGAATGAAGCAAGAGGATGGACGGGGATGCTTGGATCACTTGACTATATGCACGTACTGGAGATGGAAGAATTGTCCTGCAGGTAGGAACGGTCAGTACAAAGGCCACGTCAACAATCCAACGATCATTCTGGTTGTTTCATGCAAGGTTCTTTGGATATTGAATTCATTCTTTGGTCTACCTGGCTCCCACAATTACTTGAATGTCCTATCGAGATCACCTCTGTTTTCCAGGCTTATAGAAGGTAAACCTCCCGCTTGCGACTACTCGGTCAACGGGCACTGCTACCCGATGGGTTACTACCTTGCGGATGACATCTATTCATCAAGGGCCACCTTGGTCAATACAATTCCCCGTCCAAAAGATAACAAAACACTCACTTTGCCCAATGTAAAAAATGCTGCAAGGAAAGATGTGGAAAGAGCCTTGGGTGTGCTTCGGAAGCGCTTTGCAATTGTTCATGGCCCTACCGAGTACTGAAACTCTGTGGTGTTATTGGAAATCATGACTTTTTGAATCATATTGCATAATATCATCATTGAAGACGAGAGAGATATGCTTGAGAACATTCGGTACATCACCAACGGGACTTCGGTTGAGCCAGAGTATGATACAAACAACGTCTTTACATTCCTTGAAGAACATCGCAAGATCAATAACCCTCAAGTTCATACTCAGCTCCAACAAAATCTTCTTGAGCATCATTCGCAACGTCTAAGTGATTCCTAATTGTTCTATGAACAATTCGGTTTGTAAACTCTGCATTCGGTTTGTAAACTATATTCGTAATTTTGTTGAGCATTCAAATTTATCTTTAGTTTTTATATTTGTGCTAATATGTAGTTGCAATTTATACTAGAATTGCAAAGTTTAGAAAAATAAAAGTTTACTCCGTTATATTTAGGGGACTGGCTAGGTCCGGCCAAAACTTAGTGGAGTATATATGCTCCACTAAGCCTTTTACTCCAGTAAGTTTTAGGGGATCGGTTAGAGTTACCCTTAGTATAAACCCATGATCTCATTCATATGAGGAATCCCGTCGACCGTGCCACGTCTCAATAATGTGCTTGCATGTGCCCCTAAATAAAACGACGCCTCTTTGCTTCCACGGGTCCACGTCGACTACCTCGACGCAAGCCCCAACTCGATATCAACCACGGCGTCTCTCGCACGGGTACCTCGACCAAAACTACACCACGATATGCTCTCGGGTACCTCGACATAGGCACAAAGGGCTACCACCTTGGCTTAGCAACCTCGTCAGTTTTTAATCAGGCCATAACATCCGTGAAGCATTGACCATTATGACTGTTGGGTGGCATGCCACTCCACTCATGCCTCTCTGGCATTGAACAGGCGCTGAGATGGAGACGTGGCGTGGGCGACGCTCTCTGTTAATGCGCTGCTTCAATAACAGCTAGAGCGTCAGGTTGCGTCTACTCTAGCCCGAGCGTAGATGGGGTACCGCATTGGATGGCAGAGCGTTTCCAAACTGCTCGGTTCAGACGGTTCGGAGCAGTTTGTACGTTCGCATTGGAGATGCCCTAAGGGGCTGAAAAAATAACCTGGTAGCAAATACCACATGTCGCCATGCACGGCAAATCCTGATGGCGTCAAGTAGGGCTGAAAAAAAAGCTCAAAGCTCGCGAGCTAAACAAGTAGATCGTGACTCGGCTCGAATCGACTCGAACTCGAAGAATAAGGAGTCGAGCCGAGCTTTAGTTTAAGATCGTTTATAGACCAGGTCAAACGAGTCAATCTCACGAGTACTCGTGTAACTCGTTAGGCTCGATACAATAGATCAGCCGCTCCCAATACAAAGAAAGACCAGCCACTAAACAGCCTACGTCCCAGGCGCACAACCCAAGGCCGAGCAGCTGAAGGCCTAGCCTCCTAGGAGACTCACGTGTTACAAGAAAATTACAATTGTATAGTGATATATATGTTTAATATATACATAATCATTTTTATCATATTTGAGGGCTTTATGTTTATATCTTAAACGAGCTTAACAAGCTAAACGAGCCAGCTCGCGAGTTATACGAGTCGAGCCAATCTTGGGTTTGAGCTTGTTATAATAACGAGTCGAGTCGAGCTAGCTCGTTAAGGAAACGACCTCTAGCGAGTCGAGCCGAGCGGCTCGACTCGGCTCGAATTCCAGCCCTAGCGTCAAGAGTGATCAGTGGACCCCCATGCATGCATGCATGCATGTGTTTCGTAGGTAGACAGGTTAATGCGCTGCTTAAATAACAGCTAGAGCGACCGGTTGCGTCTACTCTAGCACGAGCGTAGATGGGATACCGCATTGGATGGCAGAGCATTTCCAAACTGCTCGGTTCAGACGGTTCGTAGCAGTTTGTACGTTCGCATTGGAGATGCCCTAAGGGGCTGAAAAAATAAACTTGGTAGCAAATACCACATGTCGCCATGCACGGCAAATCCTGATGGCGTCAAGAGTGATGAGTGGACCCCCATGCATGTATGCATGCATGTGTTTCGTAGGTAGACACGTTCGTTCACTTGACACTGAGAGATTCATTTAGTGCATCCAGTAGCTGGAGTGGTTTAAGTCAAGAGAAGTGCTTAAACCACTTGACACTGAGAGATTCATTTAGTGCATCCAGTGGCTTAACCATGCTGGGATCGATCGATAGACAAGGGAGCACAAGTTGCTTAACCATGTGCTTGCATGTTGCCAAGTCAAGTCAACTTGTATGGGGCATCTTGCATGTTGCTCAGTCGATGAGACTATAATGTTCACCGAACGTGGCATCTTGTAGGGGAAAGCTGAGTCGAAACTTGTCACAAAAGTTGGTGGAGGAAGAGTTGATTCTTAGTTTGTCAGAATTGTATAATTTAATCGACAGAAACTTGAGATTCAAACTATGTATATTGCCACTGGCTTTATCTTTTTTTGAACAACTTGTACTTCTAGACAGCCTATTGCCACATGATATAATTTGCTTGCAGTGGTAGATGTGCTCTACACAACTTCCCAACATTAGCTAGTGACGCAGTGTATATGTATGTACCTAGGATGGTTTTGTTCATAGCATCTGTGATTTAAATGATGCAGTGGCAGAAGTTGGCTACTCTGGCCAAATTAGTATTACAAAAATAAATTTGTTGAAACTCGCAAAACGCTAACAGAATGCATGGCTCAGCCACACCTTTTCCTACTGTTATGATCATCAGTTTTCCCATTAGAACAAACTGAAATCTCTTCAGCCATTCCATTTGATTTAGGGAAAATTACACTACCTCCATAACTTAATATAAGACGTTTTAAAAATTTCAAAAACATCTTATATTAAGTTACAGAGGGAGTATTTGTCTGAAAAGATATGATAATTGTTCAGAGGCCTCTAGGTCGCAGCTAACCTGTGATGAAGCTCTAGATTGCGCCAAAATGAAGCTCAGCCAATAGGAACAGCTAACCTGTGATGAAAATTAATCAATTGGCCAGCTTGATGTGATGGGGGTGCGGGCCGGCGGCAAAGCCAGGTTCACCGTGTCCACACCAAAATGTGCATCTGTATTCCTTTGAGTTCTTTCCCATGGGAGCTCGGCGTACACGTTACCCCTGGAATACTGTAATTAAAAAAAAGATGAATAGATTGCCGAGTTTCTTTTAGTGGAAACCTAGCAAATGTAGGTGACAGTCATGTCTCTTGTCAAGACACTAACGAGTTTCTTGTAAGCGGAACTCAGTGATTATGCTATATTGCTGGGTATCTTTTCAACGCCGAGTCCATTTTGCCTTACATTCAGCAATCCATGACATTTTCCGAGTAGTGCATCACTGCCGAGTCCATTTATAAGCAAACTCAGCAGAGTACCTTACATTGCCGAGCTCCCGATAAATTGAACTCGGCGAAATACTAGATTCCAGCAGTGTTCATCGGATCGATCGCCGGAGTAGCTAGTTAACCGAAGACACGGCCGAGCTGGAGGCACTGTATCAGATCGATTTTGAGATCAGACTTGCTTGTTTGCTTTGCACAATCATAAGATAAATCATATCTACATGTCCTTCGGACAAATCAAGTGAATGATTTGAACAAGTAGGGACATCATTTTTGAGGTCAAAATCTCTTCATTACAGGTTTTTTCTTATGCTCTATGCACTCAGTTTGTACGTAGACTATGCACTCACCAAACGGAGTATCAATCACAGCTCAAGGTGGTGTGTATGCGGTTAATGCGGGTGGCGAGGGAGGTTTTTACCCAACATGAGTGGCACCATAATCTCAGGATTGGTCGGCCACCTATTTTGATATAGGCATAGTGTCCGTCCAACATGACTCTACTATTGCCGATATGTCCGTTTCTTGTTTCTTTTCGTCAGTTTACTAGTTTTTGGCTATTTGCATCTTAGTTATGCAGAGTACAGGTTTGTCTCATCAAGCTTTATATCCGCTTGATGTTACATTTTAAGTTAATGAGTGCGCCATTTGTCAGAGAAAAAAAATCATCTTTGACTCTCATCCGATCGAGTAGATGCCATCAGCTAGCTCAGAGAAATGCACATGCACCATTAATTGTAGACTCAGTGAGCCAGTCTGTTCCCTTTCAGTCGTAAACAAACTATGTCAAGACGTGTATCACATCGTACTACACGTCTACACATGCGCGCGGTTGGCCAACTGATTAGTTTTCATCAGAAATTCGATGGTACTCCAAGTGCCAGTGCCATCATCTTTATTCGGATTGGTTGATCTTGATTTGTGTGCGGCCATCTGAAGGGATCTGCACAATACTCATTTCTTTCATCTTTGTGCGAAACTAATGGAATGGTCGAAGTGATTTCAGTTTGTCATAATGGGCCAACTGACAGCCAACTCTTCCAAGGCCACTTGATATTAAGTTGCTAGTTCTGACATGTACCAAGATGCCTCGCTACTCCGTTCCGTATATGATATCGACCACAAATCAAGTCTCCACTCAGCTCTCTTCCAATATAAACAGAGAGATTCAAAGATGCGGTTGGCCAACTATCTTCTGAAAATACATGCATGCTTGTTCAAACGATTTACCTTGTTAATTCAAACAGCAAGTATATATGATTCACCAACAATTGGTACCAGAGTTCAAAATAATCCAGGGACTCAAGAGTCAAGAGTCAAGAACACAACTGTACGTCCACTAACCTCCCTGACATGATAGATTAGGTTAGTTCTATACTTGTGGCTTGCTAGCTAAAGAAACTAAAGCTGATGGAGAGCATGCAGGTGTTACACCCTGCCTTCCATGGCGTCGTGACTGTGCACTCCGGTGTGGCTGATGAGCTGCAGAGGTAGTGCTCCATGGGGAGAATTCACCTATGGGTCACCGTGTCGCTCACACTCATTTACAAGGTGTTGTTCGTCAAGGAGATCTTCTTCTACAAGTACGACCACAAAACCACACCCCCGTACTATTCTACGGCAACGGCACTATGTTGGATGACAATGTTACTGCCTACCATTACCATCTCAACACATTCCAGGAAATTCCTATACATGGATACCATAGCCTGTGCAAATCTATTCTGGATCGAATCCGTAATAGTATTTCTCATTAAGAATAAGTATCTATTCACATTTGTATGTAGTCCTTCTATTATTCTCTATGTGTGTTTTAAGTAGCAGATAGCAGGCTAGCAGTGGGTTGGGGTCCGCATAGAGATTGTGGATAGCAGGCGATATTGCGAGCGCTATGTTCGTATAGCGGATTTGTAAAAGACTAATGGATTGTGTATAGTTCTAGATCACTAACAAGATGTACTTGAAACTATGCTTATTGGTAATTTGCATAATCTCGATGTAGTATCGGTAAAACTGCCGCTCCATTATCTAGACAACCCGCTAGGGCAGATGCCATCAAGACCACCCATTTTGCTCTGTGATATGTGTAGAAATACACAACTCTATTCCCATTTCAGTTTCCTAAATGCATTTACTTTGCATGAACCTGTCCAAGAGTATCATTTTATCGTGCGAGGGGGGCGAAGGTTCATGCAAGGATTGGCGAGGAGGCGGAGGCGGCTAGGACACCCTCGAGCGAGGCGGTCGTCTGTGGCGGTCGATTTGGGCATGCTCACATGAACCTGTGATGAATTGAGTATGTGGACTTGCATAAAGGCTCCAATACGTGACCCTTCCTGAAAAGATGATGAATTGTAGTTGCAAAGTTGACTAAGCAAATAGTTTGTTTGTTTTCAATAGAGTTTATGCTTCATACTTCAATGTTGTGATGAATTGTCACTTGTTCATGGGAAGTCTATGATAAAAGTTCTATGATAAAAGTATTAAGATAAAATTTGTTGCTGTTATAATAAGTCACATAATGCTGCTATATTCATATTTTTGTTTTTATCGGCACCTCTCTCTCTAAGCATGTGGACATGTTTTTCGATTTTCGTTTTCGCTTAAGAACAAGCGAGGTCTAAGCTTTGGGGAGTTCATACTTACATTCTGCATCATGATTTCCTACTGTTATTTATGTTGTTTTATTGTATAATAATGATTTTTGGAGTAATTCTAATGCCTTTTCTCTTATAATATGCAAGATATGCATAAAGGGGGGGGGGAATTCTGGCAGTTGGAAATCTGGACCTGAAAAAGCTACGTTAGGCTACCTATTCTGCACAACTCCAAATGAGCTGAAGCTTCCCGAGGATTTTTTATGGAATATTTAAGAATTACTGGAGCCAATAACTACCAGAGGGGGGTCACCAGGTGGGCACAACCCACCTCGGCATACAAGGAGTCCCAAGTGATGAGGATACAGACCTACGGTAGGGTCATAGGCCTGACCTACACGTCCTACCCAAGGTCACTACCCCAGAAGATAAGAAGACCAAGGATCCACTTAAGACTGTCGTTACCAGTAACTCCCTTACTTTATGTACATTAAGCCCCTTGTAATGGGGGTTGGCTGGGGTCCTGGCGCACTCTATATAAGCCACCCCCTCCTCTGGGACAAGGGTTCGCACCCCCTGTAATACCACACGCATAATCCAATCGACCGCCTCCGGGCACCGAGACGTAGGGCTGTTACTTCCTCCGAGAAGGGCATGAACTCGTAAAACTCGTGTGTACATCTTTGCCATAGCTGAGACCTTGCCTCTCCATACCTACCCCCTTTCTACTGTCAGACTTAGAACCACAACAGTTGGCGCCCACCGTGGGGCAAGTGTCTTAGCGACTTATTAGTGAAGTTGCAAGTTTTTCCGATTATCGTCATGGTTTCCGGCGGCGAGATGGTTGAGGGCCGGGAGATCCGTCTCGGCGCGCTCATTTTCGTCGCCGACGACTCGGCGTGGCTCCAGGAAGCTCCGCTCGATGTCGAGGCGCTCCCTGTCCGAGGGGCGACGCACTTTCGCGCGTGCGTTCGTGGCGTCCTTCTTCGGCAGCCGTTGACCAAGTATCAGTCGGCTCCAGTGACATCTTCCCTCCCCGCTGTTCGCCGCCGCAAGCAATCCGGTCGGTCACGGCTTCAGCGGTGGGTGAAGCATGCGGTGGCTCGGCGTTCGGCCACTCATCAAGTCGCGGCAATCGAGCCCTAATGAAACTCTCCACGGCTGTTCGATCTGTCATCTGGCTCCGCGGAGACGGCGTCCGAGTGCAATAGCTGTGTTCCTGCGGCTGAAGTCCTGATGGTCGATGGTCCGCGTGGCCCGCCTGGCTTTCGCAGCGAGGACGGCGAAGAGGCTGGAGGCGATCCATCATGGGTCCACGAGGAGTACCATCCCGAACCTCTCTCTTTGCAGCAGATAGATGATCTTCGTCGTCGCAACATGGACGCACTTCACACACCCATCGTTGGAGAAACTCCCGAGGCTCGGGCCTTGGAGGAGGCGCGCTTGGCTAATTTGGCTGGCGCACTTTCGACCGAGAACTTCTGATGCGCTCTTGATGGCGAGCCTCGAGCGAGTTCACGAGTCGGTCGGTGGCAGCTTTTCCCGCCTCCACCTAAGGTATACCGTACTCCGATTCAGAACCTCACTGCTGCGGCCCGAATTGCAGAGTCGATTCAACCTTCCCAGTCAGAGGCTGGCCGAGGGTTGGAGCAGATCCGGGCCCTGCTCCGAGCAGCGGGAGAGCAGAATTCTGCGGTGTCTCAGTCGCGAAATAGGATACACAGCAGATCCGTGGCAGCCGATACAGTTCAGTCGGCCCATAGCCCAAGATTGCCCCCGCGGCGTGAAGGCCATGGGCAGTACGATCGTCAGTTCGACCGCGACAATCGTCATCGAGTGCCAACGCCTTCTCCAAGCAGTGCGTCATACATGCCTCGGCAGATCGATGACAGACGCCGTCACAGGGACGAGCGCAGAGCTCCAGTCGACCCAAGGCAGCCGGGCTTCGATGAGAGATCCATCCTCATCCAAGGCCTGGTCAACCGGAATAGAGCACACAGAGAAGGCCTGGGCAGAGATCGTCCGAGTGGCAGCCGATCACATGTTTCAGGCCCAGAGTGTTTCAGCAGAGCCATCAGGGCCGTAGTGATTCCTCCCAACATCAGATTGGCAACAGGAGTCAGTAAGTTCACTGGAGAATCCAAACCTGAAACTTGTCTTGAAGATTACCGAGTGGCTCTGCAAATTGGAGGCGGAAACAATGAGATAGCAATGAAGCATCTCCCTCTTATGTTGGAAGGGTCGGCCCGAGCGTGGTTGACTCAGTTGTCCCCGGACAGTATACACAGTTGGGAAGAGCTATCTTGAGTGTTTGTAAGAACCTTTGAGGGCACGTGCAAGCGGCCAGCAGGGCTTCCCGAGTTGCAGCATTGTGTGCAGAAGCAGAATGAGACTTTGAGGGAATTCATTCAGAGGTGGACCACTTTGCATCACACCATGGAGAATGTATCAGAGCATCAGGCAGTGTGCGCTTTCAAGGAAGGTCTCAAGTATCGAGAGTTGGTTCTGAAGTTCGGTCGGACTGGGGATATGACTCTAACCCGGATGATGGAGATAGCCACCCGGTATGCTAATGGAGAAGAAGAGGATCGAATCCGTAGTGGAAAGAGTAAACCAGTCGGCCAAGAGGCCGGTGGAGGTGGTTCCAGTCGGAAACAAAAGCGTAAAGCCGAGCCAGCGACACCTGGTGAGATTGCAGCAGTGGCTCAAGGAAAGTTTAAGGGAAAGCCTAAGGGGCCCTGGCCTCCTAAGAGGGTAAAGGATCAAGCAGGAAATGATGTGCTGGATTTGCCGTGTCACATCCACACGAAGAAAGATGAGGAAGGTAATCTGATTTACCCAAAGCATACCACTCGACAATGTCAACTCCTAATCCAACAGTTCCGGGAGAAACATCCCAATGAGAAGGACAAGGAGTTGGACAGAGACGACGAGGAAGAGGAAGATGACGGTTACCCCAAGGTCAATTCCACTCTCATGATTTTTGCTGATGTTGAGAGCAAGAGTCAGTTGAAGGTCATCAACAGAGAGGTGAATATGGTTGCTCCGTCAACGACGACCACGTACCTGAAATGGTCCCAGACAGCCATCACATTCGACCAGTAAGACCATACAGCTCGCGTAGTCACCCCCGTGAGGTAAGCGCTGGTGGTCGACCCGGTGGTCGGTGGCACTCGACTGACTAAAGTGCTGATGGATGGTGGTAGCAGCCTGAATATCCTGGATGTTGAAACCTTGAAGGGGATGGGCATCCCGATGTCCAAGCTTAGCGAGAGCAATACGAGCTTTCACGGTGTCATCCCCGGAAAGAAAGCCGAGTCACTCGGCCAGATCACTCTCGACCTGGTTTTCGGTGACTCCAAGAATTACCGAAAAGAAAAGTTGACATTTGAAGTCGTGGATTTCCAGAGTGCTTATCACGCCATCCTGGGGAGGTCGGCATACGCATGTTTCATGGATCGACCGTGTTATGTGTACCTCAAGCTGAAGATGCCTGGCCCCAAAGGTGTGATCACAGTCACCGGCAATCGGCAGAAAGTAGAAGAATGTTTCCAGAAAGGTTCCAAAATCGCCGGTGCACAGATGGCGGCGGTTGAATTCCAAGAGTATCTGAAGGGTGCAGGTCCGAGTGAATTGCTCCGAGCCAAGAAGCCTGCTACAGACTCTGCATTTCAGTCAACTGGTGAAACGAAGCCGATTCATATTCACCCGACTGATCCCAATGCTGAACCGACTCATATATCAACAATGCTCGACAGCAAACAGGAAGAAGCGCTCATCCAGTTCCTCCGTGAGAACTGGGACATCTTCGCATGGAAACCCTCTGACATGCCAGGTGTACCCAGAGAACTGGCTGAGTACTATTTGCGTGTCGACCCCAATGTAAAACCCATCAAAGAGCACCTTCGGCGGTCCACCATTCAGAAGAGAAAAGCAATCGGCGAAGAAGTGGCTCGACTGTTGGCAGCAGAGTTCATCCGTGAAATCTACCACTCCGAGTGGCTTGCCAATGTCATCATGGTCCCCAAGAAGGATGATTCACTTCGCATGTGCATTGATTTCAAGCATATCAATCGGGCCTGCCCGAAAGATCATTTCCCCCTCCCTCGTATCGATCAGATTGTTGACTCGACTCGGGGTGTGAGCGCCTATCTTTATTAAATGCATATTCCGGGTATCAGCAGATCCGACTGTATGGCCCCGATGAAATAAAAACAGCTTTCATCACCCCATTCGGGTGTTTTTGTTATGTCACCATGCCATTCGGTCCTAAAAATGCCGGAGCCACATTCATGGGAATGATCCAGAAGTGCCTACTCACACAAATCAGTTGGAATGTGGAGACGTACATGGATGACATCGTGGTCAAGTCTCGCAAAGGTTCCGACCTATTGACTGACCTCGCAGGAACCTTTGCCAACCTACGAAGGTATGATATCAAGCTTAATCCGTCAAAGTGCACATTCGGAGTTCCAGGAGGAAAGTTGCTCGGTTTTCTCGTTTCCGAACGAGGGATCGATGCCGATCCAGAAAAAGTTGATACCATCCTCCGAATGAAACGCCCCGTGTGAGTGCATGACGTTCAGGAGCTGACTGGTTGTTTGACCGCCTTGAGTCAATTCATTTCTCGTCTCGGTGAAAAGGTCTTGCCTCTTTTACCGACTGATGAAGAAATCTCATAAGTTCGAGTTGTCATCCCAATCTGATGCAGCGTTTGCAGAGCTCAATGCCCTGCTTTCCACCCAGCCGGTGCTCACTGCGCGAATCAGCAAAGAGCCTTTACTACTTTACATTGCAGCCACTGGACAAGTTGTCAGTACAGTAGTCACGGTCGAGCGAGAAGAGGAAGGGAAAGCTTACAAGGTTCAACGCCCAGTTTATTATCTCTCTGAAGTTTTGACTCCGTCCAAGCAACGATATCCTCATTATCAGAAGCTTGTCTATGGAATTTACATGACCATGAAGAAGGTTGCACATTACTTCTCTGATCACTCTATTACAGTCATCAGCGATGCACCGTTGTCTGAGATTCTGAATAACAAAGATGCAACTGGTCGAGTAGCAAAATGGGCGATTGAACTCCTTCCACTAGACATCAAGTTTGAGGCAAAGAAAGCTATCAAGTCCCACGCAATCGCGGATTTCCTTGCTGAGTGGATTGAGCAGCAACTACCGACTCAAGTTCACTCGGAACATTGGACTATGTTCTTCGATGGCTCCAAGATGCTAAACGGATCAGGTGCTGGAGTAGTATTGGTGTCCCCCCCGTGGAGACAAGCTCAACTATGTGATCCAGATTCATTTTGATTCCTCCAATAACAAAGCAGAATATGAAGCACTTTTATATGGGTTGCGTATGGCCATTTCACTTGGCGTCCGTCGCCTCATGGTATATGGCGATGCATATTTGGTGGTTAATCAGGTGATGAAGAAATGGGATGTCAGAAGTCCAGCCATGACTGGTTACTGCAATGTTGTTAGAAAGCTGCAAAAGAAGTTTGAGGGGTTGGAACTTCACCATGTGCCCCGATTGAAAAATCAAGCTGCAAATGAGTTGGCGAAGATAGGTTCAAAGAGAGAGGCCATTCCCCGCAATGTGTTTCTAGAACATATTCATTCACCTTCAGTTCAGGAGGATCCCTTCACAGAAGAGTCGCCACAACCCAAGAGTGCCACAGATCCGACTGAAGTTGAAATCCCAGTTGTGGTCGACTTAGTCATGAAGGGTCTGGTCATCACTCCCGACTGGACAGTGCCGTACATTGCATACATTCTTAGGATAGAACTTCCGGAGGATGAAGAAGAGGCTCGACAGATCGTCCGGCGATCTAAGGCCTTTACTATGATAAAGGGGCAGTTGTTCAGAGAAAGTGCAACTGGAGTTTGCTAGAAGTGCATAACGCCAGAGGAAGGTCGAGTGATCCTCAATGATATTCACTCGGGAACCTGTTGTCACGACGCGTCCTCTCGGACCATCGTGGCCAAAGCATACCGAGCCGGATTTTACTAGCCGCAGGCCAACGAGATGGCTAAGGAAATAGTCAACAAGTGTGAAGGCTGCCAGTTTTACTCCAACATGTCTCATAAACCTGCGTCAGCTCTGAAAACAATTCCACTCGTCTGGCCTTTCGCCATCTGGGGGCTGGACATGAGGACAAGTTCACAAAATGGATCGAAGCCAAGCCCATCAAAAGCCTTGAAGCAAGCACAGCTTTGAGTTTCATCAGAGAACTTATATTCAGATATGGCATCCCGCATAGCATCATCATGGATAATGGCTCGAACTTCAATTCGGAAGAATTCAAAGCCTTTTGTGCCTCCCAAGGCACGAGAGTCGACTACGATTCGGTCGCTCATCCTCAGTCGAATGGGCAGGCTGAGCGGGCAAATGGATTGATTCTCGAAGGATTGAAGCCTCGGTTGATGCGTGACCTGAAACATGCAGCAGGAGCTTGGGTCGACGAGCTCCCATCCGTACTATGGGGGTTGAGGACAACCCCTAACCGGTCGACTGGAAGGACTCCATTCTTCTTAGTCTACGGAGCTGAAGCCGTGCTCCCCAGTGATTTATGCCACAATGCACCTCGAGTCAAACTCTTCTCAGAAGAAGAAGCAGAACAAGCTCGGCAAGATGCAGTCGATCTCCTAGAAGAAGAAAGAGAGATGGCCTTGATCTGGTCGACCATTTATCAGCAAGACTTGCGTCAATTTCATGCTAGAAACGTGAGGGGTCGGGCATTTCAAGAAGGAGACCTTCTTCTTCGAGTGGACCAGAAGAGACCTCACAAGCTCGCTCCTGCTTGGGAAGGCCCTTTCGTCATCACCAATGTGCTCCATAGCAGAGCATACCGTCTCTTCAACGTCGAACATAATAAAGATGAGCCACGCGCGTGGAATGCAGACCTGCTCTGCCCTTTCTATTCTTAAATATCTAGACTGATGAGATGTAATAAGAAATACCTTTTAGTTTGGCTATCAAAAGACATAATTTACTTCTTCCGAATGATTATTGTTTATTTCTTTTGTACGTATTACCTTAGCTGCGAATCTATTTCGCCTAAGACCAAGTGATAAAAATCCTATAGAGTGATGAGTCTTCCTCTCACTCGGGGGCTTAGCTGCAGCCCAGTGCTCCCCTAAGTGATAAAAATCCTACCGAGTGATGAGATCTGCCTCTCACTCGGGGGCTTAGCTGCAGCCCAGTGCTCGCCTAAGTGATAAAATTCCTACCGAGTGATGAGTCTGCCTCTCACTCGGGGGCTTAGCTGCAGCCCAATGCTCGCCTAAGTGATAAAAATCCTACCAAGTGATGAGTCTGCCTCTCACTCGGGGGCTTAGCTGCAGCCCAGTGCTCGCCTAAGTGATAAAAATCCTATCGAGTGATGAGTCTGCCTCTCACTCGGGGGCTTAGCTGCGTCCCAGTGCTCGCCTAAGTGATAAAAATCCTACTGAGTGATGAGTCTGCCTCTCACTCGGGGGCTTAGCTGCAGCCCAGTGCTCGCCTAAGTGATAAAAATCCTACCGAGTGGTGAGTCCGCCTCCCACTCGGGGGCTTAGCTGCTGCCCAGTACACAGCTAAGTTTGAAAAATCCTACCGAGTGGTGAGCAACCCTCCCACTCGGGGGCTTAGCTGCAGCACAGTGCTCGCCTAAGTTTGAAAAATCCTACCGAGTGGTGAGCAACCCTCCCACTCGAGGGCTTAGCTGCAGTCCCGTACTCGCCTAAGTTTGAAAAATCCTACCGAGTGGTGAGCAACCCTACCACTTGGGGGCTTAGCTGCAGTCCCGTACTCGCCTAACTTTCAAAATCCTACCGAGTGGTGAGCAACCCTCCCACAAGGAGGCTTAGCTGCAGCCCAATGCTCGCCTAAGTTTGAAGAATCCTACCGAGTGGCGAGCGACCCTCTTGCTCGGAGGCTTAACTGCAGCTGAGTGCTCGCCTAAGTTTGAAAACCCTTACCTTGTGGTTGACAGGAACGTCAAGACCATTGCCGAGTACCTTGCTAATGATCTGATCAATGCTACTCAAGGATCACCCAATCGGTTGACGGGAACGTCAAGACCATTGCTGAGTACCTTGCTGATGAGCTGATCAATGCTACTCAAGGGTCACCTGATCGGTCGACTGGAACGTCAAGACCATTGCTGAGTGCCTTGCTGATGAGCCGATCAATGCTACTCAAGAATCGCCCGATCAGTCGACTGGAACGTCAAGACCATTGCTGAGTGCCTTGCTGTTGAGCTGATCAATGTTGCTCAAGGATCGCCCGATCAGTCGACTGGCCATATATGAGATGATAATTTGACAATAATTCTCCAGAAGCTGCATCAAGCAAACAGACAATAATTCGAGAGAAAAACAAATTTCGTTCGAAGACAGACGCAATATATGAGATGATAATCCAAAGTTTCTAAACCGCAGAATAAAGTGCTCGGGCATCCGGCGCGAAGGAGTTTTAACGGCTAAAAATTCACTCGGCATTCCGAGTCAAATAAAAGTGTGGAATAATGTTTTTTAATCACTCAGTGGTAGAAGGACTGGCCGGGTCACAGAAGCTATTGAGGACAATGCTGTCGGCGATGCGAGTGGCTGCCTCGAGGAAGGTGTCCATGAAGTCCTGGAAGGAGTGCTTCTTAGTGTTTGCCACTTTGGGAGCTGCCAGTTTGTCTTGCTTAGCCTCCTTGCAGTGCACTCGGACCAAAGACAAGGCGACATCGGCACCACAGCGGGCTGAAGATTTCTTCCACTCTTGCACTCGGGCTGGAATCTGATTTAGTCGAGTCATCAAGGACTCGTGGTCTTGGGACATTTGCGCCCGAGGCCAGAGTTCAGCATCCACTTGGGCCATAGCCGCTTCAGCCGAGCGAGATAAGCAAACGCACCATCTAAGCGCGACTCCAATCGAAGCAGATTCATTGCGGCGTCATCTTTCACGGGACAGTTGATGGGGTCGAGACACGTCTCTACCCGCCCAGTTTCAGCCTCAAAGTCCTGACACAGCTCGTCCCATTGCAAAAAAGTAATGAGTCGACGGCATGACAACAAAGTTCAATCGGCAACAAATTAATCGTAGTCCACTGATCATACCTTCAAGCTTCAGAACAAGTTTGGCGGCGAGTTGCTCCAGATAGGACTCCAGCTTGTCCGTCTTGGTCTTGAGGCCGCCGACTTCAGTGGTCAGATTCTCCTTGTCCTTCTTCAGCTGCTCGACTTCTCGATTAGCATCCGAGATGGCAGTCTTCAGCTGCTCGACTTCACATTCTCCTCCAATTTGCTGACCGAAGCCAGCTTCTGGTCCGCAAGCTTCGTCTTCTCGCGTGCTTCCTTCTGAGCGGTTGCCAGATCCAGATCCTTCTGCTCCAAAGCTTCCTTCATCCTCTCTAAAGTAACAACACTCTTCAGACAGGACTGAAGTTGACGATTTTCACTACGCACATCTGCTTGTGTGAAATCACTCGGTTCAAAGAGACTGAAAGAAAAAACAGTGCAAAGTGTGTAGCTACAAAACAGACAAAATGGTCGAGTGATCACCTCCCATGATGGCCGTTTCTTGTCGGGCAGTCTTCAGATTCTTCTTCGCAAGTTCGAGGTCAAGTTCAACGCTGATATGCTTCTTCTTTAACTCGGTGAGCCGAGCTCCAAGATCACAAGACCTCTGCAGCCAGAAAGACAGACATGTCAGTCGACAGATACAAGCAACAGTGAAGGAAAAGAATTACTCTAAGACTACTGCCGAATCAAATATTCAACAGTAGTCTCGGGGACTACACCCAGTGGGTGCGCTTAGCATGCCCCCACTGGATCACATCAATACTCAGCATGAGTTCAAAAGAGAGAGAGAGAGAGAGAGAGAGAGAGAGAGAGAGAGAGAGAGAGAGAGAGAGATACATCATTAGACCTCAGTCGACTGCAAGCAGCCGTCCGTGGTCTCGGGGACTACACCCAATGGGTGCACTCGATGTGCCCCCACGGATTCAAAAAGTGCAGAATTGAAGATTTCCTGCGTTCTAAACGAAGGAACACCCAGTGGGTGATCAGATATAAAGCGACATTGAAAAGTTCAGTCGGAATTTTGCCGACCTGCACATTGGTCTGAAGGGCAGTGTTGGTGTTGTAAGCTATCTGACTGGCTTCATGCATCACTTTCACCTGCTCCATGACAAGATTCGCCTGTCGAAGAGCTTCCCTAGTGGCACCCGGCGAGTCGTGTGGAGTTTGATATGTAGCAAAGAGGGATGGCTCTAGAGGGGTCGAAGTAGTTGCCGGGTCGGTTGAGTGGAGTTGCACCGGTGCAGCAGGTGTTTGTGCAGTCGACCCCGAGGATGATCAGTCGTCAACTGGTTAGCGAATGTGACGTTGGTCCAGACTATCGCCTCAGGCGCCGGTGTCGCCTCCGCTCTTCTTCCTCCTCTCCTGTAGAGGCACTTCTTCTTCTTCGTCATCAGGAAGCACAACGATATCTTGCGGAGCTACATAAGAAGAGAAGTATCAAATTTTCAGTCAATTGACCATCCACTCGACTAAACAGAACTTGGTCGAACGAACTTACCAGATCATGAGGTGGCCTCTTCATCTCCTGGTGCCTTGTCAATGTCCATTTCAGTGGCAGCAGAGGTGGGGCTGGAAGGACACAAGAATTGGTCTGTCAGATCAAGAAAATCTTCAGTCGACTTACGAAAACACGAACAAGATACCTACCCTGAGGCAACGGGGACGTCCATCTTGATTCGCGGCAATGTCTTCTGGGCCTTGGGAGGAGCAACTTTAGGTTGCTTGGCCACCTTCTCCGTTGGCTCTGGAGTCGACATTCGAGTGCGCTTCTGAGTATTGGCACTCGGACCCACGCTTTTCCCGCGCCCGCCAGCCGGATCATGCTGCTGTTTGGATCGATGTTCGAAGCGCGGCGGCGAGTCGACTTCCACCTCCTCGTCCGACTCCTCGCTCTCCTCCTCCTCATCGTCTCCCTGAGAATCCCACTCGCCACTCTCTTCTGTGTTGTCCTCCCCCTCCTGGGCCTGCTCCAAAGCTTGTTCACCATTGGGCATAGAGTGCATCTCAGTGAACACCTGCAGAACAAATTGGTCGAACGAGAGTCGGTCAACATCAAGTGCAGTCGGAGCATGAATGGGAAGCAGTCGGAACAAAAAGCATACCTAGTCAGGTGGGTTTACGCTGCTGAAGGGAACGACTCGCCTAGATCCTCTGGGATTGTCCTGGTTGCCTGTGATGCTCCTCAGCCGCAAAGCTACTGTTTCAGACGACACTTCTTCTGGGTGGACCCGAGCAGTGTCATCCGGTCCAGAATACAACCATATTGGATGATCGCGAGCTTGGAGAGGTTGGATGCGTCGACTGAAGAACACTTCCAGCAAGTCCATGCTAGTAACACCATCATTGATGAGATGGACCACCCTATCCACCAACATCCTTGTCTCCATGGTCTCGTCAGCAGTCACTTTCAGTGGAGCAGGGGTCTGAACACGGTCAAACGAGAAGTGGGGAAGACCGGTCGACTGACCTGGAGCCGTGACATCTTGGCAATAAAACCAGGTCGACTGCCAGCCTCTAACAGAGTCAGGAAGAGTCATGGCAGGAAAGGCACTCCTATTCCTCTTTTGGATACCTAAACACCCACACATATGGATGACATGGGTTTTTGAGTCACCCGACTTCGCCTTTTTTACCGACTGGGAACGAATGGTGAAGATGTGTTTGAAAAGGCCCAAGTGCGGTCGACACCCCAAGAAGTTCTCGCACATCGACACGAAAGCAGCTAAATGCGTGATGGTGTTGGGGGAGAAATGGTGGAGTTGAGTACCGAAAAAGTTCAGGAACCCCTGGAAGAAAGGATGCGGGGGAACCGAAAAACCGCGGTCGACGTGGGTGGCGAGCAGAACGCACTCACCCGGTTGAGGATGGGGACTCATCTCCCCCTCCGGCAGCCTCGATGCTCCCTTGGCGATTAGCCCTGACTCCGCCAGGTCGTCCAGATCCGCCTGCCGAATTGAAGAGCCGATCCAATCACCCTCGATCCAGCCCGGCGGCAGCCCCCGCGCGCGATGACAACCCGCGTTGCTGCTTCTTGTCCTTCGCCACCTGCTTCGTCTTCTTTGCACGTTCTAGCGCCGCCGTCTTGTCCTTCACCATGGTGACGGGGCAGCAGCGTCAGAGCGGAAGAGTAGGGCGCGACGGAGAAGCGGAGAGAGAAGAAGGAAAAGAAGATGTGCACAGTGCGGACGCCTCTGTCCGGTCACCTTATAAGGGATTGTTTCCGAGTGACTGACGTGTGGGACCAGGCAATCCCGTCAAATACCGCAACAGTAGCGCGCATCGTACGTGGCAAAAAAGGCGGCGCAGGAATCGAGGAATCACTGTTTATCCGCTCCGCCCACTTCGGCACTCCCCGTCCGGCGCGCTTCCTCGAAATTTCGTATCCCGCGAACTCCGGGATACACTGCAGACAATCGCGCCCAAGATCCCGTGCTCCAACATAGCACTCGGCACATGAGATCACTAGTTCACTCGACAGTCCACTGAATGGATCAAGGCGACTGAGTCGACACCGAAATACCGACGCAGGCGCTCAGACTTGCAGAAAGCACTCGCGAGGTCCCGAAGCTCGGAACAGGTTCAATTTCAGTCTACTTTGCACTCGCACCTTAATCCATTCAGGGGCTACTGACGAGGATACAAACCTAGGGTAGTGTCATAGGCCTGACCTACACGTCCTACCCAAGGTCACTACCCAAGAAGATACGAAGACCAAGGATCCAATCGATGACCTAATCGGTCGACCGTCATCCCCCACCGCCACTCGAACATATGGGGGGTCACTCGACTATATCGAAGACCAGGAGTCGGAAGAACACACAACAGCTGGGCATTCATTCCTTAGTCTTTATGAGCATTAAGAGTATTTAAGACTGCCGTTACTAGTAACGCCCTTACTTTATGTACAATAAGCCCCTTGTAATGGGGGTTGGCTGGGGTCCTGGCGCACTCTATATAAGCCACCCCCTCCTCTGGGACAAGGGTTCGCACCCCCTGTAATACCACACGCATAATCCAATCGACCGCCTCCGGGCACCGAGACGTAGGGCTGTTATTTCCTCCGAGAAGGGCCTGAACTCGTAAAACTCGTGTGTACATCTTCGCCATAGCTGAGATCTTACCTCTCCATACCTACCCCCTTTCTACTGTCAGACTTAGAACCACGACACCAGGCGCGCCATGGTGGGTGCAGCACTCCTCGGCCCACCTCTGGTGCCCATCTTCGGGCATATAAGTCAGTTTGACCTAGAAAAAATAAGGAGAGGACATTCGTGACAAAGCGCCGCCACGTCGAGGCAGAACTTGGGCAGGAGCACTTTTGCCCTCAGGCAGAGCGATTCCGCCGGTGGAACTTCCCTCCCGGAGGGGGAAATCATCGTCATCATCATCACCAAAAACTCTCCCATCTTGGGGAGGGCTATCTCCATCAACATCTACAACAGCACCAACTCCTCTCAAACCCTAGTTCATCTCTTGTGTTCAATCTTTGTATCAAAACAATAGATTGGTGCTTGTGTGTGACTGGTAGTGTTGATTACATTTTGTAGTTGATTACTATAAGGTTTATTTGGTGGAAGATTATATGTTCATATCCATTATGCTATTTAATACCCCTCCGATCTTGAGCATGATTATCATTTGTGAGTAGTTACTTTTGTTGTTGAGGTCACGGGAGAAATCATGTTGCAAGTAATCATGTGAACTTGATATGTGTTCGATATTTTGATGATATGTATATTTCCATTCTCTTAGAGGTGTCATGTGAATGTCGATTACATGACACTTCACCATATTTGGGCCTAAGGGAAAGCATTGTGGAGTATTTATTAGATGGTGGGTTGTGAGAGTGACAGAAGCTTAAACCTCAGTATACACTACTAGGGAAAAGCCTAGCAGCAGCGCGGGTTTTGGTCCTCTCAGTAGCGCGGGGACCGGCGCTACTAATAAGGCGCTACAGCTAACGTATAGAAGTAGCGCTTGTTGTCCCACGTTACTGCTATACATGAATAGCTAGAGCGCTCTTTAGAAAAGGGCGCTACTAATATTATCTGCAGCGCTGTTTACAGGGAAGCGCTACTGGTAAGGCGGCGCTACTGCTAAATTTCCCCCCTTGCTACTACTAGTTTTATTAGCTTTTTCCCTGCATATTTGTTTTGTATTTGTTTTGTATTTGAATAGGCTTTATACAATAATCTTTAGCATATCATACACATAAAATGTAATCATAGCATATACATACAATTATCCTCATCAAATCATGTCATCATCATAATCATCATCCAACACAAAGTGGTCTCTCGTCATCAATCTCGAAAATAGCGATACAAGTCTCGATTACTTGCAAATGCATCGTCATCCATCTAAACAATGATATACACGAGAAGAGCTATCACTTTGAGTACATGAGTTTGTATCCCTCTCTCGCATTAGCGTGAACCTAAACTAACTACTGCCTATCGCTCGGAAACCGGAAATCGGTACACCTGGGCCTGACACTCCAGCCACTTGTCGTATATATACTCCTGCTGTAGCACTTCTTCGCCATCTATGATCTATGCACCTGCATCGTCACATGAGTCGATGATATGCAACATATATAGTTGAGCAACAGAAAGAGACAGACTTGGCAAAAATAGAAACAACATATCATAAGCATAAATAACAAAGTTCATCGTACCCAAAATGCCCTAACTAGAGTGATTTTCGCTAGTCGAGGAGGAGGATGGTTTAATTACATCACAAATAAAGTTTCACGGTGCATAACTCAAAGTTTTGTCATACAGAAAGTATGGACTAAACGGACACATTGTCATATGTCGACAATCACTCCACCATGTCGTGCCATCCATCCATGTCAGGGAGATAGTCCTCGAGCTTAGTGAAAGGCTTCATGTCGAGACGCTGAGAGGCTATCCATGTTCGAACGTCTTCCCGCGACATTTGTCCTTCTCCGTAGAACATCCCTGTTTTTTCGATGACCTCCTTCATGATGATTTGGGCAAGTTCGCGCTGGATGTTATAGAACTCAGCTCGAAGTCGATGATCCTCGATATCTCCTATGTCCTTTGCCCATTGCAGAATATGGGCATCGCCAGATCTAGGTGACATGTGAAGGTTCTGGTCATCCCGTCTGTACTCCAGCATGTGGTGTAGGACATAGAATCCATCATTAAGAGAATCGTTCGGTTGCTGGATGCAGCAGAAGTCGGTCTTATGGCTGAAGGCGACCCTGCCGCCCCTTCTCTTCTTGTCCCTAACCTCTCCACCCCTTGCTTGGTAGTAAAACATAGCACTGTGGAGAACATCTTTGATGTGGGTGTAATCCTTTTTGTGAATGTTCTTCGACGAGTCCAAGTAAAGAGCGTGGGAGAATCGGGGGTAGAGGATGATGAGGACGGCGCGCCGACCGCGCAAGAAAAGAAGTACACCTCAAATTAATTAGCCTCCACCGTGCAAATGAATTATTGAAATCGAAGGAAGGATAGCAGCGCGGATGACTTACACAGGATGATAAGGCACGAGAATCGCCTCCTTGTCCTTATTGGCGAGCATGAAACTAACGATGTAATCCCTCGCGTATTCACGGTGCTCTGCGCAGACTCCCAAGAAGCCCTCGTGCATGTAGTACAGGTCAGCAACATAGATATGACATATCTGCTCAACCCCAATGATGTAGTTCATGTGCAAGGCATAAAGGCGGACAAACGTAAAATCCAGCTTCTTCACATGAAACATGTCGAATATGTAATCGAATCGGAGGAAGAACTTATCCGCGGGGAAGCTGTGGACGTACGACATTTGCCGAGGAACGTTAACCACGTAGAGTGGGTATCCTGTATCTTTCGAGGCGATGAGGCCTTTCTCTACCCGCAGCACATCGTCATGAAGTCTCCTTAGATCGCCGAATATGGCCCGTAGCGCTGTTGCAGGTAGGATTGGTTGACCGGGGATATGTCATTTATCCGTATCGGGGATATCTATACGGTCCTGAAGCCGAGGCTTCTGAGGCGGCTGGATCATAGAATCAGCTTTTTTGCCTTTCCTCGCTCTCTTCCTAGACTTTTTTACAACCGGAAGGTCGTCCATAATACGTTGAGACGGTAATTCAGGCACTGACTCATGATGCTCAAACCCTGAGGAGGCGCCAGTATAGACATACTGTTCAGCGCCATCGTCATCCTCATCCTCATCCATGGCGACGTCATCAGTGACTAATGGAGCCTCCTCCTTACCCCGTCCGCTATCACCCAACCCGACACCCGACGCTAATTGGGTAGGTGGGGTGTTGATGTTAATACCTTGCCGAGGCTGCGTGCTCGTGAGTGTGCTCCCTGCCTCCTCCAGACGAAGCAGACTCATTGGCCACAACAGGACCCACCCATTGCAACAATCACCAAGCCGCCACGGGGTCTCGTCGTCATCCCCCACTACTATTAGAGGAGGCAAATTCTCATGGCCCGGTTTGACACTGGCCACGGAAACCTTGAAGACGTTCGGGGGGATCGGCCGGCTGTGGAACAAGGGTTCCTTCGGCTCCATTATCGTCGCCTTCCCCACGTCCACCTTCTGTTCGCCGATGGTGTACAATATGGTGCACGGGGTTTCGTCGGCCTGCAAAGAAAATTCTGCGACGTGAGACATCCGGAAGGCAACGAAAATGGGAGATTATACATTTATATTGAAGGGGGCTGATGTGACAGATAGCGTGAGGGTGTCGAGCTCAGACAAAGACGAGGCACCACCAAGCACGTCCGGTGCGGGAGCCGTTGCGGGAGCAGGTGCTCCCAAGAAGTCAGCGAGGGGAAAGTCCTTTGCATTTTTTTCTGGATTTTGCCTTGTCCAAGTGAAAACGCCCGTGACCAAGGAAGTAGACAAATCTGCAACCACCTGTTTTGCCGCAGCTACCGCTGTTGCGACTGTCTGAGATGATTTCTTCTCAAACGTAATCTCAACCTTCTTGTCGATGTTTTCTTCAGTTAACCTCCGTCTTTCCTTTCTCTCCTCCGTGGTCCCACGGTAGTACTTCTTCCACGTGGCGCCGTCTCCGACACCGTGCACGCGTCCATACGACGGTCGAGTATCCACCGGTTGTCGTTTCAATATGTTCAACGCCCGGTTGAATGGAGTGTCCCACTTGGGCCTCGCAAATGCCTCAGACGGCGTGTCGCTTTCGGCCGCAATCCGGTGCTGCTCTCTCTGCAAAAGGCACAAGGATTGTTTACAAATATGACTAATGTGTGCAGTCGAATTGATCAGAAACTAAAATTACCAGCAGTCTCATGAACTCCGTAATGACTGGTGTTGTCTCGTAAACCTTCTTCACTGGGTCCGAACTGTGCCGGGCCCTCAGGACGTCACGCTCCTGTGGGACGATGAAATCCGCCAAGGGGTCTGGGATGCCTAGACTCACGGCTTCCGCGTCCTCCTTGGCCCATTTGGACCTCTTTCCTCCGTAACCACGACTTCCGAGGTGGTGGCTCCCAATGTTCCTCTCTTGAAGCCCCTTCATGTACTTAGACTTTTTTTTGGCAGCTTCGGCCTCGCAAGCTTCCTTGAATATTTGAAACTGCTCTTCCGTGATTGTCGGATTATCCTTTACAATCTCGGAGTAGGGTTCCTTCTTTTCGATGATCTTTACTTTCACTCGAGTTTTCTAGGCGGCCAACGCGTCGCTAAACTTGGGCCTGGCGTGTTTGTTTATCTTCTTCATTGTCGAGTCCTCGTCTGGATCTTCATAATCCTTCTCATTCCGGCCTGGGAACAAGAATATCTGGTGAAACTTCTTTCGGAGGGAGCTCCTCATATTTTCTCTCTTCTGTAGTTTCTCATCGTTGATGGTGGCGGTTGTCCGTTAGATGCAGCCTATTTGATTACAGTAGCACGCACACGCTTCCTCGGCGCGCCTTTGGCTCAAAATTGCCGTCGTCCACCTCCATGACCACCAGTCTAGTAGTCCTGAGTTTGTTAGGAACCCGTTGCCTCTTTGCTTTCGGTTCTACACCGGCTCCGCTCCTCGAGGCGGCACCGCTCTCGGGGCCGGTATCGATGCTGGTCTGAATCTCAGCGCCGGTCTCAGTCTCAGCACCGGTCTGCGTGTCGATCTCAGTCCCCGATGCCATCGGTCGGCCAAGCAACAACATCGGTTGATCGTCGGTAAGGCTAAAAAATTCGTCTGCTGCCCGGTAGACGTCATCGCAATCACCAGAACCCTGTCCTTCATCGTTGATAGCCATGTTTCTTATGATTAAATCTAGTCAATTAATTCTAGACCTAATAAAATGAATAATGACATAAAAAAGGCCTATTCTTTTGCAGGAATGTTGACTCCTTCCTGGTGCGGCAAATCCCGGGCTCTCGATATGTCCTAGTTTGTAGCACAAGTCATGCCGAAATTCAATGAAAATTTCGGCATGACCTTTGCTAAAAAGTGGACAAATCAAGAACCTGAAATTTGCCGGAACAGAAATGAATCAACATTCCGGCAAAACATAGGCCACTCAGCATCATTCCCTGGAAACAACAAAGCCACTTGGGCACAATCGAACAACTTCAATGAAAAGATATAACATGACCACTTCAATGAAAAGATATAATCAACAATAAAAGTCTAGGAAGGGATCATCTTTAAAGTAAAATTTGCCTAAATTCTTTTCCTTGAAAAATAGTTGTCTTTTCGAAAATCAAAAACCTTTGCAAAATGACCTCACTAAACACTTCTCTGCCTAGGACAGAACCCAAATTATGTTGATCTAGCTATTCCTCTCTCACCCAAACACACATTATTATCTCTAACCCTTCTCTTCCTAGGACAGAGCCCAATTAAATTGCAAAGGAACTCCATTTCTCTAACCCTTCTGACCTAATGCTCTAAAATAAAATTTTCCTCTAACCTACTTAACCTAGCTTGTTAATCCAACGAACCTAATTAACCTACCCATTCAACCTAGTTAGTTAATCTAGTTTACCTAGATAATTAACCCTAATTAGACTAGTTAACGCAGCTAGTTCTGTGTCAAAGCCCAAAATAAATTTTTGCACTAATTAACCTAGATAATTAACCTAATTAAACTAGTTAACCTGATTAGTTCTCTGTCAAAGCCCTAACTAAATTTTTGCACTAACCTAGATAATTAACCTAATTAAACTAGTTAACCTAACTACTCTGTCAAAGCCCTAACTAAATTTTTGCCCTAACCTAGATAATTAACCTAACTAAACTAGCTAACCTATGCATGAGAGAGATAGAGGCGGGGTGGGGGCTTACAGAGGATGGCTCCAGTGGTGGTGAGGATGCAGGCGTCTCCGTGTGGCGAGGAGGCAGGCGTCTTCGGTGTGGCGAGGGAGGCAGTTGTGGCGAGGAAGGATCCGGTGGCGTCGACGACGACTCCGGTGGCATTGACGAGGCCGTGCGGCTCCTTGGCGTTGGGGGCGGCTCCGGTGGCGTCGACGGCGCACGGCTCTGGTGGCGTCGACGTCGGCAGGAGACGGCAGCAAAATGGGGCGACGGCGAATCGGGGAGACGGCGACGCGCGGGGTGGGTTGAGGGATTTGGGGGAGAAGTGGTGGCCAGGGGGAAACGGTTTTTTGGTTAAGTCTAACTTAGCGGTAGCGCGTTTGGTAAAACACGATATAGCTAAGATAGCTATAACGGTTTTTACAAAATGCGCTACTGCTATAGCTATGTAATTTTCTTCCATTTTTTAATTTCCTTTTCTGTTTCTATAACAGGGGTCTAGGACACGCGCTGCAGCTACGTTAGCTATAGCGCCTCTTACAAACACACACTGCTGCTATGCCTTCCTCCGTTTTTTCGTTTTTTCATTTACTTTGCTTTACATTTTATTTTTCCTTTCTCCTTTTTCTATTTCTTTCATTTTTCATTTACTTTTTTATTTGTTTTTCATCTTATTTAATTTCCGTTAGTTGTAGCGCTCTTCTTAGGAAACACGCTGCTACTTATGTCCTAGCGGTAGCGCGTTTCTTCCAAGCCCGCTACTGCTATGCGTAGCCTATCATTCTAGCAATGGGAATATTAGTAGTAGCGCTTTTCCCACTACACGCGCTACTGCTAAGGTTGTATCTGTAGCGCGGTTTTTCTTCAAACGCTACTGCTATCTAGCACTAGCGCCCTTTTTTGACCCGCGCTGTTGCTAAATTTCTGTGTATAAGGTTTTCCCTAGTAGTGAGAAATTTATTCTTAATGCTATTGTTAGAATTTATTCTTAATACTTCTCGTAGTTGCGGATGCTTGCGGAAGGGTTAATCATAAGAAGGAGTTTTGTTCAAGTAAGAACAACACCTAAGGACCGGTCCACCCACATATCAAATTATCAAAGTACCAAACACGAATTAAGCCAACATGATGAAAGTGACCAGATGAAATTCCCGTGTACCCTCAAGAACACTTTGCCTCAAAAAGATTGGGCTACGTTGCTGCACTTTTGTTACTACTATCATTACTTGCTCGTTACAAATTATCTTGCTATCAAACTACTCCGCTACTTACAATTTTAGCACTTGCAGACAATACCTCGCTGAAAACCGCTTGTCATTTCCTTCTGCTCCACATTGGGTTCGACACTCTTACTTATCAAAAGTGCTAAAATTGACCCCATATACTTGTGGGTCATTAGTGCATCTCTGGCCTCAGTTCATGCCAAGAACAGGGAGTAAAGGTGTTGGTTGGGCCGCAGCCTGACACCAGCCTGCCACCACCTCTTTAGTCCCGGTTCGTGGCACGAACCGGGACTAGAGGTTTGCCACGAACCGCGACTAATGAGCATCGCCAGCCTAGCCGTTGGAACCAGCACCAATGGTCACATTAGTGCCGGTTCAGTTACCAACGGGGACTATTGAGTTGAACATTAGGCCCTTTTTTACTAGTGTTATATGTGGATGACATATTGTTGATTGTAAACAATATATAACTTTTGGAAAACATGAAGGAATATTTGAACAAGAGTTTTTCAATGAAGGACCTAGGAGAAGCTGCTTCATATTATGCATCAAGATCTATAGAGATAGATCAAGATGCTTGATAGGACTTTGACAACGCACATACCTTGATAAGATTTCAAAGAAGTTTAAAATGGATAAGTCCAAGAAGAGGTTCTTGCCTGTTTTGCAAGGTGTGAAGTTGAGTAAGACTCAATGCCCAACGACTGCAGAGTTAAGAGAAAAGATGAGTGTCATCCTGTATGCTTTAGCCATAGGCTCAATTATGTATGTGATGTTTTGCATGAGAAAAGATGTCAGTCTTGCCATAAGTATGGCCAGAAGGTTTCAAAGCAATCCTGGAGTGGAACACTGGATAACGGTCAAGAATATCCTTAAGTACCTGAAAAGGACTAAGGAAATGTTTCTCGTTTATGCAGGTGATCAAGAGCTTGTCGTAAAGGGTTATCTCGATGCAAGCTTTGACATTGATTCTAAATGGGGGAGCAGTAAGCTGGTGTAGTTCCAAGCAAAACGTGGTAGCTGATTCTACATGGAAAGTAGAGTACATCGCTGCATCGGAAGCAGCAAACGAAGGTGTCCGGATGAAGCAGTTCATGACAGATCTTGGAGTTGTTCCTAGTGCACTAGACCCAATGACACTGCTCCGTAACAACACTGGTGTCATTCCTCTGGCCAAGGAACCAAGGTTTCACAAAAGGGCATGACACATAAAGCGACGCTTCAATTCCATCCGAGACAGGGTCAAGGAGGAAGACATAAACATTTGAAATGTACAGATCGATCGAAATGTTGCATATCCATTAACTAAACCTCTGGCAGGGGCAAAACATGATCAACACTAGAACTCTATGGGTGTTAGATTCATTACCATGTAATACTAGATTATTGACTATAGTGCAAGTGGGAGATTGTTGGAAATATACCCTAGAGGCAATAGAAAAGTGGTTATTATAATATTTCCTTGTTCAAGATAATCCTTTATTATCCATGCTATAATTGTATTGACCCGAAACTCAAATACATGTGTTGATACATAGACAAAAACATGTCCCTAGTAAGCCTCTACCGGACTAGCTCGTTCATCAAAGAGGGCTATGGTTTCCGAGTCATGGACATGAGTTGCCATTTGATAACGGTATCACATCCTTGGGATAATGATGTGATGGACAAGACCCAAACTAGCATATGATCGTATCAAGTTTACTGCTATCGTTTTCTGCATGTTGAGTATATGTTTCTATGAACATGAGATTAACACACTGACACCGAAGGAATACCTTGTATGTACAAAATGACGCAATGTAATTGGGTGACTATAAAGGTGCTCTACAGGTATCTCCGAGTTGGCATGGATCAAGAATGGGATTTGTCACTCCGTATGACGGAGAAGTATCTCATGGCCCACTCGGTAATACAACATCACAATGAGCTTGTGATAAGTCTCCAACGTATCTATAATTCTTTATTGTTCCATGCTATTATATTACTTGTTTTGTATGTTTAATGGGCTTTACTAAGCACTTTTACATTATTTTTGGGACTAACCTATTAACTGGAGGCCCAACCCAAATTGTTGTTTTCTTGCTTATTTTAGTCACTGTTCAAGAAATCTTCCGATTCAGCGATTTATCGTCCGATTTATCGCTACTCATGGGGTGACCGATAAGATTATGCCTTATCTTCACCGTTTATCGTTTGGGCCGATTTATCACTCTGACAAGCGATTTATCAGGAATCTACCGATAAATCGAGCCTATTGCCAACATTATGTTTGCAAAAACTATGTTTATTTGTGTTTTGCGGACCTTGTTTTGCAATATATACTATTGTCCTATTTTGTTTGTCATTATAAGCAGATTAAAAGGCTAGGAATCAAGCTAACACTTCTGTCCAATATTGTTTTGGTGTTGAATATAGCATATTTTAGTGTTGGGAACCTGAGATTTGAAAAAAATGGCCGATTAATAGTCGACCGATAAAATCGATTAATCGGCCGATTTCTGATTAATCTCTAATCCCCAACTAACCAAGAAACTAACGGTAAGCGATATCCTCAACATTGATTTTAGTGTTTCGAAGAAAATGAATATCAAATGGAGTCCAAACGGAAAGAAACCTTCGGGAGAGTTATTTTTGGAACAAACGCAATCCAGGAGACTTGGAGTGGACGTCAAGAAACAAACGAGGAAGCCACGAGGTAGGGAGGCGTGCCCCGGGGGGTGGGCGCGCCCCTACCCTTGTGGGACCCTAGTGGCTCTCCTGACCGACTTCCTTCGCCTATATATATCCACACACCCTCAAAACATCCAGGAGCACCACGAATCCCTATTTCCACCGCCACAACCTTCTGTACCCGTGAGATCCCACCTTGGGGCCTTTTCCGGCGCTCCGCCGGAGGGGGAATCGATCACGGAGGGCTTCTACATCAACGCCATAGCCTCTCCGATGAAGTGTGAGTAGTTTACCACAGACATTCGGGTCCATAGTTATTAGCTAGATGGCTTCTTCTCTCTCCTTGATTCTCAATACAAAGTTCTCCTCGATTATCTTGGAGATCCATTCGTTTTAACTCCTTTTGCGGTGTGTTTGTCGAGATCCAATGAATTGTGGGTTTATGATCAAGTTTATCTATGAGAAATATTTGAATCTCCCCTGAATTCTTTTATGTATGATTGGTTATCTTTGCAAGTCTCTTCGAATTATCAGTTTGGTTTGGCCTACTAGATTGATCTTTCTTGCAATAGGAGAAGTGCTTACTTTGGGTTCAATCTTGCATTGTCCTTTCCCAGTGACAGCAGGGGCAATAAGGCACGTATTGTATTGTTTCCATCAAGGATAAAAAGATGGGGTTTACATCATGTTGCTTGAGTTTATCCCTCTACATCATGTCATCTTGCCTAATGCGTTACTCTGTTCTTATGAACTTAATACTCTAGATGCATGCTGGATAGCGGTCGATGTGTGGAGTAATAGTAGTAGATGCCGAAACGTTTCGATCTACATGTCGCGGACGTGATGCCTATACACATGATCATGCCTAGATATTGTCATAACTATGCGTTTTTCTATCAATTTATCGACAGTAATTTGTTCACCCACCGTAATACTTATGCTATCTTGAGAGAAGCCACTAGTGAAACCTATGGCCCCCGTGTCTATTTTCCATCATATAAGTTTCCCATCTATTTTATATTGCAATCTTTACTTTTCAATCTATATCATAAAAATACCAAAAATATTTATCTTATTATCTCTATCAGATCTCACTTTTGCAAGTGGCCGTGAAGGGATTGATAACCCCTTTATCGCGTTGGTTGCGAGGTTCTAATTTGTTTGTACAGGTACGAGGGATTTGAGTGTAGCCTCCTACTGGATTGATACCTTGGTTCTCAAGAACTAAGGGAAATAATTACGCTAGCCCCCTAGGGCTGCCTCCCCCTTGCTTGGGGGGAAAGCCACCTGGTGGAGGGCGACCCAAACCCTGGCCGCCCCCATCTCCCATCTGTGGCTGCCACCCACTAGGGGAAACCCTAGGGGAGCCCCCTCCTCCCTTCCCCCTATATATAGAAATGTAGGAAGAGGGAAGTAATACCCATCTATGCCACAGCGCTGCCCTCCCTCTCCCTCGTAGCCTTCTTCCTATCCGTAGTGCTTAGCGAAGCTCTGCTGATATTCCACCACCACGCCACCACCATAATGCTGTCGTGCTGCCACTAGTAGAAAAGGGGGCAATGGTCCAGGCCGGTCCAGCGCATTAGTCCCGGTTCAATCCAGAACCGGGACCAATGGGGGCATCGGACCCGGTTCGTGAGCCCGGGCCGGCCAGCCCCGTGGGCCATTGGTCCCGGTTCGTCTGGACCTTTGGTCCCGGTTGGTAGGATGAACGGGACCAATGATCCCGCTCTGGCCAACAACCATTCGTCCGGTTCTTGGCACGAACGGGACCAAAGGGAGCCCATTAGTCGGTTAAATGCGACCAACCGGGACCAATGGTTTATTTGAAATGTCTTATGGTTCGGCCCTCGTAATAATTAAAAATAGCAACAATAAGTATTTTGTTGTAAGTAGAAACAAAATAAATTAAATAAAGCAAGAAAGAAAACAAAAAAGTGTTTTCAAATTTGAAAATTAGTAATGGCACTAACAGAAAGTTTATAATTTTCCTAAAACTAGAAGCAAAAAGATTTAAAAAATAGAGCAAAAACAAAAGAAAATAAATAATGCAGAAAACAAAACAAAAAACAACAATAAGTATTTTGTTGTAAGTAGAAACAAAATAAATTAAATAAAGCAAGAAAGAAAACAAAAAAAAGTGTTTTCAAATTTGAAAATTAGTAATGGCACTAACAGAAAGTTTATAATTTTCCTAAAACTAGAAGCAAAAAGATTTTAAAAATAGAGCAAAAACAAAAGAAAATAAATAATGCAGAAAACAAAACAAAAAACAACAATAAGTATTTTGTTGTAAGTAGAAACAAAATAAATTAAATAAAGCAAGAAAGAAAACAAAAAAAAGTGTTTTCAAATTTGAAAATTAGTAATGGCACTAACAGAAAGTTTATAATTTTCCTAAAACTAGAAGCAAAAAGATTTAAAAATAGAGCAAAAAACAAAAGAAAATAAATAATGCAGAAAACAAAACAAAAAAACAACAATAAGTATTTTGTTGTAAGTAGAAACAAAATAAATTAAATAAAGCAAGAAAGAAAACAAAAAAAGTGTTTTCAAATTTGAAAATTAGTAATGGCACTAACAGAAAGTTTATAATTTTCCTAAAACTAGAAGCAAAAAGATTTAAAAATAGAGCAAAAACAAAAGAAAATAAATAATGCAGAAAACAAAACAAAAAACAACAATAAGTATTTTGTTGTAAGTAGAAACAAAATAAATTAAATAAAGCAAGAAAGAAAACAAAAAAAAGTGTTTTCAAATTTGAAAATTAGTAATGGCACTAACAGAAAGTTTATAATTTTCCTAAAACTAGAAGCAAAAAGATTTAAAAATAGAGCAAAAAACAAAAGAAAATAAATAATGCAGAAAACAAAACAAAAAACAACAATAAGTATTTTGTTGTAAGTAGAAACAATATAAATTAAATAAAGCAAGAAAAAAATGCCACCCTCTCGGGCCGCCACGGCTGAATCACGACCAGTATCCCTATTTGGGCGAGATTCAGCCCGCAGATGGCCAGAAGGTCCAACAGCAACGAAGGAGCAAATAGGCCCGTAAGCCTGCAGTTAAAGGAGTTCAAGAGGGAGGCGGCAGCGGGCTTATAAACCACTGCGGCCCCTCTCAACTAGCGAGTGGGACTAAACTTTGGCCCGGCAGGCGGCGTGAGGCCTTTGGTCCCGGTTGGTGGCTCAACCGGGACTAAAGAGGCTTTAGTCGGTTGTAGCCACCAACGGGACCAAAGGTCGCAGACTTCCGCCCTTTGGGCTGCCGAAAAAGAGGCCTTTGGTCGGTTGGTGGCACCAACGGGACTAAAGAGCATTAGTCCGGTTGGTGCCACCAAGGGACTAAGATGTGCTATATAAGCACACTTGGCGTTTCCGCCAAATCGGCCACTTCTCCCCGACGCCCCTGCTCCTCCTCGTCATGCCATGCCGCCCGACGCTTCTCCTTCCACCTTGTTGCCGCCGCCGCCCGCCGCCGTCTGAACTACTCGCCTTCGCCGTCGCCGCCCGCCCTGTGAGCATAGCCTGCTCCGCGCCCTCCGTCCGCGCCCTGCGCGTCCACCGCCGCCGCCCCTGCCGCCGCCGCGCCTGCCCCCTGCCTGTCAGGCGCGCCCGCCCCCCTGTCTCTGTGACGGTGCGCGCCGCCGCCTGCCTGCTGCTTGCCGCCCTTGCCCACCGCCTGCCCTGCCCTGCATTTTTTGTTCATTGCATTTTTTTCATATGTATAATGTATATATGTATGTGGTATACCTATATATATATGTGATGAATGGTCGATGTGGCTATATATGTATGTATGAATATAATGTTCATAGCATTTTTTTTGTTTATATATGTTTTTCATATATGTATTAATTTTATATTTAGGTTGTTAGTAGATGTCGATCGATTTTAGGTTAGTGCATTTTAGGTTAGTGTAGAGGAGAAAGTAAAATAAGGAAAAGGAAGAAAAGAGGAAGAAGGAAGAAGGAAGAAGAAGAAGAAGAAGAAAAGAAGAAAAAAAGAGGAGAAGAAGTGTGTTATATGTGTTTGTATGTATATATATGTGTACATATTCATAGTATTTTTTCGTAAGTGTATTTTTTTTGTTCATTGCATTTTTTTCATATGTATAATGTATATATGTATGTGGTAGCTATATATATATGTGATGAATGGATGTGGCTATATATGTATGCATGTATGAATATAATGTTCATATAGCATTTTTTTGTTTATATATGTTTTTCATATATGTATTAATTTTATATTTAGGTTGTTAGTAGATATCGATCGATTTTAGGTTAGTGCATTTTAGGTTAGTGTAGAGGAGAAAGTAAAATAAGGAAAAGGAAGAAAAGAGGAAGAAGGAAGAAGGAAGAAGAAGAAGAAAAGAATGAGAGGAAGTAAAATAAGAAGAGGAAGAAAGGAGAAAAGAGGAGAGGAAGAAGAGGAGAAATAAATAAGAAGAGGAAAAAGAAGAAAAGAAGAGGAGAAGAAGAAAGGAATAGAGGAGAAGAAGAAAAATAGAAGAAAAAATTCTATTTTTTCTTCTTCTCCTCTATTCCTTTCTTCTTTTTTTCTTCTTTTCTTCTTCTTCTTCTTCCTTCTTCCTTCTTCTCTTTTCTTCCTTTTCTTAATTATTTTCCTTTCTCGAGGGAGAAGAAGAAAAGAAGAGGAGAAGAAGAAAGAAAGGAAAGGAGAAAGAAGAAACTTAAACACGAGGGGTGGTACCGATACCCCTCCCGATATGTATATGTATGTCGCGCGTCGTTGTCGATATAATTAACCCCTCTAGATACAACTGCAGCAGCCCCTCGGCCCTCTCGCTCGACCAAAACTCTCGAGGACACCCAAACCCTAGAGAGAAAACGATGTTGAATAATAATTGACATGTTGTCAATATTTGCGAAACTATGGAGCACTCCGAGGCGAAGAAAGCGAAGCGATGTTGGGGAAATAATCGCAAATGGAAGTGATGATGTTGCGTCATTTCTCATCGACACCGTTGGTCGGATGGATGAAGAAGAGGGCTATGATTATGATGGCTTCGACCCTGCATTAATGCGGTACAAGAGGAGGACTATGTTCATGATGGCTCGGTGACACAATGGAGGTACAAGGCGAAGGAGACCGTGCCGAGAGCGAGTCACCGAACCGAGTCCGCCAGGTATATATATATTAGTTAAGCCCGTGTTGACAAGTTAATTGATGCATCCATTGTTTTGGTATATGTACACATATTAAGTATCTGTCGTCTTTCTTCCTTATAATTTCTAGCCCTCCGGATCGAGCACAACTTGATGCGGAGGCGAGGCCGAAGAAAAGTTGAGCTCGGATGAAAAGTTTGAGATCATAGAAATCGCGCCGACGGCGAACCGATTGAACCCATCCGGACAAAGAAGGCATTTTACGCTCGGTCACGGGGTTCTTGTTAGGAAAGGATCGATCAGCATCCAGCAATGGTATAAGCTGCTAAGGATGAAGACCACGAGGTGTCTTATGTCAATGATTTGCGAAAGAAGATCTTTGGAATGAGCTGAAGGCAAATTTCACCCTACCGCCAGAGGAGGATCCGGAGAAGCCAGTTAAAGAGCAATTAATCAAGTCTTGTGCTCTTAAGAAGATGGCTGGCCTAATGAGGAGGTGGAGGAAAGAGCTGAACCAGTTTGTCCGAAAAAAGAGACACCAGAATTCATCGGCAAATATGAGAAGATCAAAGATCATCGGCCGCATTTGTGGCCCACAAGACATCGGAAAAGAGTAAGAAGATGTCGGAGACAAACAAGAAAAATGCTGCGAAGAAGGCGCTTCACCATCGCACGGGTCGGTGGCTACCTCAAAGCCCGCCTAAGTGGTCCAAGGCTGAGCATGATCTGCTTGAAAAAGGATCGAACCGAGAGGCGATCGCTGGCGGACCGTTGCGGACTTGGTTCTTCGGGCTGGCGGAACCTTGGACCTGTAATGAGCAAGTGTCGATGGACGAACGAGCAACTGCAAACACCAGTCAAGAAACTTCGACAATATATTGCTGCTGCTTGGCGAGGGACGTTCCTTCCAAAGCAGGGAGAAGGGCGAGCTCACAATGGCCCTTGGGAATCCCGAGCACCTGGGACGGACACGAGGCACGCCAGGCTCGCTTCCGTGGAAGGTTGGTTTTCGGACGCAGGGGTTACAAAACCCACGAGAGGAGGAAGAAAGTGGAGCATGACCAAATGCAGGCGCTGCTTGGAAGGGTAATGGGGCTAGAGGATCGAGAAGAGGACCGAGAAGCAGCAGATCGCAACAAACGACATGCCGAAGCTTCCCCCGAAGCTACCCCGCCATCTCAGCGCAGAAGCAGCGTTGCTTCCACCGAGCTGCTTCAGCCGGAGCATGTCTTGACGGCTCCTGCCAGCTATCCCGTGGATGGTATCACGGAGTCTCAAAATTGCCACATTATGGCGCGATGCATGAATTTGAAGGTCAAGGCTGCTGTTGGCCAAGTTTATCCTAGTGGACCCGGCACAACTTATCACTGCCAGCCGATTCCAGAAGGATTTGCTAAGGTGATGGTTGATGAAATAACGGAGGGATTTGAGGACCTCGCGCTTGAGCACCCTACCGGTGAAGGGGAGACTAGGCTGGGTTCTGCTCAAGACTCCATGCCTATGGCGGAAGGAGCTCATCGACCTTCAAGCTGGGCGCCTCCGCCTCCTCCTCCTCATCCGCGAGTCGGGCACTCCGCCTCCTCCACCGCCTCCTCCTCCGTGAGTGAAGATCGAGGCGCAGCGTGGCGGCACTCCGCCCCTTCTCCGTGGCGTGGCGGCACTCCGCCTCCTCCTTCTCCGCCTCGCCCAGCAAGGGCGGAAGAGACCCGCCCGCCCGGCTGCTCCGGACGCGTCGTAGTCCTTCTCCTCCGCCTCGTAAGCAAGCACGAAGGAAGACAGACGCCGCAGCCGCTCCGTCTGCTCGGCGTCTAGCAGCACAAGAAGAGAGAGGCAATACAGATACGGTCCACCTCTAAAGCACTGTAGAGAAGTTACCGTATGAGAGGAGCAAGGAGGAAAACGATACGATCGTGCAGAGCCAAGTGAAGGAGTTCTTTGAAGGGGTTAAAGCAAAGATACATCCACCTCCGGAGGAGAAGGTCGATCCGGTGAAAGCAAAGCGCACTCTCGATGCCCGAGGAAACCACCAAAGTCTCCGCCGAGAACCAACTATGGCGCATTCTGAGCAGACATATCTCCAAGCCAAGCGGTGGGAACTACTGTTAGGGATAAAAGGTCAAAAGAACAACGGGCAAAGGGGAAAAAATTGCCCAGCTCGGCGAACAAGCACAGCAATCGTGCCCCCGCTGAATGTGTCTAATCCTCCGGGACGGTGGCGGTTATGGCAATCTTGAAGATTACGCTCGACGATGCACTTCCTGATTTCATGGAGGTGGACTTATTCAGAATCTGAGCAGGGAAGCCTCTCGTCAAAGATGAAAAGTCTCGACAACAATGATGCGAAGATTCCACAGTTGGTACATGAAAACCTGCAGAGAGTCTGAGGGGACGAACACTTTGTATCTGAATATTAAAGAGGAGCACGACCTCGTCTCAAATGATCTGTTGTCTATTCCATTTGAGGAGTTCTTGAGTTCTTCAATCAAAAGGCCCTCGATAAATTAATGGTCTTTTGCTACTGCTGTAAGTACTATTTCTGTCATTAGTCTTTATATATAGCTCGGCTCTTTCATTGCATGTATTTATAATTAATTATCCTCAATATATTATGCAGATTGAAGATCGTCGAGTGCAAAAGAATGAAATCTATGATATTGGGTTCATTAACACAAATATCATAGATGTTTTCTGGTTGAAAAGGGCGCCCAAGAGGCCGAGGACAACTTGCTACAATCATTGATCAAAAATCAAAACAAAGATACCATACTCTTTCCTTACCACGGCCCGTGAGTGTTACTATCGTGTGCATATTCGGTTTTCCTTATTACTCGGCGAGGTTAATGTAATTGATGAGTTATGCTTGCGTGTAGGTACCACTATATTCTTACGGAGATTAAGCTTGGCGTGGACTAGTAACCGTCTTAGACTCGAGACGGAAAGATCCCAGCACCTATGCGGAGATGGTGACATGCTCAGCAAGTAAGTTCAATCGATCATTATCGCACCATATCGGCAACTTTTATTCATTTCTTGATATCTCAAGTAATAACAAATATTTTCTTTGTCTTGCAGGGTTTGGAAACAGTTCACCGCACAAGCTCCGGGACTGCCGAAGGAGCTGCGATATACATACCCGAAAGTAAGTACTACTGGCGCGCATCTCCCGTTGATTCTATAGCTATACTTTCATCAATGCCATTTATATAATGCTTCATTATCAGTTTGATTGACCTCTATTTCTCGTAAAGTGCTTGTGGCAGGAGGAAGGGAATGATTTCTGTGGATACTACGTGTGCGAGTTCATCCACAACGCGACATTGAAAAACAAGCGGGGCTACTCTAGAAGACAATATGAAGTGCGTAAGCAATAATATTCATAATTTCATTTTATTACACCATCATTTCTGTTGAGTTTCATTCATATATATGTATTAATTAACCCCCTTCTTCAAATTAGACGTGGCAGATGCGGGATGAACTCCTAGAACCAGATCGCATGAAAGCAATTCAAGAGGAATTGGCGGGATTCTTTCTTGATCACGTCATCAGTAAAGCCGGAGAATACCATGTGGAACTTGAATTCAAATCCTAGTGGTTTGTAATTAAGAGATCTTATATAGATTGTACATGTATGTAGCCAGTAAAACTTGTTGTTCGACCAATCTCTCGTAGAAGGAGAGGTCGATCGATCACTTCTCTCGGTATGCATGACGAACTTCATCTTGAATGGTTCTCTCGATCACTTATGTATATTTACTACGTGGCGTCGAGCAAGCACGGACATAATTAGAGAGGACACTTCTCTCTATTAATTAGCTAGCTAACGAAACACCTAAATTAACCCCCCAAAACCCCCAACCCCCTCCTTTCAAAAAAAAACAAAAACCAGGCCACTGGAATGCAGACACGTGGACGCCTTTTGGTCCCGGTTGGAGCCTACAACCGGGACCAAAGGCCCCCTGACTGGCCTCGGCGCACAGGGCCACGTGGAGGCTCATTGGTCCCGGTTCGTGCTGAACCGGGACTAATGGGTTAAGGTATTAGTAACGACCCATTAGTCCCGGTTCCCGAACCGGGACAAAAGGCCCTTACGAACCGGGACTGATTGGTGGTTTTCTACTAGTGTGCCTGAGGACTCAAGCTAGTACTTCACCATCGCTCGCTGGATCGAGGAGGTGAAGGCATCATCATGACATACATGTGTTTAACGCGGAGGTGCCGTCCGTTCGGCACTTGGATTGGGAGTTCGCAGGACAGATGGTGATTGGATCGCGAAGACATTCGATTACATCAACTACGTTTCTTAATGCTTCCGCTTAACATTCTGCACCAATCGTGACACCGTAGGTTGTCGTTTAGAAGACCAGGAGATGAGGGAGGAGCCAAGGTATGCGTAGTAACCTCAGGTGGAGCGGCGCGTGTCGGGACAGCCAACCCAATCAGCATTAGAATAAGCCACCATGTCCAAGGATGAGGATGCCATCAGTGTCAATCCCATAGTCATGGTGCCTCGAATGTACCGTAAGATTCGCTTCACCATGTTCTAATGAGAGTCCCACGGGGAGTGCATGTGAAGGCACACCTACTGAACTGCATACTTCAAATCTGGTCTGGTGAGAGTCAGATACCAGAGAGCACCAACAATAGAGCGGTAAAATGGAATATCTGATGCAGGGGAGCCATCATGTGCAGAGAGCTTGGCCCTCGTGTCAACAAGAGTAGCGACGGGTTTGCAATTGAGGATGACGACGTGCTCAAGCAACTCGTGTGCATACTTCTGCTGATGATGGAAAACCCCATCTGGTCGCCGAATCACCTCAATGCTAAGAAAATAGTGCAAGCCACCCAAGTCCTTGATAGCAAACTCATCACGCAACCAAGTAGTGATCTTCTAGAGAAGCTCGGTGGAGGAGGCCATCAAGATAATACCATCGACATAGAGGAGCAGGTAAGCAGTCACAGTATTGTGGTAAACAAGCAGCCAGGCATCCGATCTGGTGACGGTGAACCCAAGCCACCGAAGATAACCGGCGATGCGCTGGTACTAGGCACAAGGCGCTTGCTTGAGGCCATAGAGAGACCGCGAAAGCAAGCAAACATAGTCACGATGAGTGGCGTCGACAAAACTAGTGGGCTGCTGACAATACACCTATTCCACGAGATGACCATGGAGGAATGCATTGGAGACATCCATCTGATGCATAGGCCAAGCACAAGAAAATGCAAGATGAAGAACTGTGCGGATCGTGCCTGGCTTGATCACAGGCACAAATGTCTCAATGAACTTGATGCCAGCCAAGCACAAGAAAACGCGAGATGACGAACTGTGCGGATCGTGCTTGGCTTGACCACATGCCCAAATGTCTCAGTGAACTCGACGACGGCACGATAGCGGAAACCACGAACAACCCAAAGAGCCTTGTAGCACTCGAGAGTGCCATGCGGATGAGTCTTGTGGCGGAAGACCCATTGGCCAGTGATGATATTGGCATGCGACGGCCGAGGGACGAGCTGCCAAGTACGGCTCCGCTCGAGAGCGTCGAACTCTTCCTGCATCGCCTCGAGCCAATGAGGATCCCGGAGGGCAGCTCGAGCTCCCGATGGGAGAGGGGACCGCTCGGAGGTGGAGGCAGAGAAGACACTCATCGTTGTTATACTGCATGCTCGGGCGGTGGATGCCAGCCCGATACCCAGTCATAGGACGGGGCAACGGGTCCGGGCGGCAACGGGTGATGCTGATGAAGAGCTCATCACCCCTGAGACACCGGGTGATACTGCACCAGCGGAGTTGGACATCATGGGAACTGACACAGAGGGCGCCGAAGAAGCCGGCATGGAGGGTGGCGTCGAGGGCGAGGGCGCCGAGGGAGTTGGTGATGCCATAGGCGTCGAGGGCGAATCCTTCGAGGCAGCCGGGCAGGGAGGAACTCGACCCGCGACATGAGGTGGAGCCTCAGAGCCAGGAAGCACCTCGAGAGATGCTATCGAGCGGCCATCACCAGAGAGGCATGCCAAAGGACCGCTAGGAGCCAACGACGATGCAACATTCAAATGTACCTGCTGAATCGGAAAGACCTTCTCATCAAAGTTAACGTGTCGTGATGTGATCATAGCAGCGATAACCTTTGGTGTTGGGTGGGCACCCGATGAAGATTCATGCCAATGAGCGAGGAGCCATCTTATGAGGAGTTGTGGAAGCAATGCTAGGGTAGGAAAGGCAGTCGAAGATGCGTAGCTCATCGTAAGTTGGTGGCATGCCAAACAGAAGATTATGAGGTGCGAAATTCCCGCGGGTGTGACAAGGGCAAATGATAAGAAGAAGTGATGTGGTGGCGAGCGCGTCTGGCCAAAAATGTGGGGGCACGTTGGCGTAAATAGAAGGGTGCGAACGCAGTAGACATTAAGAGTGCGAAGAACGCGCTCGGCGCGCCCGTTTTATTGCAAAGTATACGGGCAAGTGAGACGAAATATCATGCCGTGTGTGGTAAGAAGGTTGCGGATAGCATGGCTATCATACTCCTTCCCGTTGTCTGTTTGCAACACATGGATGGGACGTCAAACTGCGTGAAGACCTAAGAGTAAAATGTTGTAAGAGTGGAAATAGCATCCGACTTTCGCCGCAACGGCAAGGTCCACACTTAGTACGAAAAATCAACAAGGATAACAAGATAGTAAAGATAGCTCGTATTACTTGCAACTGGAGAAGTCCAAACATCACTATGAATTAACTGACGTGGTTATGATGAGACATGCGATAAAGTGCTAAATGGAAGATGAACATGTTTGCCAAGGCGACAAGCATGACAAGTGTGTTCGTCGATCTTATTACACGTGAAGGAAAAAACTTCGAAGTATATGACGAACGGTGGCGGGGTTTGGATGTCCTATGCGAGCATGCCAGAGGTCCACTCCGGTGGAAAGCGCCATGGGTCCGGCGGCTGTGGAGGCGGACGAGTTGACCGGGTAGAGCTCGTCGGGGCTGTCACATCGGTGGGGCGCCATCCGGGTACGGGCAGCCTTAACAGAAAAGCCAAAATGTCAAATTCAACTGTGATGGGATTTTCACGTGTAAAACAACGGACGGAAATAAAAAACTTAATGAGGTCAGGAGAGACAAGTATGTTAGATTACCATAATGTCATGGAATTGGATGGAAAAGCAGCATGACTTTCTTCCCTCAAGCACCATAGATGGATGGCCCGGCGGAGAGATGGACCTCGCCAAGCGAAGCAGGACGGCCTCCCACGAAGGACTGCATCAAGGACTACCAGTATCTGTACATGGATGACGATCCAGAACGCTCCCTCTGACATCAATGAAGGGCTGCGTGCGTCTGCGTTTCTTGCAAGAGCCGAGAACTAGCGCAGGGCTGCACTCATATATAATAGGAGAGAAAAAATAAAGAGAAACGCTCCACCTTTTAAATCTCAGGCGTCAAGCATCCATCCTTTATTAGTAGGTAAAGATTAATTCCTACTGATTTTGAGGTAACGGATATTTTGTCTGGAGTACACTCAAAGAATTGATAATACAAATTATTTTCTAGTTGACTCAATTTTCGGCCATAGAACACTAAGATGTGACATTTTAGATGTTCACAATATGTGCACTCACAGATTTTCACAAAAGCAGAAATGGTGAAGCAAATGCTAGCTCTTCACAACTTAAAAAAGTGGGACATGCTCGTTTTCATCCTCAAGGTCACCTCCCACTCCACTTTTGTGAGTTACAGTCAACCTCTTCCTTCCTTTCTTCACCATCAGCCGTCGGCTCCAACTTCATGTCGTCAGCGAAGACAACAACTTCTACCTCGACCTCGTCTTCCTGGGTTTCTTCCCACAAGCACGATAGATGGACGGCCCGGCGAAGAGATGGACCTCACCAAGCCAAGCAGGACGGCCTCCCATGAAGCCGGCGGCATCAACGACTACCAGTATCTGTCATGGATGACGATCCCGAACGCTCCCTCGACATCAATGAAGAGCTGCGTGCGTCTGAGTTTCTTGCAAGAGCCGAGAACCAGCGCAGGGCTGCTCCCATATATAATAGGAGAGAAAAATAAAGAGAAAGCTCCACCTTTTAAATATCAGCCTTCAAGCATCCCGTGCTTTATTATTAGGTAAAGACTAATTCCTACTGATTTTGAGGTAACCGATATTTTGTCTCAAACAGTGGAGTACACTCAAAGAATTGATAATACAAATTATTTTCTAGTTGACTCAATTTTCGGCCATAGAACACTAGTTAAGATGTGACGTTTTAGATGTTCACAATATGTGCACTCAAAGATTTTCACAAAAGCAGAAATGGTTAAGCAAATGCTAGCTCTTCACAACTTATAGCGGAAAAGGGGAAAACGTGTACCACATACAAATTCAGATGGCAACCAAAATACACCAAAGGAAATATTTTGAAACAAAAAAGGGATCATATCACTACTATTTCTCCTGCTTGGCGAGCTTGCATTTCACCTTGTCAAACCTCAACACCGCCGTCCCCGGCGAGTCGAGCTGCAGCTTGAGCTTGCAGGTGGCCTCTATCTTGTTCTTCTTCAGCTGCAACGTGTAGCGCACCTCGCCGGTCACCATCACCTCCAGCTCGAACACCCCGGTTGCGTTCTGATTCTTGTACTCGGCGACGCCAGCGTTGCCCAGCGCCACATAGCCGCCGTCGGAGCTGGTGACCAGGCGGTACACCCTGGTCTTCCTGGCGGTGTGCTTGTCGCCCTTGTCGGCGACCTGCACGCGGTCGAACTGCTGGCCGTCGAACTTGTACGCAGCCTCCAGCGGCTCTGTGTTTTTCATGGTGGTCGCCCAGTTCTTGTTGCGGACGGTGAGGCTAAGGGAGATGTTGTACCCAAGAGCAGTCGATGGGGAGGTAGCCAGGGCAAACCTGGTCAGCGAGGCGTCCTCGATGGTGATGGAGGGCTGAATGGCGTAGCTGTAAGCGGCGATCAACACCACGCCGACGATGAGGCCGGCACCCAAGATGATGCCGCCGAACCATGCTAATGCCTTTCCCAGCCCCATTGCCGACGATTTTCTGGATTTAGATATTGAATGACTGTGTTGCTGTGCCTTTCAATTTGAGCTCTAGGTGGCCTATTTATGGACAGGAAGTAAAAGGCTAAAGAGGGCACATGTGACTAAGGAGTGTGTATCACGTTCAGACCTGCAGGCTCATCTTGATTAGTTAGTAGGACCTCGATCCCTCCCCAAGTCCTCTTATAGAAGTAAATAGCTAACTCATCCGCAAAAAAAATAAATAACAGCATAGCTAACTAGATCGAGACTGCTAAAGGTTGGCGCACAAAACCAGCGGCGGATCTAGAAATTTACCCCGGGGGCGCCAATGTTAACACTAACACATTTGACACTTGTAGCACACACATACTAGTCTAGCTAGTGGGCAATAAAGTATATTTTGTACTTTAGGAAGGTGTGGCATGGAAACCCCGTTAGATCTTCCCATGCGGAGAAAATAACTAAAACACCAGATTTGTGGCTAGGGTAATAGATTGCCACTGATTTTGTGACAACTGAGTAACAAATATCACTAATTCAAAATTCAGCCATGTCTATTAGCAAAACTGACTGGTTGGGCCCATCAGTCAGACATACATGGAATGTCCATGTGTAGGATTAGCTGAGGTGACAAGAGGCCCCACCTGTCATCTCCACCGTCTTCATTCCCCTTCTCTCGCAGAAACATCCCCCCTTCGCTGCTCGCTACTGCGACCACGCCGCTGACCTTCTATCCTCCCACCATAGATGTGGTTTTGTACTGCAGATGGCTTCCGGCCTTCGCCTCGTGTGTAAGAGGGACGAGTGGCATCCAGAGCTCGTGGAGGTGGTGCGGGGCGCGTGTGCGTGGAAGTATTGCGCCTACTCACTGGCTCGGGCGTCTGTGCCGGTGGGGGCGGTGGCAGGCTTGGAGGCCTTAGATCACATGCGTCCACCCCCACAGTCTACCTTGGCTGTGCGGCCTAGAAGCGTTTGGAGTGAGGAAGAAACAGAGACGAGGATGGTGGAAGGAGAAGACATGAAAAAAGATGTGAGGCTGTCACTAGCTAGGATCGTGTAGGATTTCTGACGATATAGAATGTAATACATGAACCAACACCACCTGCAAGTGGTCTATCTTGAGATGAAAGAGCAGCCATATTTATTTTTGCACCATCGTTAGCCAATGTACGTACACTGTATTGGAGTAGTTGCATGTATAGTTTTAAAACCGATGACTAATCAAGGCTTTTCTTTCTAAAGACATTGATGTACGCATGCGGCCATGACTGTTAGGAATTGTAGGCTATGCGGTCTGCCCTCTAATTACTCTGCTTTTTTTGTGGTGCTGCTCACGATGCATGCATGAGATCTGGAGGAGTATGCGATGTATAGATTCTGTCGATTTCAGATCGAAAGAAGAAAAATAAATTATATTCCAAATAAATAAGCAAATAAAATAAGATACTTTTTCGAGTAATCCGAGTGCTATTGAAATAAGAAATTTAAAACACGGTGCTAGAATCCTAAAGGAAAAACATGGTGCCCCTATGATTATTTGATGAAAAAGAGTAAGCTACCCAGTTTCACAGCTCGATGGCAGTTCTTGTTTCAGTGACATGTAGGTGCGGGGTGAGTAGCAGAATCCTCGGTTGCGTGCTGTTGAGTATATTGTGTACGTGTATATGTGTGTAGGGCCCACCTCCTGTTCCCTTGTATAGTTGAGGTTGTGGCCCACCTCTATACTTATATATACGTGCCTGGTGCACCGATCAATACATCGCGATTGCACAGCCCATAACTTGTCCTTCTACATGGTATCTATCGCAGCAAGATCCTAACCCTAGCCGCCGCCGCCGCCGCCTCACGCCGCCGTCACCAGCCGCCACCGCCGCCCCTGGTAACCGCCGCCAACACCCGCCCGCCCGCTTCGCCCGCTTCGCCGCCGCCGTCGCCTCCGTCCGAGGCCGCCGCCGCTGCCCCGCACCGCTTCCGCCTCTCCTCCCACCCGCGCCGCACCCGCCCTCTCTTCTGCACCCGCGCCGCCACCCCCCTCCCAACCCGCGCCGCACCCCCTCCCAAACCCTAACCGCGCCGCCACCATGAGCTCCTCCTCCTCCACCGTCTCCAACCCGTTCGCCGGTCCCGATGTCACCCTCGTTCGCGACCTCAACATCCATGAGCGCGTCCCGGTCAAGCTTGACCACACCACCGCCTCCTACTCCGCGTGGAAGCGGTATTTTTCGCTTGTGTTCCGTGAGTACCTCCTTCACGGCCACGTGGACGGCACCGTGGACTCCGCGCTCATGATCCACGACGAGGAGTGGATGATCCTCGACGCCACCATCATCCGCTGGTTCTACCTAACCATCTCCAGCGACATCTTCCACACCGTGGTGAACGACGAGGACGACGCCTATGCGGTCTGGACCAAGCTCAACGGCCTCTTCACCGACAATCGGCTACAGCGCAAGGTCCTCCTCTATGGTGAGTTTTACGGGTGCCAGCAACTTGACTCGTCCATCGACGATTTTTGCATGCGCCTCAAGAAGCTCGCCGACGACCTCCGTGATCTGGGGGAGAAGATCGGTGACGAGCTCCTCATCAGCACCCTCTCCAGTGGCCTCAACAAGGACTTGGGGAACGACGCCTCCAACCTCACCCTCATCCCGGAGCCCACCTTTGGCAAGGTGGTCGCGTACCTCAAGCTGGAGGAACGCCGGATGCGGGTGTTGGAAATATGCCCTAGAGGCAATAATAAAAGTATTATTATTATATTTCCTTGTTCATGATAATTGTCTTTTATTCATGCTATAACTGTATTATCCGGAAATCGTAATACACGTGTGAATACATAGACCACAATATGTCCCTAGTGAGCCTCTAGTTGACTAGCTCGTTGTGATCAACAGATAGTCATGGTTTCCTGGCTATGGACATTGGATGTCGTTGATAACGGGATCACATCATTAGGAGAATGATGTGATGGACAAGACCCAATCCTAAGCATAGCACAAAGATCGTGTAGTTCGTTTGCTAGAGCTTTTCCAATGTCAAGTATCTCTTCCTTAGACCATGAGATCGTGTAACTCCCGGATACCGTAGGAGTGCTTTGGGTGTATCAAACGTCACAACGTAACTGGGTGACTATAAAGGTGCATTACAGGTATCTCCAAAAGTGTCTTTTGGGTTGACACGGATCGAGACTGGGATTTGTCACTCCGTGTAAACGGAGAGGTATCTCTGGGCCCACTCGGTAGGACATCATCATAATGTGCACAATGTGACCAAGGGGTTGATCACGGGATGATGTGTTGCGAACGAGTAAAGAGACTTGCCGGTAACGAGATTGAACAAGGTATCGGTATACCGACGATCGAATCTCGGGCAAGTAAAATACCGCTAGACAAAGGGAATTGTATACGGGATCGATTGAGTCCTTGACATCGTGGTTCATCCGATGAGATCATCGTGGAACATGTGGGAGCCAACATGGGTATCCAGATCCCGCTGTTGGTTATTGACCGGAGAACGTCTCGGTCATGTCTACATATCTCCCGAACCCGTAGGGTCTACACACTTAAGGTTCGATGACGCTAGGGTTATAAAGGAAGCTTGTATGTGGTTACCGAATGTTGTTCGGAGTCCCGGATGAGATCCTAGACGTCACGAGGAGTTCCGGAATGGTCCGGAGGTAAAGATTTATATATGGGAAGTCCTGTTTTGGTCACCGGAAAAGTTTCGGGTTTTATCGGTAACGTACCGGGACCACCGGGAGGGTCCCGGGGGTCCACCAAGTGGGGCCACCGGCCCCAGAGGGCTGCATGGGCCAAGTGTGAGAGGGGACCAGCCCCAGGTGGGCTGGTGCACCCTCCCACCAAGGCCCAAGGCGCCTAGGGTTTGGGGAGGGGGCGCCCCACCTTGCTTGGGGGGCAAGTTTCCCCCTCTCCACCCCTTGGCCGCCCCCCTAGATGGGATCTAGGGCTGGCCGCCGCCCCCTAGGGTGGAAACCTAGGTGGGGGCGCAGCCCCCTCTCCCCCTATATATATTGGAGGCATAGGAGCAGCCCAATACATGAGTTTCTCCTCCTGTTGGCGCAGCCATACCTCTCTCCCTTCTCCTCAGATCTCGCGGTGCTTGGCGAAGCCCTGCTGGACTACCACGCTCCTCCATCACCACCACGCCGTTGTGCTGCTGCTGGATGGAGTCTTCCTCAACCTCTCCCTCTCTCCTTGCTGGATCAAGGCGTGGGAGACGTCACCGGGCTGTACGTGTGTTGAACGCGGAGGTGCTGTCCGTTCGGCACTAGGATCTCCGGTGATTTGGATCATGACGAGTACGACTCCTTCAACCCCGTTCTCTTGAACGCTTCCGCTTAGCGATCTACAAGGGTATGTAGATGCACTCTCCTTCCCCTCGTTGCTGGTTTCTCCATAGATAGATCTTGGTGACACGTAGGAAAATTTTGAATTTCTGCTACGTTCCCCGCCTCCACCACTTCCGCCGCCTCCACCACTTCCGCCGCCCCTGTCGCTCTCGCCACCGGAGTGGATCTCTGGCACGCTCGCTTGGGTCATCCTAATCCTGCCACCCTTCGCCACATACTTCAGAGTTTTTCTTTCAGGTGTAATAAGAACGAGGATCACTCGTGTCATGCATGCCGCCTCGGCAAACATGCTCGTCTTCCGTTTAGGGCTTCTTCCTTTGTTGCATCGTACCCGTTTGAGTTGATTCATAGTGATGTTTGGGCATCTCCTGTTGCAAGTAATACGGGCTTTCTTTATTACCTTGTCATCCTTGACGATTTTTCTCATTATGTGTGGACCTTCCCGTTGCGCCGCAAGTCGGACGTTATCTCCACTCTTGTCGGTTTCTACTCTTATGTTCGCACGCAGTTTGGATGACCCATTCTCGCGTTGCAGATAGACAACGGGAAGGAGTTTGACAACACCGCTATTCGTAATCTTCTCGCCACACATGGCACAATTTTTCGTCTCACTTGCCCGTACACCTCGCAGCAGAACGGTCGTGCTGAGCGCATCCTTCGCACTCTTAATGACTGCGTTTGGACTCTTCTCTTTCACGCCAATGTGCCCCCGCGCTTTTGGCCTGACGCTCTAGCCACCGCTTCTCTCCTCATGAACATCCGTCCATGTCGTACTCGCGGGAACTTTACACCTCACCACCTTCTCTTCGGTGCACCCCCCTCTTATGACGGGCTTCGCATTTTCGGCTGCCTATGCTATCCTAGCATCGCTGCCACTGCGCCTCATAAGCTCGCACCCCGCTCCGTCGCATGCATCTTTCTCGGCTACCCACCTAACACTAAGGGCTACCGCTGCTACGATCCCGTCTCTCATCGTGTTTTCACCTCCCGACACGTTTACTTTGATGAGATGGTCTTCCCGTTTCAGCAGCAGGCACCCCTCGTCGTCTCGTCGCCGCCGGCCACAGGCGGCCCATCGCCGACATCGTCAGGTGGACGAGCACGCCTGGTTCGTGGACCGCCTCCGGGCTTTGGCGGTCCTCAGGCCCTCTGCGGCGCCCTCCCGGCCGGCTCGGCGGTGCGGCGGCGCCCGCCTTCACCCCGCCCCGACTCGGGCGCCCGTGGGGTCGGGCGCCTCCTCCGCCGCCTCGATGCGGCGGCCTCGCCGCCGCATCGCCTGCTCCGTCGCTGGCCGCGACGCCAGCTCCGTCGCCGGCCATGACGCTGGCAGCGTCGCCGGCGCGTCGCCGCCGCCTCGCAGCGCGGCGCGCCGCCGCCTCGCCGGCCCGGTGGCCCGTCGGCCCGTCACCGTGTTTCGCCCGGCATTCACTGCCCGAGTCTCTGGTACTCGCGTGACGAGTACGTCCTCGCCGCCTCTGCCGTGGAGCCATCACCCATTCCTGCGTCCGCCCGCGCTGCCCTCCGTGATCCTCACGGCTTGCGGCGATCTTTGGAAGAGTTCGACGCTCTCCAACGGAACCGCACTCGACCTGGTTCCCGGCCTCCTCGCTAACGCCATCACCGGCAAGTGGGTCTTCCGCCATAAGACCGCTCAGACGGTTCACTTGAGCGCTTCTAAGGCTCGCTGGGTGGTCGCGGTTTCGCCCGGTAGGCTGGAGTTGATTTCACGGAGACGTTCGCCCCGGTTGTCAAACCGGGCACGATCCGCACTGTCCTCCAGCTCGCCGTCTCTCGCGGCTGGCCTGTTCACTAGATGGATGTCTCCAACGCCTTTCTCCATGGCCATCTTGAGGAGCAGGTGTTTTGTGAGCAACCCACCGGCTTCGTCGACGCTTCATTTCCCGGCCATGTGTGCCTGCTGTCGCGCTCTCTTTACGGGCTCAAGCAGGCACCCCGCGCCTGGTACCAGCGGATCGCCGGGCTTCTTCAGAGACTGGGCTTCAGCGTCACTCGCTCGGACGCCTCACTGTTTGTCTATCGCCACGGTGACACGACTGCATATTTGCTGCTTTACGTCGACGACATCATCCTGACAGCCTCCACAGCCGTTCTTCAGCAGCTTACTCTCCGGCTGCGTGACGAGTTTGCTATCAAGGACCTGGGTGCTCTACATTATTTCCTTGGCACTGAGGTCGTTCGGCGTCCAGACGGTTTCTTTCTTCATCAACAGAAGTATGCCCATGAGCTTCTTGAGCGCGCTGGCATGCTCAACTGCCATCCTGTTGTTGGGGAACGTAGTAATTTCAAAAAATTTCCTACGCACACGCAAGATCATGGTGATGTATAGCAACGAGAGGGGAGAGTGTTGTCTCGTATCCTCGTAGACCCAAGCGAAGCGATCTGGCGTAGAGGAAGTAGTCGACGTTCTCCTCGCGATCCGACCGATCCGGCGCCGTTACTCGGCGCCCCGAGTTCTTGACACACGTACAGCTCGATGACGTCCCTCGTACTCCGATCCAGCCGAGTGTCGAGGGAGAGTTTCGTCAGCACGACGGCGTGGTGACGATCTTGATGTTTCACCGGCGCAGGGCTTCGCCTAAGCTTCACGACGGTATGACCGAGGTGGAATATGGTGGAGGGGGGCACCGCACACGGCTAAGGAACGATCCGTAGATCAAACTTGTTTTTTTCTAGGGTGCCCCCCTGCCCCCGTATATAAAGGAGGGAGGGGGGAGGCCGGCCGGCCTAGAGAGGGCGCGCCGGGAGGAGTCCTACTCCCACCGGGAGTAGGACTCCCCCCCTTTCCTAGTTGGAATAGGATTGGGGGTGGGGGAAGAGAGAGGAGGCGCCCCCTCCTTGTCCTATTCGGACTGGGGGGAGAGGCGCTGCCCCCCTGGCCGGCCCTCCTCTTCTCCCTCGAGGCCCACCGAGGCCCATTTACCCCGGGGTTCCGGTAACCTCCGGTACTTGATAAATTCTGTTTCGCCGGAACCATTCCGAACTCCAAACATAGGCTTCCAATATATCAATCTTTATGTCTCGACTATTTGAGACTCCTCGTCATGTCCGTGATCACATCCGGGACTCGAACTTCTTGGTACATCAAAATACATAAACTCATAATAAGCATCATCGAAACCTTAAGCGTGCGGACCCTACGGTTCGAGAATAATGTAGACATGACCTAGAACTATTCTTGGTCAATAACAAATAGCGGGACCTGGATGCCCATATTGGTTCCTACATATTCTACGAAGATCTTTGTCGGTCAGACCGCATAACAACATACGTTGTTCCCTTTGTCATCGGTATGTTACTTGCCCGAGATTCGATCGTCGGTATCCAATACCTAGTTCAATCTCGTTACCAGCAAGTCTCTTTACTCGTTCCGTAATACATCATCTCACAACTAACTCATTAGTTGTAGTGCTTGCAAGGCTTCAGTGATGTGCATTACCGAGAGGGCCCAGAGATACCTCTCCGACAATCGGAGTGACAAAACCTAATCTCAAATCGCCAACCCAACATCGCCTTTGGATACACTTGTAGTACTCCTTTATAATCACCCGATTCGTTGTGACGTTTGGTAGCACCAAAGTGTTCCTCCGTAAACGGAGTTGCATAATCTCATAGTTACAGGAACATGTATAAGTCATGGATAAAAGCAGTAGCAACATACTAAGCGATCGTGTGCTAAGCTAACGGAATGGGTCATGTCAATCAGATCATTCAACTAATGATGTGACCTTGTTAATCAAATAACAACTCCTTGTTCATGGTTAGGAAACATAACCATCTTTGATTAACAAGCTAGTCAAGTAGAGGCATACTAGTGACACTCTGTTTGTCTATATATTCACACATGTATTATGTTTCCGGTTAATACAATTCTAGCATGAATAATAAACATTTATCATGATATGAGGAAATATATAATAACTTTATTATTGCCTCTAGGGCATATTTCCTTCAGTCTCCCACTTGCACTAGAGTCAATAATCTAGATCACATCACCATGTGATTAACATCGATAGCTCACATCATCATGTGATTAACACCCATAGTTCACATCGCCATGTGACCAACACCCAAAGGGTTTACTAGATTCAGTAATCTAGTTCACATCGCTATGTGATTAACACCCAAAGAGTACTAAGGTGTGATCATGTTTTGCAATGCTCTGCACGAAGCTACTCTAGCTAATTGCTCCCTCTTTCAATATGTATCTAGATCGAGACTTAGAGTTATCCAGATCAGTGTCAAAACTTACATCGACGTAACCCTTTACGATGAACCTTTTGTCACTTCCATAATCGAGAAACATATCCTTATTCCACTAAGGATAATTTTGACCGATGTCCAGTGATCTACTCCTAGATCACTATTGTACTCCCTTGCCAAAATCAGTGCAGGGTATACAATAGATCTGGTACACAGCATGGCATACTTTATAGAACCTATTGCCAAGGCATAGGGAATGACTTTCATTCTCTTTCTATCTTCTGCCGTGGTCGGGTTTTGAGTCTTACTCAATTTCACACCTTGTAACACATGCAAGAACTCTTTCTTTGACTGTTCCATTTTGAATTACTTCAAAATCTTGTCAAGGTATGTACTCATTGAAAAAACTTATCAAGCATCTTGATCTATCTCTATAGATCTTGATGCTCAATATGTAAGCAGCTTCACCGAGGTCTTTCTTTGAAAAACTTCTTTCAAACACTCCTTTATGCTTTGCGGAATAGTTCTACATTATTTCCGATCTACAATATGTCATTCACATATACTTATCAGAAATGCTGTAGTGCTCCCACTCACTTTCTAGTAAATACAGGCTTCACCATAAGTCTGTACAAAACTATATGCTTTGATCAGCTCATCAAAGCGTATATTCCAACTCTGAGATGCTTGCACCAGTCCATAGATGGATCGCTGGAGCTTGCACACTTTGTTAGCTCCCTTTGGATCGAAAAAACCTTCTGGTTGCATCATATATAACTCTTCCTCCAGAAAACCATTCAGGAATGCAGTTTTTACATCCATTTGCCAAATTTCATAAATTGTGGCAATTGCTAACATGATTTGGACAGACTTAAGCATCGCTACAGTTGAGAAAATCTCATTGTAGTCAACATCTTGAACTTTGTCGAAAACCTTTTTGCAACAAGTCGAGCTTTGTAGATAGTAACACTACTATCAACGTCCGTCTTCCTCTTGAAGATCCATTTATTTTCTATGGTTTGCCGATCATCGGGCAAATCCATCAAAGTCCATACTTTGTTCTCATACATGGATCATATCTCAGATTTCATGGCCTCAAACCATTTTGCGGAATCTGGGCTCATCATCGCTCCCTCATAGTTCGTAGGTTTGTCATGGTCAAGTAACACGACCTCCAGAACAGGATTGCCGTACCACTCTGGTGCGAATCTCACTCTGTTTTACCTAGAGGTTCGGTAGTAACTTGATCTGAAGTTACATGATCATCATCATTAACTTCCTCACTAATTGGTGTAGGTGTCACAGGAACCAATTTCTGTGATGAACTACTTTCCAATAAGGGAGCTAGTACTGTTACCTCATCAAGTTCTACTATCCTCCCACTCACTTCTTTCGAGAGAAACTCCTTCTCTAGAAAGGATCCATCTTAAGCAACGAATATCTTGCCTTCGGATCTGTGATAGAAGGTGTACCCAACAATTTCCTTTGGGTATTCTATGAAGACGCACTTCTCCGATTTGGGTTCGAGCTTATCAGGATGAAACTTTTTCACATAAGCATCGCAACTCCAAACTTTAAGAAACGACAACTTTGGTTTCTTGCTAAACCACAGTTCATATAGTGTCGTCTCAACGGATTTAGATGGTGCCCTATTTAACGTGAATGCAGCTGTCTCTAATGCATGATCCCAAAAGCGATATTGGTAAATCGGTAAGAAACATCATAGATTGTACTATATCCAATAAAGTACGGTTATGACGTTCGGACACACCATTATGATGTGGTGTTCCAGGTGGCATGAATTTGTGAAACTATTCCACATTGTTTTAATTGAAGACCAAACTCGTAACTCAAATATTTGTCTCCGCGATCAGATCGTAGAAATCTTATTTTCTTGTCACGATGATTTTTCCACTTCACTCTGAAATTCTTTGAACCTTTCAACTATTTCAGACTTATGTTTCATCAAGTAGATATACCCATATCTGCTCAAATCATCTGTGAAAGTCAGAAAATAACGATACCCACCGCGAGCCTTAACACTCATTGGATCGCATACATCGGTATGTATCATTTCCAATAAGTCAGTTGCTCGCTCCACTGTTCCGGAGAACGGAGTCTTAGTCATCTTGCCCATGAGGCATGGTTCGCAAGCATCAAGTGATTCATAATCAAGTGATTCCAAAATCCCATCAGCATGGAGTTTCTTCATGCGCTTTACACCAATATGACATGAACGGTAGTGCCACAAATAAGTTGCACTATCATTATTAACTTTGCATCTTTTGGTTTCAATATTATGAATATGTGTATCACTACGATCGAGATCCAATGAACCATTTTCATTGGGTGTGTAACCATATAAGGTTTTATTCATGTAAACAGAACAACAGTTTATTCTCTTACTTAAATGAATAACCGTATTGCAATAAACACGATCAAATCATATTCATGCTCAACGCAAACACCAAATAACATTTATTTAGGTTCAACACTAATCCCGAAAGTATAGGGAGTGTGCGATGATGATCATATCAATCTTGAAACTACTTTCAACACACATCATCACTTCACCCTTAACTAGTTTCTGTTTATTCTGCAACTCCCGTTTCGAGTTACTACTCTTAGCAACTGAACCAGTACCAAATACCGAGGGGTTGCTATAAACACTAGTAAAGCACACATAAAACACCTGTATATCAAATATACCCTTTTTCACTTTGCCATCCTTCTTATCCACCAAATATTTAGGGCAGTTCCGCTTCCAGTGACCATTTCCTTTGCAGTGTAAGCACTTAGTTTCAGGCTTTGGTTCAGCTTTGGGTTTCTTCGTGGGAGTGACAACTTGCTTGTCAATCTACTTGAAGTTCCCCTTTCTTTCCCTTTGCCCTTTTCTTGAAACTAGTGATCTTGTCAACCATCAACACTTGATGCTCTTTCTTGATTTCTACCTTCATCGATTTCATCATCATGAAAAACTCGGGAATCATTTTCATCATCCCTTGCATACTATAGTTCATCACGAAGTTCTACTAACTTGGTGATGGTGACTAGAGAATTCTGTCAATCGATATCTTATCTGGAAGATTAACTCCCACTTGATTCAAGCGATTGAAGTACCCAGACAATCTGAGCACATGCTCACTAGTTGAGCGATTCTCCTCCATCTTTTAGCTATAGAACTTGTTGAAGATTTCATATCTCTCAACTCGGGTATTTGCTTGAAATATTAACTTCAATTCCTGGAACATCTCATATGGTCCATGATGTTCAAAACATCTTTGAAGTCCCGATTCTAAGCTGTTAAGCATGGTGCACTTAAACTATCTAGTAGTCATCATATTGAGCTAGCCAAACGTTCATAACGTTTGCACCTGCTCCTGCAATAGGTCTGTCACCTAGCGGTGCATTAAGGACATAATTCTTCTGTGCAGCAATGAGGATAAACCCCCGATCACGGATTGAATCCGCATCATTGCTACTAACATTTTTCAACACAATTTTCTCTAGGAACATATCAAAAACAAACATATGAAAGCAACAACGCGAGCTATTGATCTACAACATAATTTGCAAAATACTACCAGGACTAAGTTCATGATAAATTTAAGTTCAATTAATCATATTACTTAAGAACTCCCACTTAGATAGACATCCCTCTAGTCATCTAAGTGATCACGTGATCCAAATCAACTAAACCATAACCGATCATCACGTGAAATGGAGTAGTTTTCAATGGTGAACATCTTATGTTGATCATATCTACTATATGATTCACGCTCGACCTTTCGGTCTCCGTGTTCGAGGCCATATCTGCATATGCTAGGCTCGTCAAGTATAACCCGAGTATTCTGCGTGTGCAAAACTGGCTTGCACCCGTTGTAGATGGACGAGAGCTTATCACACCCGATCATCACGTGGTGTGCAGGCACGACGAACTTTGGCAGCGGTGCATACCGGGAGAACACTACTTGATAATTTAGTGAGAGATCATCTTATAATGCTACCGTCAATCAAAGCAAGATAAGATGCATAAAGGATAAACATCACATGCAAATCAATATAAGTGATATGATATGGTCATCATCATCTTGTGCTTCATGATCTCCATCTTGCAGCACCACCATGATCACCATCGTCACCGTAGCGACACCTTGACCTCCATCGTAGCATCGTTGTCGTCTCGCCAATCTTATGCTTCTCGACTATCTCTACCGCTTAGTGATAAAGTAAAGCAATTACAGAGCGTTGCATTTCATACAATAAGCGACAACCATATGGCTCCTGCCATTGCCGATAACCGGTTACAAAACATGATCATCTCATATAATAAAATATAGCATCACGTCTTGACCATATCATATCACAACATGCCCTGCAAAAACAAGTTAGACGTCCTCTACTTTGTTGTTGCAAATTTTACGTGGCTGCTACGGGCTTAAGCAAGAACCAATCTCACCTACGCATCAAAACCACAACGATACTTCGTCAAATAGACTCCGTTTTAACCTTCTCAAGGACCGGGCGTAGCCACACTCGGTTCAACTAAAGTGAGAGAGACAGACACCCGCCAGTCACCTTTAAGCAACGAGTGCTCGCAGCGGTGAAACCAGTCTCGTGTAAGCGTACGCGTAATGTCGGTCCGGGCCGCTTCATCTCACAATACCGCTGAACCAAAGTATGACATGCTGGTAGGTAGTATGACTTGTATCGCCCACAACTCACTTGTGTTCTACTCGTGCAAAACATCAAACCATAAAAACTAGGCTCGATACCTTTGTTGGGGAGCGTAGTAATTTCAAAAATTTCCTACGCACATGCAAGATCATGGTGATGTATAGCAACGAGAGGGGAGAGTGTTGTCTACGCACCCTCGTAGACCCGAAGCGGAAGCGGTCTGGCGTAGAGGAAGTAGTCGACGTTCTCCTCGCGATCCGACCGATCCGGCGCCGTTACTCCGACGCCCCGAGTTCTTGACACACGTACAGCTCGATGGCGTCCCTCGTACTCGATCCAGCCGAGTGTCGAGGGAGAGTTTCGTCGACGACGGCGTGGTGGCGATCTTGATGTTTCACGGCGCGAGGCTTCGCCTAAGCTTCATGACGGTATGACCGAGGTGGAATATGGTGGAGGGGGCACGCACACGGCTAAGGAACGATCCGTAGATCAAACTTGTTTTTTCTAGGGTGCCCCCTGCCCCGTATATAAAGGAGGGAGGGGGGGCGGGCCGCCTAGAGAGGCGGCGGGAGGAGTCCTACTCCCGGGAGTAGGACTCCCCCTTCCTAGTTGGAATAGGATTGGGGGAGGGGAGAGGAGAGGGCCCCCCCTCCTTGTCCTATTCGGACTGGGGAGAGGCGCGGCCACCCTGGCCGCCCCTCCTCTTCTCCCTCGAGGCCCACCGAGGCCCATTTACCCCGGGGTTCCGTAACCTCCGGTGCTTGATAAATTCTGTTTTACTTGGAACCATTCGAACTCCAAACATAGGCTTCCAATATATCAATCTTTATGTCTCGACTATTTGAGACTCCTCGTCATGTCCGTGATCACATCCGGGACTCGAACTTCTTCGGTACATCAAAATACATAAACTCATAATAAGCATCATCGAAACCTTAAGCGTGCGGACCCTACGGTTCGAGAATAATGTAGACATGACCTAGAACTATTCTCGGTCAATAACCAATAGCGGGACCTGGATGCCCATATTGGTTCCTACATATTCTACGAAGATCTTTGTCGGTCAGACCGCATAACAACATCGTTGTTCCTTTGTCATCGGTATGTTACTTGCCGAGATTCGATCGTCGGTATCCAATACCTAGTTCAATCTCGTTACCGCAAGTCTCTTTACTCGATCCGTAATACATCATCTCACAACTAACTCATTAGTTGTAGTGCTTGCAAGGCTTCAGTGATGTGCATTACCGAGAGGGCCAGAGATACCTCTCCGACAATCGGAGTGACAAAACCTAATCTCAAAATCGCCAACCCAACATCTGCCTTTGGATACACTTGTAGTACTCCTTTATAATCACCCGATTCGTTGTGACGTTTGGTAGCACCAAAGTGTTCCTCCGTAAACGGAGTTGCATAATCTCATAGTTACAGGAACATGTATAAGTCATGGATAAAAGCAGTAGCAACATACTAAGCGATCGTGTGCTAAGCTAATGGAATGGGTCATGTCAATCAGATCATTCAACTAATGATGTGACCTTGTTAATCAAATAACAACTCCTTGTTCATGGTTAGGAAACATAACCATCTTTGATTAACAAGCTAGTAAAGTAGAGGCATACTAGTGACACTCTGTTTGTCTATATATTCACACATGTATTATGTTTCCGGTTAATACAATTCTAGCATGAATAATAAACATTTATCATGATATGAGGAAATATATAATAACTTTATTATTGCCTCTAGGGCATATTTCCTTCACCTGTTGCTACTCCTGTTGACACGAAGGCCAAGGTTTCTGCTCTTGAGGGTTCACCTGCGTCGGATGCTCCGTTTTACCGGTCTATTGTCGGCGCTCTACAGTACTTGACTCTCACCCGACCGGATCTTCAGTATGCTACCCAGCAGGTGTGTCTCCACATGCACGCCCCTCGTGACTCTCACTGGACTCTCGTGAAGCGGATCCTTCGCTACATCCGCGGCACGATGTCCCTTGGGTTGACACTCACGGCGTCCACTTCTCTGGAGATGGTGGCTTACTCTGATGCAGACTGGGCCGGCTGCCCCGATACTCGTCGGTCCACCTCTAGCTACTGCGTCTACCTCGGTTCTTCCCTCGTCTCGTGGTCGTCCAAGCGACAACCCACGGTTTCGCGCTCTAGCGCGGAGGCTGAGTACCGAGCTGTGGCCAACGCTGTCGCCGAGTGCACCTGGCTTCGACAGTTACTTCAGGAGCTACATCATGATGTCTCCCAGGCTACGGTTGTCTACTGTGACAACGTCTTTGCGGTGTATCTCTCCGCAAACCCCGTTCATCATCACCGGACTAAACACATCAAGCTGGACATTCACTTTGTGTGCGAGCAGGTGGCTCTTGGACGCATGCGGGTTCTCCATGTGCCGACCGCTCAGTAGTTCGCTGATGTGATGACGAAGGGACTGCCGACTTCCACCTTTGAGGAGTTACATTCCGATCTCTGCGTCCTTGGCGCCGCCGATTGCGGGGTGTTGAGTATATTGTGTACGTGTATATGTGTGTGTAGGGCCCACCTCCTGTTTCCTTGTATAGTTGAGGTTGTGGCCCACCTCTGTACTTATATATACGTGCCTAGTGCACCGATCAATACATCGCGATTGCACAGCCCATAACTTGTCCTTCTACACGTGCCACCGAATCTACAACCAGTGTAAGGTGGCTGGCTAGCTAGCTACACGCAGTGTCGCTTGCAGTAGGCGGTCCAGCAGGATTTGCACCCATGGGAGTAGTTGACCTTGTAGGCCATCCACGCCGGCGACTCGCCGTAGACGGGCGGTGCACAAGCTACTTTGGTTGCAACAATTGCCTTTGCACATGCTTTGAAAGTCGTATGCCCCAGTTGTTTGGGATTTGCACGCCCTCAAGCAGCCCGATGTGCACTTGCCTTGCTAGTAGGCGAGGCAGCCCGAGCATCCCGGCGTCGGGCTGCAGTCGGCACCGCACGGCCCCGGCCCATCGAAGGTTGCCGCGTTGCATGTGGAGTTGCACTGCACGACGCAGTCTTTGGATGCCGTCGTCGCCCCCACCGCCGGGCATCCCATCACCAGCAGCACGAGGACGACTAGCATGGTCCACACAGCTGCAGTGCTGCTTGGTGAAGGCGCCATTGGTTAGTTGCAAGGGGCTGTAGAGCAACACAAGAGACGACCCGGAGTGCATGTGGTGCCTTAAGAAGATAGGTCTTCCTAAATCGCGGTATGAGGGAAGTCTGACTGGAAAAGGCACGCTTGGAAGAGACTCAATAATATGCAGGGACGGATATTCTTGGTCTCAAGCAAACTACACAGTTCTACAGAATTCTACCTTGGTGACCCCGTATGTCGATGAACACAAGAACAGTCTGCGCTCCAAACACCCGGAGCAGCGCGACGATTGGATTACATGTGAACACATCAGGACTTTCAGCAGTTGGTTGGAAGCACGTATCAGAGGTGACAACACTGTTTGTGATGAGCTGTACTTGTTGTCCAGGGGACCATCTTTGACTGTATTGATTTGGAAAGGATACGAGATAAATGGGAATACATTTTACACGATTGACCAAGATCAAAAGAGCACCAACCAAAACAACGGTGTCCGCATTGATGCAACAACCGAGAGGGGAAATGACACATATTATGGTTACATAGTGGACATATGGGAACTTGACTACGGACATGATTTTAAGGTTCCTTTGTTTAAGTGCAAATGGGTCAATCTGTCAGGAGGCGGGGTACAGGTAGACCCACAGTACGGAATGACAACAGTGGATCTGAAAAATCTTGGGTACACTGATGAACCGTTAGTCCTAGCCAATGATGTGGCACAGGTTATCTATGTGAAGGACATGTCTACCAGACCAAGAAAGAGAAAAGATAAGGAAGCGAATACATTATACGATGAGCCAAAGAGCCACATAGTTCTTTCAGGAAAAAGGAACATCGTGGGAGTGGAGGACAAGACAGACATGTCTGAAGATTATGAAAAGTTTCATGAAATTCCTCCATTTAAAGTCAAGGCCGACCCCAGCATCCTGATAAACGATGAAGATTATCCATGGTTACGGCGCAATAAGCAAATGACACAAGCGAAGAAAAAGTGAAGACTTTCTCCATAACTATTATGATGATACCATGCCAACTTTATGGCGAGCGAGTATGATAACATTGTCCGTTTTGTACATGCACATGCTATGTGTGGGTCAATTTATGATACCATGCCAACTTTCAACTTTTTCAGAGTTCATTTGAAATGCTTTAATGTCTTATGGTTCGGCCCTCGTAATAATTAAAAATAGCAACAATAAGTATTTTTTTGTAAGTAGAAATAAAATAAAATAAATAAAGCAAGAAAGAAAACAAAAAAAAACAAAAAAAGTGTTTTCAAATTTGAAATCTAATGGCACTAACAAAAAGTTTATAATGTTACTAAAACTAAAGGCAAAAAGAATTAAAAAATAAAGAAAAAACAAAAGAAAATAAATAATGCAGAAAACAAAACAAAAAAACTGGAAAAAAATAAAAATAGCAACAATAAGTAAAGAAAAAAATGCCTCCTACTGGGCCCCCACGGCCTGAATACGACATGAAACCCTACTATGGGCCAGGATTCAGGCCCGCAGTAGGCCCAGAAGGCCCACAAGGCAAAGTTTAGCAAGTAGGCCCGAAAGCCTGCGGTGGAGAGGAGCTCGAGAGGGGTGCGGCAGTGGGGCTTATAAACCACTGCGTGCCCCTCTCAACTAGCGAGGTGGGACTAAACTTTGGCCCCGACGCGGGCAGCACAGGGGCCTTTGGTCCCGGTTGGTGGCTCCAACCGGGACTAAAGGAGTGGCATTGGTACCGGTTGGTGCCAATAACCGGTACCAATGCCCACCCTTTAGTCCCGGTTGGAGCCACCAACCAGGACCAAAGGCCACCGCTTCCCGCCCTTTGGGCTACTGAAAAGAGGCCTTTGGTCCCGATTGGTGGCACCAACCGGGACTAAAGGGTGCATTAGTCCCGGTTGGTGCCACCAAACGGGACTGAACGCTATGCTATATAAGCAGCACTTAGCAGTTTCCGGCCAAATCGCCCACTTCTCCCCCGACGCCCCCTGCTCCTCCTCGTCGCCGTTGCCGCCCGACGCCCCTGCTCCACCTTGCCGTCGCCGCCGCCACCGACGCCGTCAGGCTGCTCGCCTTCGCTGTCGCCGCCGCCCCCTATGAGCATAGCCCGCTCCCGAGCCCCTCCCGTCCCGTGCCCTGCATGCTGCCACGCGCCAAATCACCCATGCTTGTGCCGGCCTTGCCGCCCCTCTCCTGCCACGGCCACTGCGCGCCGACCCTGTCTCTTGCGGCCGCAAGGCTGCCGCCTGCCGCCCTGCCCTGCATTTTCCTCCATAGCATTTGTTTGCATTTTTTTGTGTATATGTGTTTGTATGTGTATATATGTGTACATGTTCATTGTATTTTTTTTCATAAGTGTATTTTTTTGTTCATTGCATTTTTTCATATATATATGTATATATGTATGTGGTAGCTATATATATGATGAATGGATGTGGCTACATATGTATGTATGAATATAATGTTCATAGCATTTTTTTGTTTATATATGTTTTTTCATATATGTATTAATTTTATATTTAGGTTGTTAGCAGATATCGATTTTAGGTTAGTGCATTTTAGGTTAGTGTAGAGGAGAAAGTAAAATAAGGAAAAGGAAGAAAAGAGGAAGAAGGAAGAAGGAAGAAGAAGAAAAAAAAGAATGAGAGGAAAAAGGAAAATAAGAAGAGGAAGAAAGGAGAAAAAGAGGAGAGGAAGAAGAAGAGGAGAAGAAGAAAGGAATAGAGGAGAAGAAGAAAAAGTAGAAGAAAAAAAAATTTATTTTTTCTTCTTCTCCTCTATTCCTTTCTTCTTCTCCTCTTTTTTTCTTCTTTTTTTTTTGTTCTTCTTCTTCCTTCTTCCTTCTTCCTCTTTTCTTCCTTTTCCTTAATTATTTTCCTTTCTCGAGGGAGAAGAAGAAAAAGAAGACGAGAAGAAGAAAGAAAGGAATAGAGGAGAAAGAAGAAACTTCGACACGAGGGGGTGGTACCGATACCCCCTCCCCGATAACATTATTTTCCCATGTATATGTATGTCGCATCGTTGTCGATATAACCCCCTCTAGATAACTTCGACATGAGGGGCGGTCGATATATATACCCCTTCTCGACCGTGATAACTTATACAACTGCAGCACCCCCCCTCGGCCCTCTCGCTCGACCAAAACTCTCGAGGACACCCAAACCCTAGAGAGAAAACGATGTTGGTCTCCTACCCCCTCCTGCCGCGCCCCTACCCGACAAATTAACTCTCTCGAGGCCACCCAAATTTATCAAGTTAAAAGAGCGTTGTCGTCGAGGCCACCCCAAACCCTTGAAGCGTTGTGTCTAGGCGACCCTAAACCCTAGAGAAGCAGCGTCGAGGCCACTAACATGATTCCTTATTGTGATTAGCTAGATAGTTCTACGTTTGCCACTAATATATATATATATATATAGGACAAATGTTTCCTACAAGCAGTGGTAGTTACCACCACTTGCGTTTTGTATGTTGTATGTAGTATCTGTCGGAACTGATAGTATGTATGTGTAGTATGTAGTATATAACAATGATTAGATAGTATATATACTAATTTTTAGGTAGTACGTACCATTTTTTGAGTATGCTCATTTTTACGTACAAATATGTACGTATTTTACAAATATAACAAAAACTATGGGCTCATATGCAATTTTTTCATGTAACTTGCTTTGAAATATCTTAGATATATTATATGAACATATTTAAAATAATAAAATAATATATATAATACCACATGGTAGTATATGAGACATGTGGGGTAACTACCACCGGGTGGTAGGATGGATTTTCCTATATATATATATATATATATATATATATATAGACTCCTCTTTTATACTCCCAGGAGTATGTACTCCCAAGTGGGAAGGCCACCCGTTAGCACCAATTAGCAGCTAACTACAAAAACGAAAAAAGAAAATGGTTATGAGCCGGTTGCATGCCCCTGCATGCAAGGGCGTTCAACTATCCCGCACACGACTAGGAAATTTGTTACGAAGGTGTCTCCTCGGTTATGGTAGTTTGTAATTTTTTTTCTGTATTGAAGTATATAGTTCCCTCCTCGCAGAAAAAAAAGGTATACAATTCCTTATTGTCAGAATAGTATATTTTTGTAGATGGGTATGTACTGCATTTTGTAACGTACGAGTTAGGAGTATATACTCCAGTCTTGTAAGAGTATATACTTTTTTGTGTGAGAAGGAGTATATACTTCTTTTTTTAGGTAGAGTATATACTTAGCAACCAAATAAGTATGCCATACTTCTATTTGAAATGAGTATATTCTACTTTGCAATCAAAAGAGTATATATACAACGTACTTAGAAATCAAAGGAGTGTATACTACTACCAGAAATAGCTAGCAAATTAAAGAAGTATATACTGCTTCAAAAAAGGAGAGGTATCTGTACCAAATAATAAATAGAAGTACACACTTGCTTTTACATCCACTCCCCAGTTAGGGCATATATTTACAATAAAAATAGATTACAGTACAGAAGAGTATATATTGCGACCAATCTGAATACGTTCCGACAGATATCGATACACACTTCTTTTCCAAAGCTCAAATCTGCTGCAGTTTGCTGTAAGATCTGAAAGTAAAGAACTATAGTTGTTATGTCAAGAACAGGAGCAATAATGAACAAGAAGCTCGGAATATCTTTACACTATATATATGACGAGATGGTGAATGCTTCTTAAATTCAGAACGTCAAAAGAGAAAAAGTGCAAGTGTATTAGAACCAACTCGAATTCTATCTAATTTACAAGATGATCTTTGTTTTGTATCATAAACTAGAATAGCAACAAAATATATTATGAAAGGCCATGCTCTATCTCACTTTTCTTCTTATCTGATAAAAAAAGCTAGAAAGTAAATCAGGTATAATCATTATTTTTTGAACAATATACCATGAGTATGTTTGACATAAAATTAGTATATTCAGAGCCGAGTATAATTAGTATATTTGCTACGAAGGAGCATCTAAAAATGAGTATATTCAGAGCTATGAGAATGTTAATTTACAAGGAGAGTACATACACAAAAAAGACAAGTTTGTTCATCTGAACAGTTTGTGAGAAGCAACTCATGATGCAGGCGACTCGGTGGGAGCGCAGGATTAGCTGAATTAATGGTGGGGATTGTGATGCCATGCTGATGTGAGTAGTTTCTAGCGCCTCTCTTGAACGCCTGAATGGGGATGCATATACATATGTCGCCGACGGGAAGGATTCAATCACCGCAGTTATCCGAGTGCTATTGCCGTCGGCCACCAGGACAACCTCCGTATAAGACACGAAAAAAATTACACCTTGCCCATCATATATCATGAGTATGTTCAGAACAAGACAGATCTGTTGTTTCCTAGAGAAGAACGTACCGCATACTGCTGGCCCTTGGAGTTGAGGCTTCAACATCAATTGGAAAGAACATGGATCCTTGTACTGATGCATGGCTCTCACCTCTGTAAACTAACGGCGTGGAAGACGACTCCAAGGATAGATGACGGTTAACTGGAATCCAACAGAAGAAGGCGAGCTTCCCACGAATCTGGTCTTACATGTCGAAGGTTCTCGGCCTAAGACGCCCATCTCGTCGTCATCGTTAGATGCTGTCGTGCAACCGCCGTTGTTGCCGTTGTGATACGTCGGCGAGGTATTGACATGCCAGGAGCCGCCGTGAGTGAATATTTTCTATGAAGGTGCCCTTCTAAGATTTGTATTCCGGTGGACAGCTATCTAGAATCCCTAAAAACATGGATCGCACAACAAACTTCTAAACCAAACGCGGTCTTCGCATCCGACTTGCTATTTCTTTTCTTTATTAATGAAAAATAAAAAATTAAACAGGTTTAAGCAGCTACTTGGGCGCCCAAGAAAAGGGGCACACGTGGCATGGGAGTATGTACTCCTAGGAGTACCAACCCATTTTCCTATATATATATCCATCTGTACCATGTTTGAATAATAATTGACATGCTGTACATATTTGCAGAAACTATGGAGCACTCCCGAGACGAAGAAACAGAAGCGATGTTGGGGGACATAATCGCACAAGGAAGTGATGAAGTTGCGTCATTTCTCAACGAGACCGATGGTCAGGAAGGACTGGGTGAAGAAGAGGGCTATGTTCATGATGGCTTCGACCCATTAATGCCGGTACAAGAAGAGGACTATGTTCATGATGGCTCCGGTGACACAATGGAGGTACAAGAAGGAGACCGTGCTGACTGCTCCGGTGACCGAACCGAGTCCGGCCAGGTATATATGAAGGAAATATGCCCTAGAGGCAATAATAAAGTTATTATTTATTTCCTCATATCATGATAAATGTTTATTATTCATGCTAGAATTGTATTAACCGGAAACATAATACATGTGTGAATATATAGACAAACAGAGTGTCACTAGTATGCCTCTACTTGACTAGCTTGTTAATCAAAGATGGTTATGTTTCCTAACCATGAACAAGGAGTTGTTATTTGATTAACAAGATCACATCATTAGTTGAATGATCTGATTGACATGACCCATTCCATTAGCTTAGCACCCGATCGTTTAGTATGTTGCTATTGCTTTTATCCATGACTTATACATGTTCCTATAACTATGAGATTATGCAACTCCGTTTGCGGAGGAACACTTTGGGGACTACCAAAGCGCCACTGGCGTAATGGGTGATTATAAAGGAGTACTACAGGTGTCTCCAAAGGCAGATGTTGGGTTGGCGTATTTCGAGATTAGGATTTGTCACTCCGATTGTCGGAGAGGTATCTCTGGGCCCTCTCGGTAATGCACATCACTTAAGCCTTGCAAGCATTACAACTAATGAGTTAGTTGCAAGATGATGTATTACGGAACGAGTAAAGAGACTTGCCGGTAACGAGATTGAACTAGGTATTGAGATACCGACGATCGAATCTCGGACAAGTAACATACTGATGACAAAGGGAACAACGTATGTTGTTATGCGGTCTGACCGATAAAGATCTTCGTAGAATATGTAGGAGCCAATATGGGCATCCAGGTCCCGCTATTGGTTATTGACCGGAAACGTGTCTCGGTCATGTCTACATAGTTCTCGAACCCGTAGGGTCCGCACGCTTAACGTTTCGTTGACGATATAGTATTATATGAGTTATGTATGTTGGTGACCGAATGTTGTTCGGAGTCCCGGATGAGATCACGGACATGACGAGGAGCTCCGGAATGGTCCGGAGGTAAAGATTCATATATTGGATGATATGGTTTGGCCAAGGGGTCAGTCCCACGAGGCTATAAGTCGGTGCAAAAGGAGTTTTGCGGAGGCCAGGGGCCAAACGCCGGAGACCCTGGCGTCTGGCCCTGGGCCAGACGCCGAGGCCCATGGCGTCTGGGCCAGACGCCAAGGATTGTGGCGTTTGGTCCTGGAGTCCGAGTGGGACTCTTGCCTTTCGGGCAAAACCGACTTTGAGGAGGCTTTTGCTCCAAGTTTCGACCCCAGGGCTCAATTTATAAATAGAGGGGCAGGGCTAGCACCAAAGACACATCAAGAAACACCAAGCCGTGCCGCAACCCGTCCCCTCTAGTTTATCCTCCGTCATAGTTTCCGTAGTGCTTAGGCGAAGCCTGCGGAGATTGTTCTTCACCAACACCGTCACCACGCCGTCGTGCTGCGGAACTCATCTACTACTACCGCTGTCTTGCTGGATCGAGAAGGCGAGGGCGTCATCGAGCTGAGCGTGTGCAGAACTCGGAGGTGCCGTGCGTTCGGTACTTGGATCGGTCGGATCGTGAAGACGCGTCGACTACATCAACCGCGTTGATAAACGCTTCCGCTTAGCGATCTTCAAGGGTATGAAGATACACTCCCCTTCTCGTTGCTATATCATCACCATGATCTTGCGTGTGCGTAGGAAATTTTTGAAATTACTACGTTCCCCAACAGTGGCATCCGAGCCTAGGTTTTTATGGTTTGATGTTTTGCACGAGTAGAACACAAGTGAGTTGTGGGCGATACAAGTCATACTACCTACCAGCATGTCATACTTTGGTTCAGCGGTATTGTGAGATGAAGCGGCCCGGACCGACATTACGCGTACGCTTACGCGAGACTGGTTTCACCGCTACGAGCACTCGTTGCTTAAAGGTGACTGGCGGGTGTCTGTCTCTCTCACTTTAGTTGAACCGAGTGTGGCTACGCCCGGTCCTTGTGAAGGTTAAAACGGAGTCTATTTGACAAACTATCGTTGTGGTTTTGATGCGTAGGTAAGAACGGTTCTTGCTAAAGCCCGTAGCAGCCACGTAAAATTTGCAACAACAAAGTAGAGGACGTCTAACTTGTTTTTGCAGGGCATGTTGAGATGTGATATGGTCAAGACGTGATGCTATAATTTATTGTATGAAATGATCATGTTTTGTAACCGAAGTTATCGGCAACTGGCAGGAGCCATATGGTTGTCGCGTTATTGTATGAAATGCAATCGCCTTGTAATGCTTTACTTTATCACTAAGCGGTAGCGATAGTCGTAGAAGCATAAGATTGGCGAGACGACAACGATGCTACGATGGAGATCAAGGTGTCGCGCCGGTGACGATGGTGATCATGATGGTGCTGCGGAGATGGAGATCACGAAGCACAAGACGATGATGACCATATCATATCACTTATATTGATTTGCATGTGATGTTTATCTTTTATGCATCTTATCTTGCTTTGATTGACGGTAGCATTATAAGATGATCTCTCACTAAATTATCAAGAAGTGTTCTCCCTGAGTATGCACTGTTGCCAAAGTTCGTCGTGCCCAGACACCACGTGATGATCGGGTGTGATAATCTCTACGTCCATATACAACGGGTGCAAGCCAGTTTTGCACACGCAGAATACTCAGGTTATACTTGACGAGCCTAGCATATGCAGATATGGCCTCGGAACACGGAGACCGAAAGGTCGGCGTGAATCATATAGTAGATATGATCAACATAAGATGTTCACCATTGAAAACTACTCCATCTCACGTGATGATCGGTTATGGTTTAGTTGATTTGGATCACGTGATCACTTAGATGACTAGAGAGATGTTTATCTAAGTGGGAGTTCTTAAGTAATATGATTAATTGAACTTAAATTTATCATGAACTTAGTCCTGGTAGTATTTTGCAAATTATGTTGTAAGATCAATAGCTCGCGTTGTTGCTTTCATATGTTTATTTTGATATGTTCCTAGAGAAAATTGTGTTGAAAAATGTTAGTAGCAATGATGCGGATTGGATCCGCGATCTGAGGTTTATCCTCATTGCTGCACAGAAGAATTATGTCCTTAATGCACCGCTAGGTGACAGACCTATTGCAGGAGCAGATGCAAACGTTATGAACGTTTGGCTAGCTCAATATGATGACTACTTGATAGTTTAAGTGCACCATGCTTAACAGCTTAGAATCGGGACTTCAAAGACGTTTTGAACGTCATGGACCATATGAGATGTTCCAGGAATTGAAGTTAATATTTCAAGCAAATACCCGAGTTGAGAGATATGAAGTCTCCAACAAGTTCTATAGCTAAAAGATGGAGGAGAATCGCTCAACTAGTGAGCATGTGCTCAGATTATGCAGGTACTTCAATCGCTTGAATCAAGTGGGAGTTAATCTTCGAGATAAGATAGTGATTGACAGAATTCTCTAGTCACCATCACCAAGTTAGTAGAACTTCGTGATGAACTATAGTATGCAAGGGATGACGAAAATGATTCCGGGCTTTCGTGATGTTGAAATCGACGAAGGTAGAAATCAAGAAAGAGCATCAAGTGTTGATGGTTGACAAGATCACTAGTTTCAAGAAAAGGGCAAAGGGAAAGAAAGGGGAACTTCAAGTAGATTGACAAGCAAGTTGTCACTCCCACGAAGAAGCCCAAAGCTGAACCAAAGCCTGAAACTGAGTGCTTACACTGCAAAGGAAATGGTCATTGGAAGCGGAACTGCCCTAAATATTTGGTGGATAAGAAGGATGGCAAAGTGAAAAGGGTATATTTGATATACAGGTGTTTGATGTGTGCTTTACTAGTGTTTATAGCAACCCCTCGGTATTTGGTACTGGTTCAGTTACTAAGAGTAGTAACTCGAAACGGGAGTTGCAGAATAAACAGAAACTAGTTAAGGGTGAAGTAACGATGTGTGTTGAAAGTAGTTTCAAGATTGATATGATCATCATCGCACACTCCCTATACTTTCGGGATTAGTGTTGAACCTAAATAAATGTTATTTGGTGTTTGCGTTGAGCATGAATATGATTTGATCGTGTTTATTGCAATACGGTTATTCATTTAAGTAAAAGAATAAACTGTTGTTCTGTTTACATGAATAAAACCTTATATGGTTACACACCCAATGAAAATTGTTCATTGGATCTCGATCGTAGTGATACACATATTCATAATATTGAAACCAAAAGATGCAAAGTTAATAATGATAGTGCAACTTATTTGTGGCACTGCCGTTTAGGTCATATTGGTGTAAAGCGCATGAAGAAACTCCATGCTGATGGGATTTTGAAATCACTTGATTATGAATCACTTGATGCTTGCGAACCATGCCTCATGGGAAAGATGACTAAGACTCCGTTCTCCGGAACAGTGGAGCGAGCAACTGACTTATTGGAAATAATACATACCGATGTATGCGATCCAATGAGTGTTAAGGCTCGCGGTGGGTATCGTTATTTTATGACCTTCACAGATGATTTGAGCAGATATGGGTATATCTACTTGATGAAACATAAGTCTGAAATAGTTGAAAGGTTCAAAGAATTTCAGAGTGAAGTGGAAAAATCATCGTGACAAGAAAATAAGGTTTCTACGATCTGATCGCGGAGACAAATATTTGAGTTCTGAGTTTGGTCTTCAATTAAAACAATGTGGAATAGTTTCACAAATTCATGCCACAGAACACCACATCATAATGGTGTGTCCGAACGTCATAACCGTACTTTATTGGATATAGTACAATCTATGATGTTTCTTACCGATTTACCAATATCGTTTTGGGATCATGCATTAGAGACAGCTGCATTCACGTTAAATAGGGCACCATCTAAATCCTTTGAGACGACACTATATGAACTGTGGTTTAGCAAGAAACCAAAGTTGTCGTTTCTTAATGTTTGGGGCTGCGATGCTTATGTGAAAAAGTTTTCATCCTGATAAGCTCAAACCCAAATCGGAGAAGTGCGTCTTCATAGAATACCCAAAGGAAATTGTTGGGTACACCTTCTATCACAGATCCGAAGGCAAAACATTCGTTGCTAATAAATGGATCCTTTCTAGAGAAGGAGTTTCTCTCGAAAGAAGTGAGTGGGAGGAAAGTAGAACTTGATGCGGTAATTGTACCTTCTCCCTTATTGGAAAGTAGTTCATCACAGGAATCTGTTCCTGTGACTACTACACCAATTAGTGAGGAAGCTAATGATGATGATCATGTAACTTCAGATCAAGTTACTACCGAATCTCGTAGGTAAACCAGAGTGAGATCCGCACCAGAGTGGTACGGTAATCCTGTTCTGGAAGTCATGTAACTAGACCATGATGAACCTACGAACTATGAGGAAGCGATGATGAGCCCAGATTCCGCGAAATGGCTTGAGGCCATGAAATCTGAGATGAGATCCATGTATGAGAACAAAGTGTGGACTTTGGTGGCGTTGCCCGATGATCGGCAATCCATAGAAAATAAATGGATCTTCAAGAGGAAGACGGACGCTGATAGTAGTGTTACTATCTACAAAGCTCGACTTGTCACAAAAAGGTTTTTGACAAGTTCAAGGTGTTGACTACAATGAGACTTTCTCAACTGTAGCGATGCTTAAGTCTGTCCGAATCATGTTAGCAATTGCCACAATTTATGAAATTTGGCAAATGGATGTAAAAACTGCATTCCTGAATGGGTTTCAGGAGGAAGAGTTGTATATGATGCAACCAGAAGGTTTTATCGATCCAAAGGGAGCTAACAAAGTGTGCAAGCTCCAGCGATCCATCTATGGACTGGTGCAAGCATCTCGGAGTTGGAATATACACTTTGATGAGTTGATCAAAGCATATAGTTTTATACAGACTTACGGTGAAGCCTGTATTTACTAAAAAGTGAGTGGGAGCACTACAGCATTTCTGATAAGTATATGTGAATGACATATTGTAGATCGGAAATAATGTAGAATTATTTTGCAGAGCATGAAGAAGTGTTTGAAAGGAGTTTTTCAAAGAAAGACCTCGGTAAAGCTACTTACATATTGAGCATCAAGATCTATAGAGATAGATCAAGACGCTTGATAAGTTTTTCAATTAGTACATACCTTGACAAGATTTTGAAGTAGTTCAAAATGGAACAGTCAAAGAAAGAGTTCTTGCCTGTGTTACAAGGTGTGAAATTGAGTAAGACTCAAAACCCGACCACGGCAAAAGATAGAAAGAGAATGAAAGTCATTCCCTATGCCTTGGCCATAGGTTCTATAAAGTATGCCATGCTGTGTACCAGATCTATTGTATACCCTACACTGAGTTAAGCAAGGGAGTACAATGGTGATCTAGGAGTAGATCACAGGACAGCGGTCAAAAATTATCCTTAGTGGAATAAGGATATGTTTCTCGATTATGGAGGTGACAAAAGGTTCGTCGTAAAGGGTTACGTCGATGCAAGTTTTGACACCGATCTGGATGACTCTAAGTCTCGGTCTAGATACATATTGAAAGTGGGAGCAATTAGCTAGAGTAGCTCCGTGCAGAGCATTGTAGACATAGAAAATTGCAAAATACATAACGGATCTGAATGTGAAAGACCCGTTGACTAAGATTCTCTCACAAGCAAAACATGATCACACCTTAGTAATCTTTGGGTGTTAATCACATAGCGATGTGAACTAGATTACTGAATCTAGTAAACCCTTTGGATGTTGGTCACATGGCGATGTGAACTATGGGTGTTAATCACATGATGATGTGAACTATCAATGTGAATCACATGGTGATGCGATATAGATTATTGACTCTAGTGCAAGTGGGAGACTGAAGGAAATATGCCCTAGAGGCAATAATAAAGTTATTATTTATTTCCTCATATCATGATAAATGTTTATTATTCATGCTAGAATTGTATTAACCGGAAACATAATACATGTGTGAATATATAGACAAACAGAGTGTCACTAGTATGCCTCTACTTGACTAGCTTGTTAATCAAAGATGGTTATGTTTCCTAACCATGAACAAGGAGTTGTTATTTGATTAACAAGATCACATCATTAGTTGAATGATCTGATTGACATGACCCATTCCATTAGCTTAGCACCCGATCGTTTAGTATGTTGCTATTGCTTTTATCCATGACTTATACATGTTCCTATAACTATGAGATTATGCAACTCCCGTTTGCCGGAGGAACACTTTGGGTACTACCAAACGTCACAACGTAACTGGGTGATTATAAAGGAGTACTACAGGTGTCTCCAAAGGCAGATGTTGGGTTGGCGTATTTCGAGATTAGGATTTGTCACTCCGATTGTCGGAGAGGTATCTCTGGGCCCTCTCGGTAATGCACATCACTTAAGCCTTGCAAGCATTACAACTAATGAGTTAGTTGCAAGATGATGTATTACGGAACGAGTAAAGAGACTTGCCGGTAACGAGATTGAACTAGGTATTGAGATACCGACGATCGAATCTCGGACAAGTAACATACCGATGACAAAGGGAACAACGTATGTTGTTATGCGGTCTGACCGATAAAGATCTTCGTAGAATATGTGGGAGCCAATATGGGCATCCAGGTCCCGCTATTGGTTATTGACCGGAAACGTGTCTCGGTCATGTCTACATAGTTCTCGAACCCGTAGGGTCCACACGCTTAACGTTTCGTTGACGATATAGTATTATATGAGTTATGTATGTTGGTGACCGAATGTTGTTCGGAGTCCCGGATGAGATCACGGACATGACGAGGAGCTCCGGAATGGTCCGGAGGTAAAGATTCATATATTGGATGATATGGTTTGGCCAAGGGGTCAGTCCCACGAGGCTATAAGTCGGTGCAAAAGGAGTTTTGCGGAGGCCAGGGGCCAAACGCCGGAGACCCTGGCGTCTGGCCCTGGGCCAGACGCCGAGGCCCATGTTCCGAGTGGGACTCTTGCCTTTCGGGCAAAACCGACTCCAGGACTCCCTCAGTAGCCCCTGAACCAGGCTTCAATGACGACGAGTCCGGCGCGCATATTGTCTTCGGCATTGTAAGGCGGGTGCCTACTCCGAATAATTCATAGAAGATTGTGAACACCAGGATAGTGTCCGGCTCTGCAAAATAAATTCCAAGTACCACCGTAGAGAGAATAATATTTACACAAGTTCAATCTGCTGACGTATTCCGTGACATGACGTCACACCACGGCCAAGCCTTTACTGGAATTGTTTTTATTGTTCCACCTCAGCGCGTCTAGCGAAGCGATTTCCTTGGCACGTTTTGTCAAAGCAGAGATCGTGTCCCCTTATTCCGGGATTCTCATCAATACGGACGTGGGTAAGCCAACCGCGCCCGTTGGCACGCCCCCTCCATCGAAGGCGAGTCCCAAACGGTCACGGGGACGGCTCTTGGTATTCAACCCCTTTATAACGTGACCAAGGCCTGTTCCTTTTCTTCGATCTCAATCGAGTCCGCCCTTCGGCCCGAGTTCCAACACCCGAAGCTCCAGATTCAGGCGCTTCGGACCTTCGACAATGTCTGGCTCCGACCTGCAGGGCCGGTGGATGCCTTCTTCTGTCACGGAAGAAGACGTGCTAAAGCTGAGAGACGCCAGGTATCTAACCGGCGAAATTTCACATAGGCTGCCTGCCCAAGGGCAAGTCGTTCCCACTCCGGAGCCTAGTGAGAGCGTGGTGTTCGTGTCTTACTTCCGTCAGGGTTTAGGCTTCCTGATGGATCCCTTCGTGAGGGGCTCATGTTTTCTTATGGGCTGGAATTTCATGACTTGGCTCCGGAGTCCATCCTCCACATCTCATCCTTCATTGTTGTATGCGAAGCCTTCCTCCACACTACCTGGGAATTGTATGATATGGAGTCCAGCCTGGGAATTGTAGTATCTTGCATAAGTTGTTACTTGTAAAACTCCGTGGTTACACCCTCCACTTGCTTATTTCCTTGTCCATGGTTCAAAACTATGGGTTCAATGCATAAATGGGAAATGGTTTGGGTCGAAAACGCATGTAGTTTGAGTTGGTTTGGATAGGTCTTGGTGGAAAGAGCATGTCAGCTAAATTGAGCCAGTAATATATTGCTGCTGAGTAAGGGTACATGTGTTTTGTTGAATTCACACAGTAATATGATACTCCCTCCATTTGTTTTTCACTTCGCACATAAGATTTGTCTGAAGTCAAAATAATGTTTGACCATGTTTATATAAAAAAATATTAACTTTTGCAATGCCAAATCAATATTATTAAATGTATAATGGAATTCATTTTCATATAAAATAAATTTAACGTTTTACATGTTGATATTTTTTAATATAAAATTGGTCAACGTTTGCAAAGTAGATTTTAGATAAATCTTATATACTGTGTAACAAGAAACGGAGTATCCATGGTATTTAATGTTGGTATGTTGATATTTTTAAATATAACTTTAATATTATATATAATGACATATTTTTATATAGTTGAATGTTGTCATTTAAGACTGTTTGACACGGAAAAAAACGTGGGCGTGCTAGTGTACTATCAGTACACAAAGAAAAGATATAGAGAAATATGTATCCTATATACCTAAGAAGTTCACCCCCACTATCCTATTTATCTCTACATGCAGCCTATCCACGTCATATGTAGGACCCACGTGTACAAAGCTTTTCCAATAGCCCATGCAGCCTGCACTGTCCTCCGCGATTTTTTTTCTCGACAGTAAATTCACATCAAGGCCATGAACGGCAATTGGAAGGAGGGGAAGCCGGACAAGCAGGATGGCCTCTTTCGCTTCCCCTCCCTTCCCCTTCCTTCCACCCCAAATTTATGGCGACTTCTCTCCTTCGTCGACCTACTTTTTTTCCATGCGTATATATGGTCACCTCCTCCCCCGCGTTCTCCCACGCCTCCTCCCGCGCCAGTTCACTGCCTCTAGACCACGCTTCCTGGAATTGATGATGCCTCATCATTCGAGCACGCCGGGGCTCTTCTCTGCTTCCAGCGTTGGCGCTCGCGTCAGATATATGCCATCGTTTTCGTGGCAGGAGAGATCGATGCCCCCAGACCCAGTGATCATGTATTCATCTACGCTGCTGTAGGATGAACGTCATGGCTTTTGTGCCCTTCCTCATTCCACGATGGCATGAGGGATGTCGATCTATGTGCAAGGCAGATGAATTCTTCATGTGCTGTTTATATTGCGTGCAGATCGGTCAAAAAGAGAAAACTCTCGACCGTCGGGAAACAGTACTCATCAGGCTGCCCCCATGGATCTGTTTTCTGTTCGTTGTGTTTTCTGCAATCCCACTGTTTTCTGTAGATGACCTGATGGATGTGTGTGTGTGTGGTGTTGATCCCTGATCTGATGGATGGATGCGTTCCTGTTCCTGATCGATGCAACAGCTGCAAGGTTTTTTTTTTTTTTTAGAATCAGTACCCCTCAACTACCACCGCCTCTCCATCGTTGTTGCAAGGGGGCGACTGACATCTCCCCTCTCTTCAAGATAAAGCTCATGGCAACCAGAAGTATCCTTTCGTTAAATATAGTATATTTTCTTTGCTCGCTACATAATGAGAACTTTCCTGATTGAATTAGAGTGGGATTTCATCATACGTGGTTATGGTTTCTAAACTGTCAAATATAGGAATACTCTCCTGTCTGTGCGAATAGGCGTGGACGGGCGATTGGGTGCCTCGGGAAACCAGCGGGCACGGAGCACGGAGGGCGGAAGCGGCGAGCCAGGAGGACCGGCGATAGAAGAGGACAGAGGAGACACAGTCCGCAGCAGCAACTGCTTGGACAGGGAATTCTCTGTTGAGGAGAGGAGAAGCCGAGCAATTTGCTTGGGTTTGACCTCCGCGTATTAACTAGCCCCTGATTTTCTTTATGAAGTACAGTTTTGCTGCAGAAGATAGATGGATGAAAACACCCTTTTAAAACTTTTTAGGGGGGCGCAGCCTAAATAGTAATTGATGTGTTATGCATAGGAAAGTTTATTTTATCCTTACTAGATTGTTTGTAAGATCTTTTATTAGATTGCAAGTAACCCACGTTAACCAAATTCTTGGAACTTGAGCATTCTTTGTCGTCCAAGCAAGGTTCTGCACTTGGTAGTTGGTACTAACGGATGACAATAGGGATGAATGTAGAATTGACATATACATCTATTAAAGTAATTTCACTGCATATTTTTCCTTTTTGCATCTATGCTTCTACCATAATCAACAAACTCCATTAGACTTTGCCAAGAATACCACCTATTTCAACCCACATCAAAAATGAATGCCACCGAATTCGTGAAACGTACGTATGCTGCTGAAATTGTAAAGTTGAGAATACTATGAAACAACCACAACTTTATGATTATCCAGTTGTAACTGCTGATTGCATAAGGAATGGAACAACAAATTCCATTGATTTTACCGAGATCACTAATCATAAGAGCAACGCCTTACCAAAATCAGCTTTCAAAATAAAGAATAGATCTGGTCTAACTCTTTAACATGTTTTAATACTAATGTTTCATGCAAACATTCGGAACTATATGCAATCACTTATCTATGTTCTATCTTTCACCTACCATACCGTGAGACGAATTACTCTCCTTCACTCTATGTATGTTGACCCTATATGCTACTTTGAATTTCCGCAGCAACGCGTGGGGAATTATCTAGTTTTTATTAATTTCCTGTCGAGAAGCAAAATTACAAAGTCCCTATTAAGGATGTGCAACATGGCAGCTGGTGCGGCCAAAATGACTTCGGCGATGTGAGGTTCTGGTTCACGGGGCCTCGGAAAGCTCCCGCTTAATTACATCCGTGAGTCAAGCTCGCGAACCACCTCCGATTAAGCTGTTGCAATGGTCGTCGTCTTCACCCTCGTCTTCTCCGTGGTTGGTGTAGATGCTGGTGATGTGCCAATGAAGTGGAAAGGGAGAGCGATACGCCCATCGCTCTGGCTATGCTTAGCCATATCCCTCTGCCGTGTCAATGTCCGATGATCAAGATGTGGGCGGCCTTCGCCTCGTCGGAGCCTTGCCTGGTGGTGTCCGCCTTGTCGGTGTCGGACTGGATGACTTGACATTGCCTCATCGGCATATCAAGTGGTAGAGTTTGCTTCATCGGAGAAAGACATGTCGGTGGAGTATAGCTTTGCCTTGCCGGCGCTAGGACGATGTTTATGATGTGTGTCGGTGTGGGTGTTGGAGTAGACTTGGGCGGAATCGCCCACTCGACAAATGTGTCGGTGTGGGTGTCGTCTAGTCCTGGCCTGCCCATGGCGCTTCCATGGACCAGCGAGACGGCGGCAAGAGATACCACGCGGTGCGACGGAGGCTCGCCCAGGTACCGCCGGTAGTGAAGGTAGAAGGGGTGGCGCTCTAGGTAGCGCCGAGCCGAACGATGCATGTCGGCGAGTCCTGGCCAGCCCATGGCACCTCCATGGACCGGCAAGATGGGAGCGAATGATGCCTCGCGATGCGACGTAGCCTTTCTCAGGCACCGCCGGTAGTGTAGGTAGTAGTGGTGCACTAGATGGCTCTGAGTCGAACAATGCGTGTCGGCGATGGTTTGGGATGCGTGTCAGCTTGGGGATGATTTTGCTCATGTTAGAGTTGTGTCGAATATAGTGTACAAGGTAGGTTACAGTTGTATCGTGTTTACATAGGATGTGGAGTCGTGTCCTAGTAGGACACTTGTATCCTAGGCCTCTCATATATAGCGGGGGTAGACACACGATGTAACCTATGCCAACATAATAGCACAGGCGCGCAAGGGGGAGCCGGCGGCGTGTGCTGGCGCCCGGGTGGCCGGTGTGCGGTATTGTGACGGTGTCATGGGGAGGAGCGCCCATAGTCAGGCCCCGGGGATGTAGCCATATCGGTGAACCTCGTTAACAAATCCCGGTGTCGTGCTCGTGTGATTGCTTGGTCCTCGGATGATCAATGGTATGCCTCGAATTTATTCTAATAAGTGGTATCAGAGCTAGGTTGTTCGGAGGCTGCAGATTGTTGATCCAGAGGATAACTCGTTGGCTGGTTGTCCCGTTGGTTGTGCTGATGATCGTGATTGTGTGATTTGCATTGGAAGCAGCGATCTAAAGGCGCGTAGCAGTCGAAGCTAGCGGCGGGGGCGTCCTGGACGAAGTCTCGTCGAGATCGGATTGGTGTTGGAACCGTGCACGTGCAGCTCGCACTAGCACAGTCAGCAGCAGCGGTCAAGGCCCATGCGGGGCTGGCTAAAGGGTTGTGGATCGCGGGAGGCAACGGCCCGTGGCACGAGTAGCGTGCGGACATTGAGCTATTGTGGGGGCCCAAGGAAAGACAGATGAAACCAGCGGTCGGAGGAGCAATCTGGGGAGTGTTCACGAGATTTGTTTGAAGAACAAAAGAGGACCGAGTCCTCGTATACGATGCGGACGGAGGCAGCCAGATCAATTCGGCGGAAGATGCGCATCCATTGAAAAGCATCGTGACAAAGCAACAGCCAGCATGAGAGGTTGAGCTAGAGCTACTCCACGTGAAGATCAAAAGTGTTTTGGTTGGAATTGCTAGTAGTACACGGATGTGTTTGTGTCCTTGTGCATCACGGGGAGATTGCTCATGTATTTTTCACAAGGTCAACCGTACGAAGAACCATGGCGTCAACGGATACCTGGTTTGAGGTGGAGAAGTTCAACGGAACTGAAAACCTTGAGTTATGGCAGACAAGGGTGAAAATTTGTTGGCACGACAGGGATGCTTGAAGGCGTTGCGGGAAGTCAATTCAGCTAGGATAGAGTTGAGATGTGATGGATGGAAATTCGCGGAAGACGATTTGGGAGCCTTGAAGCGTGTCATATAGTCGAACAAGTTCGGCTGGGTCGGACTGGTCAGTCTGACGGATCGACGTGAGTCGGTTGGTACAGAAGACGGTGATGGGATCAGCGAGGACGACATAGGATCGTGATGCTGATGGTGACCGACTTCTGGGCGTGGAAACACGTGGCGCAGGCCCCGAGGGCTTGTGTGGCTTCAACAAGACTATGGCGTGGGGTTGATTCAAGATGGCGTACGCATGAGAGCTTGAAGTCGATGAGGCGCAGGGGTGGACTGATCATCTACCATGGAGTCATGTTAAAGGTGGAGCTGGATTGAGGGGCTACGGCGTAAGTCGACGGGGCCGAAGCCTATTCAACGGCGGGAAAAAAGCGAGTGACATGCAATTCGGACTGGAGCCCGGTGGTCTGATGGAAGCGTGAAACTCATCATCGACCGGTGATGATCGGTGGTACTCTGCAGTGGGGGTTGAGTGGTGTGGTTTTGCGACCCTTGAGACTCGACTGGGACAGCAGAGGCTCGACCCAGTAATAGTGGCGAGGCGTGCGGTATGCACGGGACATGGAGACGGGCCAGGGCTCTGGTGGTCATACATGTGGTGAGACAACTGCGAATTTGACTCGAGATGACTAGAAGCAATGGTGAAATTCCTTCAAGTTTCAGACAGGCGGTCAAGAAAGGAGCGGTGATGTTGAGTTCAGGTAACTCTTATGTGTGACACCCAATATGTGAGTTGTTCACTTTCACGCAGGTCAGTGATCGGTGTGTGATGGTGTTGATGGATACTCTGAAAGTTGGGAGCACAAACTAGAGTAACATGGAACTTAATTTTGCTCGAGTGTTAACCGTGGTCAAGAAAAGAAGAGACTACAAGTTGCAGGTGGAGTCATATGGAGTCTTTGGAGTAGCAGCGGTTCTCATGGGATGAGCTCAAGTCCAATGTACAAGAAAGTTTGACGCATTGACAAATTCAAGGTGGTGGAGAATATTCGCCAAGGTGGAGTTTGTTAGAGTTGTGTCGAATATAGTGTACAAGGTAGGTTACAGTTGTATCATGTTTACATAGGATGTGGAGTCGTGTCCTAGTAGGACACTTGTATCCTAGGCCTCTCATATATAGCGGGGGTAGACACACGATGTAACCTATGCCAACATAATAGCACAGGCGCGCAAGGGGGAGCCGGCGGCGTGTGCTGGCGCCCGGGTGGCCGGTGTGCGGTATTGTGACGGTGTCATGGGGAGGAGCGCCCATAGTCAGGCCCCGGGGATGTAGCCATATCGGTGAACCTCGTTAACAAATCTCGGTGTCGTGCTCGTGTGATTGCTTGGTCCTCGGATGATCAACGGTATGCCTCGGATTTATTCTAATAGCTCATGGGTAAGCTGCGTTGAGGGTGGAATATTTGGGGTCACTCTGAGCGACGTGTTTTACCTGGTTGGCAGTGTACCCATTTCCTCATGGGTAGTGCTCCTCGGCGGTGGTGTATGTACCTCAGTTCCAGCGGTGTGCCCCTTTGACCCGCCGATAGGTGTTAGTGTTCCCCTTCCCAGAAGTAGTAGTGCGCCGATATTCGAGAATACCCGGTTCTTCTCTTCAGCCGGCGACATGCCATGTTCCTCAACGTCCCATGGTCTCTTCTCGATGTCATTTTTTATCCTTTCTTGGTGGCTGCTCGCAGTGGCTTTCTAGGTGCTCTCTGGTGTGCTTGATCTGCGCAGTGTGGCTGGTGAGGTGTGAGTTCATTGCTAGGTGGTCATGCTCTTTCGTTCCTATGGGTACACCCCAATCTGACAAAAAATTGAAGCTACTCCCTTCGTTCAAAAATACTTGTCATCAAAATGAATAAAAAAAAATGTATCAAAAATACTTGTCATTAAAAATGGATAAAAAAAGATGTATTTAGATACATCTCTTTTTATCCATTTTGATGACAAGTATTTTCGGACGGAAGGAGTATACATCACCAGATTAGAAGATGTGCCTGATGGGCAATCCAAAGTCGATCTTGTCATCTCATGTCACAGCCAGACGCAAATATACTAGTCTGAAGAACAGTTGCCTCGGCCTCGGCGTCCGCATAGGCCATGGCTACCTGCTGGCCGTGGAGGAAGAAGTGTAGGACAGCAGGTCAGCAGTAGCTGCGGCCGGCGAGCGCGAGGGTCCAGCCTACTCCACGCGCACCACCGGACCTTGCTCAGCCGATGCCGTACACCCCGTCGACCATGAAGCTCTCGCTAGGCTGGGCTTCGCCAGGCGGGAAAAAGGCGTCGGCCGGCCTGACTTGCTCAGGCGATGCCGTACACCTTGCTGAAACGCCCCGTCGCCGATCCAAATCGAACCCGCCGTCAATACATTGTCGGTGTTCGGGAGGGGCGAGACAAAAGAAACATAATTTCGCCAAATCGAACTCGTTTCGTTTCGCCGGCTCGGGTGCACATCGCGCGTGGGTGGTTGCCACCATCCGCCATAATTTCGCGGCTCCCTTAAACCAGCTTTTGAGGGAATATTCTCAGGTATCTGGTTATCCTTAGTCATCTTCGCCAACAAACCAAACGAGTGATATCCCCTCCAAGACTGGCTATCCCTATCCCCTAGGTGGTTATCCTTTGAACCAAACGCCACATTAGTGGAAGTGTCGATCGCAATGATGAGGAATTTGAACCCTGGTGGAGCTATCGAGAAAGGTCCCCAAGTCTTGAACGACCAGAAAAATTGAAGTGAAACGAAACTTCATGAGGTTGCTCGCGATCAAAGGGTTCAAAACTCTGGTCTTGCCACATGCGGCACGGGGCATCACCTGTCCTGCAAAGCTGACCCATAGTCTTGTGACATGTTAGTACTGCATGCTGCCCAGAGTCTTGGTATGCGGCACCACTTGTGCATGTCACACTGTGCCCAGATTCATCTGTAAACTCTGGTGCCGCGTGGTTTGACCGTGGCCACACGGAAAGCTGACGCGGTACGTCAAGTCACCGTGTACGGGTAGGCATCTCACGGGTGCCCACCGTCACTTTGTCGTCCGGTCACGTCTCTCACGTATCATTGCAGATTCCGATACCTTTTCTCTCTCACGTATGAACCGGAGAGGGAGGGACTGCGTAAACCCAGCCGTCCTCCACGGGGATCCTCATGTGACGTTCCTAGTCTCATAGTATAATGGTCTTTTTAATACTGGTGTACTGTAAAAACACTATTATATTATATGAGACGGAGGGCGCTTTCGTAATATAGGACGCAGGGAGTAGTAATTAGGAGTTACATGTGCATCATGTTCATTTCATACTATCATTTGTTTATTCGTATAAAAATAAAACTAATTTTAAACCTCAGAAACATTTGCTAGCCGACCGTCCTCCACGGAGGGAGTGCCTAAAGCCAGCCGTCCGCCACGGGCAATCCTCGTGTGACATTCCTAGCGTATGAAATAATCTCTCTGTCTCATAATATTATAGTCTTTTTTCGTACTAGTGTAGTGTAAAAGACGCTTTCATATTATGTGACGGAGGGAGTAGTTATTAAAAGTAATTTGGAAAATGCTGCCCCAAGTTATGAACAAAAAGGATATGCCGTGTGGCGTGTGTTGGATCTAGTACGATAGTGTAAGCTCAGATACTAGTGGGGCCAAGATTTGAGCATGGTAGATCGTGGCGTCATGCAAACCAGACGCGGCATGTCAAATCAGCATGTACGAGCATCCGATGCGTAGGCATCTCACATGTGCCCACCGCCACATTGCCATCCGGTCTGGTCTTTTTCTATGAGCGTAGAATCTGCCAGCTTCTCTCTCACGTGTATTCTTGCCCACATGCGGACAAATCCCATCTCCGGAGAGGGAGGGAGCACCTAAACACGTCCATCCTCCATGAGAGACACTCCTGTCATACTTCTAGCTTATTAAGTACTCTCTCCGTCTCAAAATCAGTGACTCAACTTGACACATTTATTAGGAAGATAGGCCTAGCCTGGGCGCGGGTCATGTGGGTGGTTCCCGAGGACAATGGGTAACTCACTGATCAAAGTTTTACCCAAACCATGGAGGCAGTCCTCCACTATGCGCTTGATCACCTAGAGCCATACACCGTTTGAACACTCAACTTGCCCATTGCTCTATGGATGCATAAGTGCCCCGGATAATTTCTTCTTGTTGTAGTCATTGCCGAACTATATAAATGAAGTTCATGCACTGCAAGCCATTGTCCATTATAATAGCCCCCAGAGAGCAAATCAGGCAAGGATGTAGCTTCAATGAAACATGCTGCTACTTCTTCATCATCCTAACGAAGGGTTTGGCCCCTATATAATTAGTTAAAGTGTTTGCCACAACGATCAAGAACTTGAACCCCGATGGAGTTGTGAAGCAAGTTCAGAGAAGGTCTCGCCCCAACCTGTGGATGACCGGGATAGGTCATGCATGTGGTGCGCTGGATCGGGTACGGTAGCCTAAACTTAGGAACTAGTGCGGCGAAGACTTGGGCACAAGGATGAGCACCGTGTATAACCATCCCATGGGTAGGCATCTTACAGGTGCCCTCACTGCGGTCTAGTCTCTCTCGTATGATTGAAGACTCCGCTAGCTTATCTCTTACGTGCAGTCTCTCCCACTTGAGGATAAATCATAGCTCTGGAGAGGGAGGGAGCTCCGAAACCCAATCATCCTCCACAGGCGGCCTTCCTATGATATTCTAAGTTTATTAAATATTAATTAGGAGTTATAATATGCACCCTAATTATTTATTATTTGTAAAAAAAATAAAATGGATTTTAAACCTTGGAAATTCCAATAAAATAAATCCAAAATGTAGAAGTGCATGCGCTAGCCGATGCAACCAAAAGACCGATTTGATGGAAGAGACTATGCAGCACATTATATGCCAATACTCCTCACGTGTGGCTCTCTCAAGCCTAAACGTGCATTCTCTATCCAATGCAATCAAAAGACCGATCTGATGAAAAACATTATGCAGCACATTACACGTCAACACAGAAAAACATTGCCCCAAGTGGTGAATGACCAGAATAGGTCATGTGTTCTGTTGGTCTACTAAGGTATCGTAAATTTAGGTACTCATGCGGCCTGGACTTCAGCTTCGTGGATCGTGGAGTCACGCAAGACATAAACGATATGCCAAATCATCATGTCACTTCGTCACCCCTGTTTGGATACTCTAACTCAGTTAGAGGTTAGAGTTAGATTCTAACCCTGAACTAACTCTGGCCAAAGTGGTGTTTGGATGGCAGGGTAAGATGGAGCGCGAATACGGCGAGCCGCCTTCACGGGCAGTGCGAGAGGGAGGGGGGAGAGGACGAAAAGCTTCGAGAAAGTGGGGAGTGATCTGTTGCGGGGAGAGCGAGAGAAAAATGTGTTTCTTTAGTGTTCCCGAGAAGAACTAACCCAAATAAGCACCTGTTGGGTGGGTTAGATTTTTTGAATGGGTTAGATGCATCTAACCCAAACTAACCCTCCTGTTTGGATATTTTTGGGTTAGTCGAGTCCAAATTAACCCAAACTAACTCTAACCCATGGATCCAAACAGGGCCGTCCTCCTATTAGGTATCTCTCGTAGGACTCTATCAGGTTCTCTCTCACGCGCATTTTCGCCGACATGCAGACAAGTCCTAGTTCCGAAACGGGAGGGAGCGCCTAAACTCAGCCATCCACCACGGGTGACCGTCCGGTCATATTTCTAGATAAGTGAATCATAATTATGAATTTTAATGTGCATCATTTTCATTACGTAGCATCATTCATTCATTTGTAAAAATATGAGGAATTTTAAATCTACGAAATTGCAACAAAACACATGCAGAAAATGATTGCACAAGTAAATATCCTTAATAAATTCATGAAGCCAACAAAATACATCCAGCAAATCATTTTCATTACATAGCATCAATAAATGATTGACCAACCGGGACTAAAGGTTCTTCTGTCTGGGCGCCCCACAGCGGTCACGTGGAGCCCTTTTAGTCCCGGTTCGAAAGCCAACCGGGACTAAAAGTGATGGCATTAGTCCCGATCGTTTTGTCGCGGTTGAAGAACCGGGACTAAAGGCCCTTTGGAACCGGGACTGATGCCCTATTTTCTACTAGTGATCTCGCCTACCCGAACACCTCTGCTGAACATGGTCTATTTTCGGACATGCAAGAAATGACCCCAACTTTTAGGAGCAGCTGGGCATGCTCATGGTGGGAATCCATGCTAGGTTTGAATTATTTTGACACCCTATGCAAGCTGCATCACATCCGGCCATTTATCGCCCTTTTTCCTACTGAGGAAACTCCAGAAAATGCAAATTCAGTAGAAAACCAAAGCAACTTGGCGTGGTGCAATGAATTGGTCATTCAAGTCAATGAAAAAAATTGAGATCATTTAAAAGATGTTGAGAAACAACGTGCTCTCAATAGAGCCTTCTCGCCTATCTCGACACCCTATGTTGAACATGGTATTTTTTTGGACATTCAAAAAACAGCCTCAACTTTTGCCAGCGGGTGGGCATGCACAAGGTGAAAATGCGAACACTTTTTTCAAATTTGCCAGCCATTTTTTCATATTTGCAAATATTTTTGAATTTTTTTATGTTCTAGGGCCTAAGGATTTTTTCTCTTCTCTATATTTTTGTTTTCTTCTCTTTTTTGTTAATTAATTTTCTCCTTCTTGAACTTTATTATTCTCTTTGAAACCAGTTCAAAAATTTGAAAATTTGTTTAGAATACCATATTCTTTTTTTTCAATACAATTTTTCCAAATTTTTTTTGAAAAACAGCTTGAACTTTATTAATTAGAAATAATGGTTACATCGTCTATCAGAAGAGTTACAAGATTTTCCATGGACTCCTCTATCCAATCCTTAGTCATGGAACATTTTGCTAATCTAGCAAGCTCATGAGCTACTTTGTTCGCTTCTCTATTACAATGTTCAAAACTGCTTTGTGGAAAATCACAGGCCATGAAAAAACAATCCTCCAAAATTGCCGCCGCTGCTCCCACAGACTCTCCACTGTTCTTCATTGTGTCAATGAATTCCATATTATCTGAATTGATAATGAGAATGCAGCCCATTTTTTGTGCCAAAAGTAAACCAAACATGAGGGCTAACGCCTCCGCTGTCAGAGCATCCGCACAGTACTGAATCTTCCAATTACCACCTACTATGAAGTTTCCTTTGTCATCTCTGATAAAAGCACCTGCATTGCCCCGTAGCTGATCATGATCAAAAGAAGCATCCACATTCAATTTAACAACCCCATTGGAGGTCAGCACCATCCTTCATTCTTTCTCTTTGCTCTATGTGAGTGAGCATTTACATAATTCGCTGTTATAGCTCTAATCCCCAAGGAGGTTTGACACGCCTCCTCGGACTTACCCTCATGGACTAGTTTCTGTCTATTCCATAATAAATACCAAGCAGCTATAGCAATTAGTTCCCCACATTCCGGGAGCCCAAGATGGATAATTCATGATCAGGCATAAGGAGTAAGAATTCAAGGACTGTCTCTCCTGCACGGTCAATGACGCAAGCTTTTTTTACCACTTCATACAACCCCAAATATTCCCACACTTCTTTTGTCTTCTGGCACAGAAATAATACATGTTTCGTGTCCTTTGGCCCATCCAAACATGTTGGACAAATTTGCTGAGTTTTTATGCATCTATTGGCTAGTGTAACGCGACACGGTAGAGTCCCGTGGAGTGTACGCCAAATAAAAATTTTAACCTTCGCCGGACAAGCTAATTTCCAGATCTTACCCCAATAGGATTGACCTTACTTCTACCCATGCCATCTGAGTATTCCAATTTCCTCCCATGCTGTTTTTTCCATTCCTCCACATACGCTGATCGTACAGTGTATAAACCCTTTTTTGTATAGCTCCAAGCAATAAAGTCCGACCTATTATGCATAGGAATTGGGATCGCTAGGACTCTACGGGCATCAGATGGCCACAAAGTTTGTCTCACCAAATCTTCATCCCAACAATTCGTGATTGGGTCAATAAGATCAGAAACTTTCGTCAGGAGATTCCCCCTTCTTGGTGTAATAAATTTCCTATCTGCACAATTTGGAATCCATGCATCTCTCCATATGTCAATATTTTCTCCTGTTCCGACTCTCCATATATAGCCATTCCTGAGTGAAACCACTCCCGCCATAATGCTTTGCCACGTAAAAGAGGAGCCCTTTTTTAAACCGCGCTCATCAAGTCGCCCTCCGGGAAATACTTTGCTCTTAGGATTGTTGCACATAACGATTCAGGATTTTCCAAGAGGCGCCAAGCTTGTTTCGCTAACAAAGGCAGTTTAAAACAGTGTATATCACGGAAACCCATTCCACCTTGGTCTTTTGGAACACACATCTTCTACCACGCCATCCAGTGCATCCTTTTCTGATTGTCCTCATCACCCCACCAGAATTGCGACATCGCGTCTATGATTCCTTTGCAATTTTTTTTAGGAATTTCAAAGACGGACATTGCATATGTTGGGATAGCTTGAACAACAGACTACTCATCTTCATAATAATACGATCAATCAAGATCTGGAAACAATCGCTTTTGTCCATGCCCACATTCGCCGGTAGTCCCAAATATTTATCGTTAATTGCCTCAGTCATAATATTTAAAATTGTACAGATTTGCACTTTATCCTCCACTTTTGTATTGGGACTGAAAAATATACTGGATTTTTTGACACTCACCATTTGCCCCAAGGCGGCACAATAAGAGTCCAAAACTGCTCTAAGGGCCTCCGCGTTCACAGCATTTGCTCGCATGAGGATCAAAGAATCATCTGCAAATAAATAGATTGGAAACTGAAGGGGCTACCCTGCTAACCTTTATGCCAGAAATCTTTCCCCTCTCCTCAGCATTTGTTAAAAGGGCAGTCAGGCCCTCCATACATAACAGGAATAAGTAGGGGGAGAGGGGGTCCCCCTGCCTTAGCCCTCTAGTGGGTTTGAAGTTATGAGTCTCATCTGCATTAAACCGAACCATGTACTTCACAGAGGACACACATTGGATAATCAAGTTCACCTAGTTTTCTTTGAAACCCAGCTTCACCAAAATTGCTTTTAAGAAAGATCATTCCAACTTGATAGCACACAGCCCCTCCCTGCCTGTTCTTTTCTTTTTAATTGTGTGGAAACACTCATATGCTACTAAAATATTATCTGTGATCAGTCTCCCAGGAACAAAAGCACTCTGAGTTGGGCTGATAATATATGACAAAATTAATTTCAAACGTGATGCAATCATTTTTGAAATAACCTTATACACCACATTGCATAAGCTAATAGGTCTAAATTGAGTAACCTTTTCCGGGGAGTTAACCTTTGGGATCATGACAATTGCAGTGTCATTCCATCCTGCCGGTATTGAACATGTATTCACCGCATGGAGGACCTCTTTTGTCAGGTCCTCTCCCAACATAGACCAGAATCTCTTATAAAAAATAGCATGTAGACCATTTGGACCGGAAGCTTTTAAATCACCAATGCCAAATAAGGCTTTCCTAACTTCCTCTGCCGTATATGGGGCCATGAGGGCCCTATTCATTTCATCTGTCACTTTTCTTTTGACAAGAGAGAGAACTTCCGGGTCTGGTTGAGAGACTTCTGATGTGAAGAGAGTTGAAAAATACCTTTTAATATAATCCTTCATTTCCGTACCTTGCACCCAGACACCATCGTCACCGAGCAGTTTTTTAATCTGATTCCTTTTCTTTCTTGCTGTTGCCGTATTATGAAAAAAAAGAAGTGTTGCGATCCCTATGCAATAAACAATTTGCACGACCACGTTGTACCCAGTAATCTCCTCTTGTTCTAGCAAATTTTTATGAGGACCAAAATCTCCTTTTTGCCGTGCTTGGGAATCCACATTCATAGGACCCCTTCGTATCTTTTCCATCTCTTTTTTGAGCTTTTCTATTCTTTGTTTTGGGCTTCTTAAAACCTCACGGTCCCAAATATGCAAATCTGACTGAGCCGCACGAGTACGATCAGCGAGCTTTGGCCAAATTCCCATCATTTTTGCCTTTTCCCTGCTGTACGAACAATTTCACCGACCGTCTCTTCCTTGAGCCATCGAGCTTCAAACTGTTTTACTCGTGCCCTTGGGGCATTAAAAATATTTCCGTCAAAATATTTTGTATCCAATACGAGTGCATGATGATCAGAATGAACATGTTCCTCATTAATAATCGCGGCTCGAGGGAATTTGTTCGCCCATTCCACATTGTACACCGCACGGTCAAGTCTCTCTCTAGTATCGCCCGAGGGAACAAATTTCTACAACTTGATCTGGAACTTGATGAAGTGTCCCCGTACTCTCATACGTAACCTTTTCGCATGCATAAACAATCTCTATTGATCATGGTTCATTTTGGACATGCATGAACTGACCGAACTTTTGCCAGCAGGTGGGCATGCTCATGGTAATCATCCATTTCAGATTTGAATGATTTATGACAAGTATGCAAGTTGTGTCACATCTAGCGATTTATCGGATATTGTTCACTCAGTAAACTGTAGAAAATGTAATTTGAAAACTCAAACTTGGCATGGTTCCTTGAATTGGTCATATAAGCTCTTAGAAAAAATTGAGGTTATTTGATGATGCCGAGAAAACATGCTCACATACGGACCCTTCTAGCCTACACGAACGCCCTATTAACATAACTAATAAACATGTGTTTTAAAGCATTTAATAAACATTTGATGAAAAAAGAATTTAAATTCATAATTTAAATAGTTACTTCAAAAGGCTAGTTTAGTACTCCAAACAATCTATTTTTAATGGTTTCAAAAATAATAAGAACAACAAAATAGAAAGCAAAAACCAATAAAGAGAAATAAAAGGAAAAAATTAAGAAAATCAGTGAAATGCATCAGATTGCTCTTGTTTCCCAGAAGGCGAGCACCGAGAGACACTTTTGTGCCAGCCGATTTCTGCAGATAATGTAGGAACCACCCGCATCCGATTTTAGGATCATTCCAGTTTTGTAATTTTCATTTACCGGCGAACCAACGTGCTGTTGGATGGTTAGCGTGACAATGGGGTTCCCAGCCCACCAAGGTCATGTCCTGGTGCTCACCTATTTCTGCATTTATTTCAGGATTTTCGGCGATATGGTTTCAGTGGGAGGAGTCGATGAGGCTCCTACGGTGACTTTGCAAAACTCAAGATGATATGCCGGCTCAGTCTCTAGAAGGTGTTCATAAGAGTAGGGTGTGCGTGTCTGCATTCATATGGGTGAGTGTATGTGCGTACTTATTAGTGTTTGCGTCTGTACTGTGTTCAAAATAATAATTTTTTTACCGCTTTTTCAGTTTTATTTTTTTCATTCTTCTTTCTTCTCATTCTTTTCTTGTTTTCTATTTCTTTTTCATTGCTTTCAATTTTCCTTTTTGTTTCCTGTTTTCATTTCAAATTGATTTTCCTTTTTCAAATATTTTGAGATTTGAAAAACAAAAAATTGAAAAATGTTCATGATTTTAAAAAGTTGTTCAACATTTTAAAACATGTTTGTTTGCAATTTTGTTCATAAAGTCAAAAATATTCGTTTTCTCTACAGATTGTTCTGAATGTTAAAATTGTTCGTGTTTACATTTTTTTCTCAAAACTCCAATAATGTTTGCGTTTTCCCAAAATGTTTGGAAACCTCAAAAAAGCTGGGTTTTTTCAAAACAATTGTTTGTGGTTTCCCAAAATGATTGGAAACGTCAAAAATTCTTTAATAATATCAAAAAATGCTCATGTTTTGAATTTTTGTCAAAACTCAAAAAATGTTTTGGAATTTGCAAAAAATTGCCTTTGAAAATTTGTTCAGAATTTCGAAATTTTCCCATTAACAAGTTTTGTTCTCTAAATTGCAAAATTGTTCATGTTTTTTGTAGAAAGTGGTTCCTGCCAGAAAAGGCACGTTTTTCAAAAAAATCAATGTTTGTTAAAGTTGTTGAAACATTTGTTGGATTTTCAAACATTACTAGTTTTTTAACATTTGTTCACAATTTCCAAGAAAAGAAAAAAATTACAAAAACTGGCCAGATTTTGTGCTGTAGTTAGTTCTTAAAGTGGCGGGTCATCGATTCCTCTCAGGTTGGCTGGTTTGTGAGCTAGAGGTTCAGAGTTTGAATTCGGTGGGAAGGGCGGGGTGGGTGTAGTGCACACTGCAGCGATCTCTTCTACTGCTCCACTACCATGGTGGTCACCGGCAGATCTTAGGGAGTATTCATCTCTCCAGATTTGGTGGTTGACTAAGGCGGTGAGATACAAAATATGAAGGACGGCTCAACGGAGAGGGATGGTTGTGCAGTGGCGGCAGTCTCAAGACATGTAGCTGTTGGGATCTTGGAGAAGTAGTGTCTATAACACTTGATTGACTTTGATGATGGTGCTACTTGAGAACCCGGTCTCGAGCTCCAAGGCCAAAGCCTAGGTCTAATCCAAGTTTGTTATCTTTTTGAAGGCATTGCTCGGATATGTTCGGATTGATTTTTAATGGTAAAAACCAAGATTCTGGCTTTTGTGTTGTTTGAATCCGGTGAGGGCAGCGCTTTGGTGGCGCTCCCTTCCTAAAGGCTTTGCTGTTGAACAACATCTTTTTCTGTGTGGTTTCATGAGATGTTTGGTGAGGATATTGTGATTGTTGTACCTTGCCGATCACGGGTGTGATTACTTTGTTTTCTTTTTTCCTGGTCAATCCATATCTTTGGTCTTATATTACTTTGCTAGTTGTTGTCATATTTTTTATGTGCATCCTAACTAGCGCTGCAGGTCTAATTAAAAATTGAAACGACAGAAGCGGTGTGCGTGTGGCCCATAGATGAACAACAATGACCATGGATGACATTCATATTATAGTACCACAAACAAACACATCGCTTGTATTATTACATACCACGCCCACAGCGAATGACACAAACAAACACATTTGTGGATGGACGGAAACGCCGGCCGGTTTACAGCGCCTTGAACCTGCGTTTGCAGGTCTCGGCACAGATACCCTTCACGGCAGCCTCTTGGGTGTCGCAGGGGCTGGAGCTGGAGCAGGAGTTGGCTGTCCCTTGCAGTTTTGGGCAGACTCCCGGCAGAGAGGGCCGCATACATCGGAGGAATGGCCGGAGCGGTCGCAGTCGGCCCAACAACTCACCACATTGGAGTCGCAGACGGCCTTAAAGCCCCCTATGAGGTCGTCGCAAGTGGAAGTGGTAAAATGGCAAGTAAAACTGGGGGGCGCTGCATCCCGTGAAGCAGGCCTCGCAGGGGCCCGTGCATAACTCACGCAACAACGGGGAGCACGCGTCGCCCAAACCCATGGTCCTGCACTCCTTCTCGCACTCCACCTTGCAGTAGTTCATCTCCGACGATGTCTGCCCCACGCTGAGCGGAGCCATCACGGTGGCCAAGAGGGCGGCGACGGCGGGCGGCGACTCTGAGAGACGAGGCCATATGATAAGATAATGGTGGAGGGAGGGAGCCAGTATGTATGTATGTATGTATGTATGTATGTATGTATGTATGTATGGGGATGAAATTATCAGGCCGGCCATGGAGACGCTATTTGTAGGCAGACCATGGACCCAGCGGCCGGTGGCAAACTTGGTTAGCTAGCTACCTTATCTCTCCTCAAGTTGTTGTTATCGTTAAGTTATAAGCGCGCGGATGGACCATGCGCATCATATCTTAATCGGTTTGACTTGCCATGAATCAAGGTGCAAAGTCTACGCTAGCCAATGCATCGCCAACTGGATCGGATGGAATCAAATCATATGCACGCAACCTCTGACTCCTTCATCCTTTTTAAAGTTTTATTTATTGTTGGATCACCATCTCTTCAATGTTGGACCAAACGACTACTAATCTCCCACATGTTTGCCACTGTGTATGTATGTGTCCGGAATTACTTGTCGTCAAAATGGATAAAAATGAATGTATCTAGAACTAAAATACATCTAGGTCATCCCCATGACGGAGGAGTATGTGTTTACTTTGCGGTCATCCTCACCCATGACTTTTTTTTTCTTTTTTGCAGGGGATCCTTAGCCATGAACTGGCTGCGCCATGCGTCGCACAGGTCACAAATCTAATTGGTATTGCTGTAAGATAGAGAAATCTTTCTTGTTTATTTCAGATGTCAAAGTTGACAAACACTGGCTCCTACATATTTCCATGTTGCTAATGAAACACATTTTTCGATCGTTTTTCTAATCAGAAGACTATATGCTAGGGATTAATTAAGTTGTTGTTACCCTTATGCTCTTACTATTTCTATAAACCAAATTTCAGTGCCTAACAGATGTAAGTCCATATTTTAATACCTCACTACTCCTTCATCCTGCGTGGCACCACCTAAAGTGAAGAAACATGCATCTTGTAACAACGATAAACAACGCAACGATATCCACTTCCACTACACGCATGTCATGAAAGGAGGAGTTCTCGGCTCACCTGAATGGACAGGTTTAAAATTTTGTTGCTGCTGAACTATTGCGCACACATTTGAGTCAACGGATTTTGCGGTTTCATCATCCTGGGTAACAATGTGGTTGAGTCATCAGATAGCCCACAAATATCTGCCCCTCGCGCCTTGGGTGACGTGAAGCCATGAGATGATGCTGGATCTACTCCAACACCAATGAGTAGTCCGTGTGATGCCTTCCGGAGGTCAATGGCTTAACCCTCTAGTTCCTGGCGCTGCGTTGAGGTAATGTAGTATATAAGGCTGCTTGTAATGAAAGTATCATCACTAGTATCATACATGACAACTGGAAAATTTTGAAGAGGTGACATAGAATTAACTGAAGAAAGAAAGGTTTGAGTATCATACATGATACCGTATCATAACAATTGCTATATTACTATGTGTCTTGCATGAAAATCAATATGGTGATCTAAGATACTAATATATGATACTATGCATTACGGAGGTAGTATCATGTACAAGTATCATATGCATGATACTAATCTATGATAGTACACATTATGACCAGCCTAAGACAGAGTCAATCAACACCCACGATCGTGGCATCACGATCTCCCGAAAGGTACTCTACCTTGTAAAAACAAGTACTCGTGTGATGCGAGCACTTAAAATACTCCTTGGCTGGTGACAGTGAGAAGCGACTTAAACTTGTAGCATTGATGTGTGTTACTACTAGTAATAAAGCGCATCTCAAGACAAGTTTGCTTATGTTGCAGGTAGTTAATAAGGAAAGAACTCTTTAGAGTAACATAATATGTGCCCGTCATGCCTTGGGTGACAGAAAGCCATGAGATGATGATCGATATAGTCCAACATTAGCGAGTAGTCGGTGTGATGCCTTCTGGAGGTCAATGGCATACACCCTCTAGTTCTTAGGGCTGCGTGGAGTTACTATAGGAGTATAAAGTACAGTCGATCAACACGATCGTGGCATCTCGATCTCCCGGAAGATACTCTACCTTGTAATAACAAGTACTCGTGCGATGCGTGCACTTGTAATACCCCCTGGCCGGTAATAGTGAGACACGAGTTAAACTGATACTAGCATTAATATGTTACTACTAGTCTATTACTAAAAATATAATCATATTTTTAAATTATTCAAATTCACTACTATTGACAAAAATGTGCACATTTTTAAAGTTCACAGTCATTTGATGTTTGTGAACATTTCAGTTTGAAAACTTTTTGTTTTGCGAACATTTTTTATACCACAAATATATTTTAAGTTGATGGTTTTTAAAGGTCCTAATATTCTTTAGTTTCCTTAAACATGATTTATTTTAACAAAGCTTCTCAAATAAAAGAAGATGGGTGATTTTTTCTGAGCTAGCAGTGGGGTGAGCGAAAGAAAATTGAACAAGCGAGAGTAGCAGGAAGCCAAGCTGAGCGAGCAAGAGCTTCATGTCTGCTGACCCATGTGAGTGTCGATTTAACGGTGATGGAAGGTACTCTCGGCTGAAGGGATAGCTCTCCCGTCTGAGACTGGGCCGGCCCATTTTTTTCCAGACACTTCCCTAGTTCGTTCGAAGGTTTCGGTTGTTGCCTCGCTCTATTCTTTATGCTGACGTTTTCACCGGTTTCTTCATTTTCTTTATCTTTTTTCCATATGTCTATTTTGTTTCCTTTATTTTCTCTATATTTTACTTTATTTTTAACAGTTCTTACCGGATTTTCCTGTTTTTCAAGGATTTCTTCTTTTTTGTTTTTTGTCTTTTTTTCGACATTTTTCGTGGTTTTCACTTGTTTTTTATTTTATTTCTTCTTTTCTTCCTTTTTTGTTTCTTTCTCGGTTTTATTTGATTTGTATTCTACCTTTGTTTCCTTTTTTTCCTATGTTTTCAGTACATATTCAACATTTTTCATATACATCAAAAAATGTTTACACACTTATAATTTCTAAATGCCGGATTGACAATTTTTAAATCATATATCCTTTATTTCAACTTTTTCCCGTACACATTGTACATTTCTGGTGTACTAATACATTTTTCTAAAACAGGTTTAACATATTAAATAGAAATTTAACATTTTATGAGTAGAAGGTAAACCTTTTTATAAAAATTAAAAATTTAAGATTGTTGATTCATATTTTCCGAATATGATATTAAAATTTGTTTAATACATGGTCAACATTTTTTCTTAACATTTGTTTCAAAATGTTTGATTAATATTTATTTTTCAAGCAAAAGATTTTTTTAATACATGGTCAACATTTTTCACATATAACATTTTTTTTAATATATGGGATCGAGCGCGTCAGCACCGGCACCAGGGCCACCAAAGCAGCGCCGGTGCCCGGGCAGCGAGGCCCGAGCGACCAATGGAGCAGCGGCGCCAGAGCTCAAGGCAGCCGACGGGCCTAACCCAGCCGGCTTGACGCTGCCGGGGACGAGGCCGACGAGGCATCCGGCGAACGCCGCCGCGACGCGCAGCGGCGGGTGGCGAGATCGATTGGCGGGCGACGCCGAGCGGCGGCTATGATTGGTCGCCGTAGACGCGAGGCCGCGGGTGTAAGCGTCTGAGTGTCCCGGTCGGAGCAGAGCGGTGACGGCTGGCGCAGGGCGACGGGCGGGCCGGCGCGCGGATGACGGCATTGAGGGGCCGCCTGTCGCGCGAGGCCACCGGTTCGGTGAAGTAGCCGGCCGGGCGCGTCGGTGTCAGAGTGGAGGCGCAGGGTGTCGACGGCGGCGGCGGGCGACGCAAACCGATCAAGGAAAAATAGGAAAACCAAAGAGAAAACGCCGATCAAAACGACCGGTGAGAGCGGAAAAACCCGGAGCGATGGCTCTGGAAAAAGACTCTCTAGGGCAGCCGGCCAACACGGCCGGAGGACGGACCCTAGGTACGGGCGGCGCGGCCCCCGGCGGCGGTCATGGAGGTCGACCGCCCCAGGGGCGGCGCGTGGGTGTGAAGCGGCGGCGGCTAGGGTTTAGAACCCGGAAACTGATACCATGTTAGAAGTGAGAGAGAGGTCTGGTGAAATAGTTCGTTGTATTGCTTGAGCCTCGTAGGCATATACATAGAAGTACAATGATCTACTTAGAGTACAAAACAAGTCAGAACTAATCATAGTCTATCTCGTCTAATCACGATACTCAACACTCGTGAGACAGAATTTTTTTTACCTTTGTTCTATGTAAGGCTGGCTTGGCGTGAGAGGTCACAATGCCATACACTGGAAACTATAGCTCAACTGGAAATTATAGCTGATGATATTTATACTCCTCGACTGTTTTATGTTTTGGGGTGTGCGGTTTCCATGTTTTGTTTTGTTTGTCTCGTCTTTCTTTTTTGGCCGCTCCAGCGGACGCGTAGCTAGTTGCCAAGTAAAGTACACAAAACCATCGCTTTAGAGTCACAGATCTTGGAAAACCACCACTTTAATAAAAGTGGCACTTTGCATCAAACTGAAGAATTGAGAGTGATAAAAAACACTGACTAGAAATGCTAACAAGTTTGATGACGTCACTAATTGGCCGGGCCTGCCCATCGGGCTGAGTTGGCACAAAAATATTTGCCACATACGCATAAAAACAGCCACGCCTTCTTCTCCGCCCCGTCTTTTAAGTCATTTCATCAAACACCTCACGTGTATGTGGCTGAGTTGACCGTCACAACCTATTTTTGGTTGTTTTTTACGTTCTTTTATATTTATTATTTTGCTTCCCTTTTCTTGTTTTTTTATACTTCCAAATTTTATAAATAAATATATTACAATAACGCTTTACAGATGAGCCGGGCCGTTATCGTAGATGCTTCAGGCGAGTGGGATTTTTACTTACTTGCCACAGAATTGGTGCTGATTTATGAATCTTAACAAAACAATGACAACCTGTTACCCTAACTATAAATGTGGTGGTTCCGAACAATTAATTTACTCGTAGCTTCGCTATGTTCTACGCAATGAAAGAGCAACACTGAATACTGCAGCAGTGTATTACTAGTAGTATAAAATATCTGTTGAGTGATGCGGTCGGCTCGGCCACCCGTACTAATACTAGTGCAATGGTGAACATGCATCAAGCACGGGATTAATCCTTTTTTCTGGTTTCTAAAGAAGTATCGTCAATGAATACAGGCAGAAGCGAGTAGTACTATCATATCAATCAATCAATCAACAGTTCTTGTTACACTGAGAAGCAACTGTGCGTAAAAAATAAAAATACATGTATATCAGTTAGGTTAGTTGATTGTTCTAGCTGGAAAGAGTACAGTGGAACAGAGCATTTTCTTTTTGCATCCTACAGTTATCTTGAAGAAATCTGGAAAAGACATATGATCTTTTTACCAACTCTTGTATAAATCCTCTGAAGCAATTGATGTTGTCCGGATAATATAAATCCACCAGATAAAACCAAACTGATGGTGAAGTTTGAAGATGTCATGTTCCCGAGATGACATCTTCAAGATAACCTGCATGCCATGGTTGCTAGCCTACTGAACTAAGAAGAGATCATTGTTGACATCATCAAGAAAGTTCTCCATGGGTTCGGCTCTGCTGTGCCCGACGATGAGTATGGTGTAAACGGCACCTGCAAGGGTTCTGAAACTGCAAAATCGTCACTGTTTCCACTTCTTTGCCACCCCTCCGATCCGACTGCAACAAGTAATTGAGATTGGAATGCCGTTGTTTGTCCGACAGACAGACAAATGTGCACAAGTCCAGTGCTTGGCTAATAAGTATTCTGTTCTGTTTTGTTCTGTTCTGTTTTCTTTCCCCTGCCACTCTGCTCTGTTCTGCTCTGTTTTCTTTCTCCTTCCACTATGTATGCCAACAATTTGCATATGGTATTTTATCCTACTTCGGCGGTTCGTACAAGTGCTAGGGTTAAGCTTACGAAAAATTTCCATGATGACTTATGAAAGGAATCTTTTGAAATAGCAGAGGTCTAACTGACTTGGCTAAACGAAGGTTCTTGGCAAATACAACAATATAGCAAAAATTAGATTTTATTGCGCTACTGGGAGCACGACATAATTTCACCTCACAGTTCCTTGGAACTTTATCCGGAGGAATTGGTTTTGATTGGCGCGTCTTACCTCCTAGAGGAAGATCCGGTGGGATATTACTAGGGGTTCTGTGTGAAACTCTTGAGGTGCTTAACGTGGTTCGGGGAGATTTTGCGGTCAAGTTTAGGGTGAGATCAAAATTGGATTGCTTTCGATGGTCTCTAGTTGTTGTATATGGGGCAGCACAACCCGAACTCAATCCAGATTTTTTAGCCGACTTGGTGCGGATCTGTGGTGATGAAACTCTTCCAATCCTAGTCGGAGGGGAATTTAACATAATTCGGAGGAGGGATGAAAAGAACAATGACAATTTTGATGGACGGTGGTCTATGATGTTTAACATGATTATTGAGAGTCTTAGTTTGAGAGAAATTGAGCTCATCGGTAGACAATTTACATGGGCCAATTCGTTGCCCACTCCGACTTATGAGAAGTTGGATAGGGTGCTCGCTAGTGTGGAATGGGAACAAAAGTACCCACTTGTGTTGGTTCATGCGATGTAGAGGGCGATCTCAGACCACAAACCACTTCTTGTAGACTCAGGAGAGGCTACACATATTGCGAACAAGAATGCTTTATCTTTCGAACTAGGTTGGTTCGAGAAAGAAAACTTTTTGGAGATCATTGCACGCGAATGGGCAAAGCCTGTTAGTGGGAGAACTAGTATTCAGAGATGGCAAAATAAAATCAGACATCTGAGACAGTTTTTGCGAGGTGGGGCCAGAAATGAGAGTGAGATATACAGACAAGAAAAAGAGCGACTCACTCAGTTAATTGAAGCGCTAGATTTAAAAGTTGAAGTTAACCTTCTTACGTGCTCTTCTTAGAGAAGAGGAGCTCAAGTGGGCATTGCGTGCTAAAGTGATTAAGGTTGTCCAGGGGGATAACAATACACAATTCTTCCATATGATTGCGAATGGTAAACAAAGGAAGAAGAAAATAATACAGCTTGAACTGGACAAGAGGACAATTGTGGGGCATGAGAATCTGAAAGCTTATATCTCTAATTATTATAAACAACTTTTTGGGCCTCCAGAAGCAAGCACGATGGCCCTAAATGAATCTGTTATTGATGATATCCCTCAGCTGCGGGCAGAGGAAAATGATATTCTATCTGCACCGTTTATTGAGAAAGAGGTTCTGGATGCAATCTCACAAATGAAACCAAACAAAGCACCAAGACCAGATGGGTTTCCAGCTGAATTCTATAGGAAATGTTGGCATATTATTAAGGATGATCTTATGCCTATGTTTCATGATTTTTTAACAGTCAGTTAGCGCGGTTTCATCTTAACTTTGGTATGATTACGTTGTTGCCAAAAGAAGAAGAGGCAGTTCGGATAGAACAATTCAGGCCAATATGTCTTCTTAACGTAAGTTTCAAAATATTCACGAAAGTTGGTACCAATAGATTGACACAGATTGCTCACTCAGTAGTACAACCGTCAGACAGCGTTCATGCTAGGGCGATACATACTTGAAGGGATGGTCGTTCTGCATGAAACGCTTCATGAAATTCATTCGAAGAAGCTAGATGGGGTTATCTTCAAAGTGGATTTTGAGAATTCATACGATAAAGTTAAGTGTCCTTTCCTTCAGCAGGCAATGCGCATGAAATGATTTAGTGAGGCCCGGTGGAACCATGTGGGTTCTCAGGTCTAGAAGGATAGTGTCTGAATCAAGGTTAACGATGATATTGGTCACTACTTTCAGACACACAAGGGATTGAGACAAGGGGATTCCATGTGTCCTCTCCTTTTTAATACAGTGGCCAATATGTTGACCATTCTTATTGGTAGGGCCAAGCAAAACGGTTAAGTGGAGGGGTTAGTCCCTCATTTGGTCGATGAGGGAGTCTCCATCTTACAGTACGCTGACGACACTATCTTATTCATGGAACATGACATTGCAAAAGTGCGCAATATGAAACTCATATTATTTCTCTTCGAACAATTGTCTGGGCTAAAGATAAACTTTCACAAGAGCGAGTTGTTTTGCTTTTGGAAGGCCAAAGAAGAACAAGACATATATAGACAACTGTTCGGGTGTGAATTAGGTTCTTTGCCACTCAGTTATTTAGGCATACCAATTCATCACCATAAGTTATCCAATAAAGAATGAAAGTGCATCAAAGATCGAATTGAAAAACAACTTTTTGCTGAAAGAGCAAGCTTATGTCATATGGGGGTCGTCTTGTACTGATTAACTCAGTACTGACTAGTATGCGGATGTTCCTATTATCGTTCTTCGAGGTACCGAAAAGGGTGCAGAAGCGACTTGATTTCTTCAGATCTCGATTCTTCTGGCAGTCAGATGAGGCCAAGAGGAAATACCGCCTTGCATTGTGGGATATTCTTTGCCGAGCCAAGTATCGGGGCTCGGTATTAAGAACTTAGAAATCAAGAATAAATTCCTTATGAGTAAATGGCTCTACAGGTTAGGGATAGAGCTGGAAGGTATGTGGGAACAGATTCTTGCAATAAGTATTTGCAGTCGAAAACGCTCGCCCAGGTTACCATAAGACCAACTGAATCGTCATTATGGAAGGGACTCATGAGAACGAAGGACTTGTTCTTTCGTAGGGTCAAATTCTTGGTTGGCAATGTCAACAAGATTTTGGAGGATACGTGGTTAGGAGAGACGCCCCTAGCCGTACAATATCCCACCCTTTATAACATTATGCAACGTAAAGAGGATTACATAGGCACAGTATTTCAAACGATTTCCTTGAATATTCAGTTCAGACGTGCGTTAGTTGGTGAGCGATGGACTACCTGGATGCACTTGGTTCGGTGATTGATAGATGTTCAATTATCCGACCAACCGGATTCAACTCACTGGAAGTTAGCTAGAAATGGGGTATTTACAGTGAAATCTTTCTACATGGATTTGATTAATTCTGGTCCAATCTCAAGATCGTCACACATTTGGAAGGTTATGGTTCCCTTGTGTATTAATTTTTTTTTGTGGTTCGTCCACAAGCAAATAATACTCACCAAGGATAACGTAATAAAGAGGCGATGGGTAGGTACTTCACGTTGTTGTTTTCGTGATCATGATGAAATAGTACAACATCTATTCCTTGAATGCCCACTGGCCAAATTGCTTTGAAGAACGACTCATATAGCATTTAACATTACTCCTCCAGTTGACATAGACTCGTTGTTTGGAACGTGACTAGCTAGGGTTGAGCATATTACTACGGCTCGTATTCGGATTGGAATATGTGCGCTTCTTTGGGCTATATCACTATATGGAACTGTAGGAATGATGTGATTTTTAACAGACAACACACTTTAACTTTCTTGCAGGTTATCTTTAGAGCCACCGCATGGATCCGCACGTGGTCCTTACTCACTCCTATGGACTCCAGGGAGCCTTTGGTTACTGGGTGCAACCAGTGGGAGATGGTAGCATGGGCTATATTGAACCGGTTCGGATGACGGTCGCATAACAGGGTAGGAGTCTAGGGAGCTTATCCTTTACATTGCCTTACCGGTTGCGATTTTGAGCATGTACTTTTCATTTCTTTGTTTCGCTCCGCTTGCGAGCTGTAATACTTTTACGACTTTGTGCTATTTTGAGGATTTTTAATAAGATGGTTGCATGCATTATTATGATGCAGAGGCCGGGGGTACGCCTCCATTTGCAAAAAAAAAATGTTTGTCCGACAGATAGACAAATGTGCACAAGTCCAGTGCTTGGCTAATAGGTATTCTGTTCTGTTTTCTTTCGCCCGCCACTCTGCTCTGTTCTGCTCTGTTTTCTTTCTCCCTCCACTATGCATGCCAAGAATTTGCACATGGTATTTTATTGTATGCACAGATTGATGAAACTCTGTTGGCATAATCTGTTTCCATATGGTATTTTGCTCTATGCCAAGATGACAATTGTTGTATAATTCTCTCACAGGGACTTGGTATGATAACGGAAGTTCTTCACAGGAAAAACATTGGCTTAAAATTAATTTGGATATGTTTTTGTTGCTCTATTTTGCAGTAGCATAATTCGTAGAATCTCCTGGAGCTGGGTCACTCTTTTCTTCATGGCTTAATACTTGGTTATATGGCAGCACGTCCACTGCATCTACAATAGTAAAAGGGGCAGGCAGCACGTCCGTAGATTACTGGTTGTATACATGCGAATAAATTAACATTCAGCACTAAGGTAGATGGAATGGAATACATACAATTAAGTACAGAAGATCCATGCAATTTCTACAACAGACATCGCTGGGCCTTTTTAATCCACAGTAGTATTATATCAACAGGACACAACGATGTTATTTGAAAGAACAACATTTCAAGAAATATGAACGCCCCGCTTTGCTGGCCCTCTGATCTGACCGCAAGATGCAGCGACGTGTCCACCACTCGAGCTGTATCAATAGTAATTCTCATCCAACAAGAATCTTGCTGCGCCTCAATCAGCTGAACTAATTGCCTTGTGTTAACCTGGACTTGTGTTGAAGTTTGGGATCCGTTCACTTAATGAGCAGCCTCATCATCTTCTTCACCACAATAAACTCTGCCATTAACAAGGTGGTCATTTATAACCTGCTCTGTTATGCTCTGTTTTCTTCACCACAATAAACTCTGCCATTAACAGAGATCATCGTACAGAGGACGGCCTAGTGCTAGTGTGAGCCAATCAAAGGGGGAAGGAGAACAAGGGGCAAGCGGGTGTGTAGATGACGGCTGCGAGGATACCAAAACGGCGCCGCTTTGATGCCCCTCTGACCTGACTGAAAGATGCAGCGACGTGTCCACCATCAGATTCAGAGGCTCATCAGTGTTAATAATCATCCCACCAGAATCTTGCCCAATTAGCTCAACCAATTGCCTTGTGTGATCACCCTGGACTTGTGCTGAAGTTTGAGATCTATTTCCTGGATATGATGAAGCCTCGTCATCATCTTGTTTGTCATCAGCATCCTCCTCACCTTCATTATCATCATCTTCATCCCGTCCGCTTTGCTGCCCCTCCGATCCGATCGCAAGATGCAATGACGTGTCCACCATTTGAGACTCATCAGTAGTAATCCTCATCCCAGCAGAGCCTTGGTGGGCCTCAATAAGCTCTGCTAATTGTCTTGTGCTATCTTGGACTTGTGCCGAAATTTGTGATCCATTCCCTTGATAAGAATCATCATCATCTTCCTCAGAATAATAATCTTCTTCTTCCTCGACGCCCTGGTCCTCGTTGTCTTCTTCATCGTCGTATTCTTCATCCTCATAACCCTCGTAGAAGTAAATGTCGAGGTCAGCGTAGGGATGATGCTGCTTAAATGCTCTCTTGAACATGCGCTTTAACTTTGATGTATGATGCAACAGTTTCTCATAATAGTCATCTGATCCACAGTAAGCTTCCCAGTCATCCGTTTCCCATCCATCAGAACCTTTCGGTTTCCTGTCGTTCCAGTACACCACTAAACTGATTTCTTTTAGGGTGGGAGCTGGCAAGTGCTCGATGCCAACTGGTAAGAATCGGCGAGCCATGTGGAAACGAAACATTATAAGAATCTTCACTAGCTTGGGCATAGCCCCTGCTTCAAATGTCAGTGACACCTTTCTACAATAGAAATATAGACATTTGAGTGCATTGAATGCCCTGCCGCCAGGGATGACTACACTTTCTTCCTTTTCATCTTTACTTGAATGAATTTCCAACCAGAGGTCGGCAAGTGAAGGAAGCCCTCCAATTATACTCAAACCATCGGCCACCTCCCTCACCACAATATTTAACTCGGTGAGGGCGTGGAGCTGACCAATCCATTCGGGGCACCTTTGAAACTCGCAATCAGACAGATCAAGCTTCCGAATATGAGGAACCCGAGGAAACGGTGAACTGCGCCAGCCTCTCAAATCTGGTATGGTAGCAAATCTACTTCTGATACTGAGGATCCTGATGTTGGCGGCAAGCATGAAGATGCAGGAGTGCAAAGCAGTAGTGTGTTCCACCGAGTGAATTCCATGAAACCGGATATGAAGTTCTCTCAAGTTGGTCAGCTTGCTGAGGCCGCTGATTTTCTCTACTGAGCTATCATACACATGTACACCTACTAGGGTGCGCAGGGATTTCAACCTGCTGATACCGTCAGGACACGGTGTATCAGAAATACGGCCTGTCAATCTGAGATGCGATAATGAAGTCAAATTAAAAAGATCAGAAGGATAATTTTTTAGTAAAGCTCCTTCTATATCTATTGTCTCCAGTTGTTGTAGCTCCCCAATTTTGTTAGGTAGCTTCACCTCATAGCTAGAATAACGATCACATGAAACCTTTAAATACCTTAGGAGAAACAACCTACTTATGCCGGTGAGGTCTAGACATTTAGAATCTGCCTTATATTTAAGGTGTAGAACTCGGACATACTTGTGCTGCAGAAAACAAGGCATAAGTGAGCTTTGGTACAGGAACACTGACCGAACATGTGAAAGTGACCCTTTTATTGTTCCCAAAGTTCCCATATCCTCTTTATCATTGTAGTGGACCGAGACTCGACGGATCTCAGTGTGTGCCGCTGTCACATCTTTCAAGCCATCAATTACATGAATAAAGTTCTCTCCACTTGATTTGGATCTCATCAGATCAAGAATTATATCATGTACTCTCCATGATAACACTTCATTGGTGTAGTCATCTATCTTCCCAGCTTGGATCATACACATGTTGGTCAGCACATTGAAGTAGTTTTCTGCAACATCCTCTGCATCCAACCTACCATTTTTGCTCACCACCAAACCTTCCGCTACCCATAGCCTCAATAAATCATTTTTATATATCTCGCAATCCTCTGGATACATACAAACATAAAGTAGACATGTCTTAAGATGATCAGGAAGATGTATGTAGCTGAGATCAAGTATTTGCTTCATCTTTTCAAGACCATCTTGTTCAGTCAAAGCACCCAAAGTTTTTCTTACGGAATCCCAGGTTGACTCTTCCTCACCAGCTAGAAGACTTGCTATACTAATGATAGCTAGTGGCATACCATCACATCTTTTAAGAATATCAGTTGAAATTTCTTTCAGTGCATCAGGGCAATCTTTTCCAGGACCAAATGTCCTTCTAAGAAATAGTGTTCTTGAGTCTTCATCACTAAGTGGTTTTATTCTATAAACATATTTGTCTTCAGCATTGCAAGTGCCAAGAGCAACACGACGAATCCTTGTTGTTGTGATCACTCTACTGCCAAGGCTGTTTTCTGGAAATGCAGATTGAATAGAACCCCATGCTTCATAATTCCATATATCGTCAATTACTAAGAGGTATCTGCAAAAAAAATGATGCATAGATAAGAAACAAAGCAGTAGTAAAGTTAATAGAGGTTTGTGGATATTTTCATATGGGATTTTATTTTTCACATACGGGTATTTATATTTTCATATGGGTTCACACACACACGCACACGCACACGCACACGCGCGCATGCACACACACACACACACACACACACACACACACACACACACACACACACACACACACACACACACACGCGCGCGCGCGCGCACGCACACACACATATATCATATACATTCCATATTAGATTTGCCTTAATTAAGTAAAACATTGTAAACTTTTACCAACTTCATAGGAAAAAATGTTAACATCTACACCCTCTGTACCTAAATACTTATAGCTGGAGTGTACATAGCTAGTGTACTCAAGCTACAAGTATTTAGGTGTAGAGGGAGTACAATACCAGATCAATACTATTAGATTCATCATTGAAAATATTTTCATACCATATATACATGTTATTATAAATGAATATATTGTTTAATTGATGGTGGATTGTTCTTCGTTGATGGGCTCACATTTTTTGGAATCGGCCGCCGAGCTAGGGACGGCACAAGGGGTGTCCGGAGGAGAGGTTCACTGGAGGGATGGGTGGCGCCGATGTGCTCGGGCCACCCGTCGCTGGCACGGTGCTGTTGCCGGTCATGGATGGGTCCGCTCCCCCACCTCTCCCTGTCCCCGCCCGTGTGTGGGCTGTTGCCGCTTCGGCGATGTTTGTCCTATTGTTTCGACGGTAGAGTGTATCCCCTTTGACCAAAGCCGACCTCTTTCGGATGGTCTTGGGGTGTCTGGCTGTTAGGCGGCGGCTCTGGCGGCAGGAGAAGTGGCATTTGTGAGCGGAGCGTGCGTCTCAGGTGCGGGCGGGCAGCCATGCCCACGTGGGTGGCGTGGTTGTGGGGTGGTTGGCGAAGCTAGGGTCCTACTGAGGAGTGTGTGCGTTGGGGTACGTCACTTGCCCTGTCGGTGTACAAAAGTATGGGTGCTTCTTTACCCCTTACTTGTGCACGGACGGTCGCAGCCACCCCTACAGCAAGGCTTGGAGAGGCAGAGGAAGACAACAGGAGACAAGAACAAAGAACATCAAGACAGTTGCCTAGAGTAGCGAGCAGCAAGAGGCAAGCAGGGCCGTGCCCGGCAGCAAGCCTTGCCGAGGCGACCTGCGAGCCCCCCGGCAAGCCCCTTGCGGAGCAGCTTGTGAAGAAACTAGCAAGGGTGCCACCCTTGGGCTCGAGAGCTCAAGAAGATTGACGACCCATGAGTCCATGTGGGATCAAGTGATGAAGACCCCCGACAAGACCCTTCAATCCATACCGCGGGGTCTGTTGTGCCATCATATGATTCAATGTTCACGGGTTTAAACCCTTCTGGGAATTCATGATCCGTTACTTCATCAGTGAAGCATAGGGGGTGTGCGGCGCCTCTATGCCGGGCTACATCCCGACGCAGTTCAAATGAGTCTGGTCTGTTGTATTCGGCCCGGCCGGACTTTTGTTTAGTGTATCCGGCGTGACGGTCATCGTCACGCGTTGTGGCGCGCCCCCGTGATCCGTAGATCGATCTTGACTGTCCTGCTTTGTTTTCCAATACGTCTCGCAGGTCCTTCGTGTAGCCCCGGGCCTTAGTATTATTGTTTGATTGGCGATGGGGTGTGGTCTGGACTTCGGGCTGGTACGCCGCTTTGTCTCGGCCACAGGGTGGCCGGTCAGCCGCATCATGCGCTGGTAGTGTGGGCTTTAACGCCTCCTCCTCGAGTTGAGGTAGCAACCTGCGCTTTGGGTAAATTTTGGTAGGGCGCTCGAGTCCGTATTCCTCGGCAGCCAGGACCTCGGTCCATCTATCAGTTAGCAGATCTTGATCAACTTGAAGCTGTTGCTACTTTTTCTTCAGGCTTTTTGCAGTGGCTATAAGCCGGCGCTTGAAGCGCTCCTGCTCGACGGGATCCTCAGGCACGATGAATTCTTCGTCGCCAAGGCTCACTTCGTCTTCGGAGAGAGGCATGTAATTATCATCCTATGATTCGCCGTCTGTTACATGTTCCTTAGGGCTAGCTTGCCCATCTTTTTGCTCGGCCTGCTCGAAGCCTGGCTGGGCAGGATTGTTTTCGTCTTCGGCACCATCCGGATTGTTATCATCTCTTGTGCTGGTATCACTATTTTTGCTATGGCGGGGCTTGGAGCAGCGCCGATGACGCCGGTGCCTAGATTGCTTCTCCAGGGGATTATCTTCCGGTGCCTCATCGCCATTGCTTTCTTTGGGAGTGTCCACCATATATATGTCATATGATGTGGTGGCTGTCCAGCGCCCTATAGGCGGTGGTTCCTGTTCTTCTCCTGCATCGTCGTCCATACCGTCGATGTCTTCGGAGTTGAAGTCAAGCACGTCGATTAAGTCATCGACATGGGCTATTAAGTGGGTGGTGGGTGGGGAACAAATTTCTTCATCGTCTGCTTCCCACTCGAGTTGGACATAGTTCGGCAAGAATCCCCTGACAGAGAGAGAGAGACCTTAATGAATTTAGCACGCCATCCAAGGGCGAGCGCTGAAAGATATCCGTGGAGGTGAACTCCATGATCGATGCCAAATCAGATTCGATAGGCATGGATGTACGCGGTTCGAAGCCTGTAGCCGGAGACGAGTCCGAGGGTCCGATGACACTGGCCTCATAGGAGGTGGGGTCAGTGTTCGGCTCCGACACCGATGAGTGTGCGGCCTCCGTGGTGGGGTCCATCCACCCATCCTCGGATGGCGCGATCTGCTCCGGATTGATTCCCGGGGCTGCCGCAGGCGCGATCTCCTGAACATTGTCCGATGGCAGATCTATGTCATGCTCGTCATGACTGTTCGGCGCACCTGACATGGGCTCGAATCCGTCGGAGATCAAGTCTCCGCAGATGTCGGCCGTATAGTTCAAGCTTCCAAACCTGACCTGATGGCCAGGGACGTGGCTATCGATCTGCTCCAGATGGCCAAGCGAGTTGGCCCGCAGTACGAAGCCGCCGAATACGAAGATCTGTCCGGGAAGGAAAACCTCCCCCTGGACCGCGTAGTTGAAGATGATTTAAGGAGTCATCAAGCCTTATCGTGACGACACAGTGGAACTCTCAATGAAAGCACCAATGTCAGTGTCAAAACCGGCGGATCTTGGGTAGAGGGTCCTGAACTGTGCGTCTAAGGCTAATGATAACATGAGGCGGGGGACATGATGTTTACCCAGGTTCGGGCCCTCTCGATGGAGGTAATACCCTACTTCCTGCTTGATTGATCTTGATGATATGAGTATTACAAGAGTTGATCTACCACTAGATCGTGAAGGCTAAACCCTAGAAGCTAGCCTATGATTATGATTGTTGTTGTCCTACGGACTAAACCCTCCGGTTTATATAAACACCGGAGGGGGCTAGGGTTCCACAGAGTCGGTTACAGAGAAGGAGATCTACATATCCAAATTGCCAAGCTTGCCTTCCACGCAAAGGAGAGTCCCATCCGATCATGGGACGGAGTCTTCAATCTTGTATCTTCATAGTCCAACAGTCCGGCCAAAGTATATAGTCCGGCTGTCCGAGGACCCCTTAATCCTGGACTCCCTCAGCGTTGCCGGGGGAGGGAGCAAGCTGGACAATGGTGCGGCCGCTGGCGGTCAGCCGGAGTCGGAGTCGTCGTCGTCCCGCCTGCTGTCATCATCATCGGTGGCGTTGTCCTCCTCGCCACGGTCACTCGAGGAGGAGCTTTCATCGTTAGTGGAGCTCTCCACGCAGCACCCTAGGCGAATTCCGGAGTTCCCGAAGACCTTGACGGAGAGCGTGCCGCTCTCCATTAACTTAAAATAGAGAACGTGCCCCTCCGCCAAGCTGTGGGCACGTGCGAAGGTCTTCCACCCTTGACGCAGGTACATGACGTGAGGGCGCGGAAAGTCGACGTCAGCCCACATGCTGCCATTCCCGCAATCCCTCATATGAAGCCTCAGGGCCCGCGGGGCCTCCTCCTCCATCACTCGAGTGAATGGAGTCGGAAGCCGGAGGCGACTGCACACAGGCTTATGCAGCCTGATGAAGAAATCATAAGGTTGGTCCCCGATGTGGCCGCCCATCGGAGGAGGAGCCGACGGCGGGAGCGCAGCGGGTACGCCGCCCCGTCCGCCTCCTCCCTCAGCACCACGACGACCTCCGCCCCGTCCCCTTCCTCTCCCCCTCGCAACAGGCTCCGCCACCGGAGGCTCAAAGGAAGGAGGGACGCGTTGTCGAGCAGAAGCCCTCGTCGCCGTCGTCGGGGCGCTAGCACACCCTTTCACCATGGAGACTCGGAAGAAGATGGCGAGCAAGAAGGGAAAAGGAGGGCGAGTGCGGACAAGCACCATCCCTCTCCCCCATTTATAGAGGAGCAAGGCCGGGGCCTATCCACCCAGCCCAAGGGGCGGCCGCCCCGCAATCAATACAGCCTCCTGAAGCTTGGCGAATCGAAACCGACCCGCTCCCCCAATCCACAAGCGCCTGATTTTCCGCCTTGGCATTAATGCCCACACTCTCCGCACCCGCCGCCTGCCCTTCCCAATGCATGGAGGGAACGTGGCATAGCAGAAGGGGATGTGAGGACGGGTGGGACAGCCAACTACCACCCCGTGATCGTAGGAAGCGGCGCCATGAATGCTACGACCCGAGTCCACTTAGTAAATGAATAGCGCCCCTGCAGATTCCTTCCTTTTTTTATAAGGGCGGCACGGGCCGCCTCTTTGTTGTCCACTGCGAGATGACGCAAGCATGCTGAGGCCATCCCACGCATGACCCCCACGTTATGCACACGATGCGGGGTGTGGGGGAGTGCAACTGCCAGAAAGATCATGGCGGTTCGCCTCTGCCGCGCCCGCCCATGCACTACTTTGGGCCTGGCCCAACTACGCCTTGCACTTATGAGTGGACCAGGGCCGGGGGCTCCTGTCGGTGTATAAAAGTATGGGTGCTTCTGTACCCCTTGTGCACGGACGGTCGCAGCCACCCCTACAACAAGGCTTGGCGAGGCAGAGGAAGACAGCAGGGGACAACAACAAAGAACATCAAGACAGCTGCCCATTGTAGCGAGCAGCAATAGGGAAGCAGGGCCACACCCGGCAAAAAGCCTTGCCGAGGCGACCTGCGAGGCCCCCGGCAAGCCCCTTGCCGGGACAGCTTGCGAAGAAACCAGCAAGGCCACCACCCTTGGGTTCGAGAGCTCTGACACCATCGACCAAGATTTGAAGAGCACATGCCTGGTAGCATGCGGCTCCTCACGAAGATTGACGACCCACGAGTCCACGTGGGATCAAGTGATGAAGACCCCCGGCAAGACACTTGCCAGGGACGATTCCAAGGCCCCCGGCAAGCCTTGCCGGGGATGATCGTTGGGCCGCAACCAGGCCCGCGCTCGGCAGGGTTCCGCCACCTCACCACTACTCCAATGCAGCGATAAGCATGCCGGCGAAGCAGGCGCCTGCATGGCGGCATGCAGATCTTCGTGGAAGCTTACCACGCTGCCAACACAGCAGCTAGTTAGCCAGCATGGCGCTGCATGCCTCGTCGGCCCAGACGCGTGGCAAGGCGAGGGGAAGCGGCGAAGGACGGGATGGCCTCTGTTGCCGTCCCCAATAAAGCGAGAGGGCACGTAGGCAACGCATTAAATGGGCTTGTTCTACGTTGATCGGGCGATAAGCTCGTATCACCGTAGCTTGCCTCCTCCTGTGTGCCACTGTGGCAACCACTTTGTGTATAAAAGGAGGCCCGAGGCGCACAGAGAGAGGATTCAGACTTTTGGACAAAGCACCCATCGTAGCTAGTTCAAAAGCTGAAGAACACACATATAACTAGATAAAGCAGGACTAGGGTATCACGCACCTTCGCAGTCCGAACCTGGATAAAAATCCTCCATTTCCTAACGGCTCGACCTGCTCTTCGTGCAACTAACCCCCCACCGAACGTAGAAGGGATCCTTGTGACCCCATAGGTGATCGGTTTCCCCTACATGCCCAGTCCGTTCACTGGCCCATAGTGGCATCGTCCGTGGATGTCTTATCCTTCCTAAAGGTTCCGTCATGCGTCCCCACTCCTTTTGTCATACTTCGGGTGAAAACTTGATCTGCACGATCGGGCGGTGGCAGCTTTGTGGTCGTTCCCTTCTGGGAGGCATCACTCTGGGGTCCTGGCTTTGTCGTTGTCTCTTTCCCCTCTCCATTATAGCTTGTCATGATGGAAGTCTGCATTGGCTCCAAACGGTCTTCTTCGCATATTCGTAGTTAGATTGGTGGTCGGTGTGGTGGTGTGTCGATGTCCGACACCTATGTATCTTGCCTTGGATGTGTGTGTTGTGTGTGTTGGTGGCATGAGTATGTATCATCTCTCGGTTGTAATGTTGTGTTGGTTGCCTTATAATATAAAGCGGGAGAAACCCTTTTGTCCAAAGAAGGATGGTGCACCATCGATTGGCCATATTAATTGCATGAGTATGCATGATTAAAGAAAGGATTCTAGGGCTCCATGCATGATAAAGGACGACGTTGCACCTTTGATTGGCTATATTACTTGCAGGAGCATGCATGATTAAATGATCCTCACTAAATTTGCGTCAATTTTTTCTCTCGTTGCAATGCACAGACATATGTGCTAGTTTTTACTCCCTCTGATCCTTTTAATTGTCGTGGTTTGAACTAAAATCACGAGTTATATTATGGATGAGAGATAGTACTATTTAACTTGGGAATTCAATTTTCCATTTTATTTATTTATTTTCATCACAAACTAAGATTCACAACTGTAAATTACTTTATAGAATTAATCTCGTTGTACTGTGGCTAACTAAATTATTTTAGACCAATATTCCAATACTGTGGCTACCAACTCATCACTAATTTTGGATGTTCATTATATTTTGATTCATAATGTAAGATCAAATATTGTGACTACCAACTCATCACTATTGTAGAAATTTACTGCAAAATTTTGCAAAGAGTGGTTTGGTAAACAACTCCCCCAAGTGTAAATAGTGCCACCCAAACAACGAAAGGACTACTGGTGGAGGAGTCAACACATTGAATTTACTCATTTAATTATGTAGACACTAATATGACCAATAAGTTAGGGCGGGGGGTTGTTGTCTTTGCTAGTTTAATATGGTCTGGGTTAGTCGATGCAACGACCAAATATGCATGAAAATTAGGATGGAGTAAGAGTTTAACATGGTCACTCCGAGTTGTTAGAAAAATATTGATTTTGAATTCTTCAATTTACGCTGTTTGCTTAAGAACGCACTATCATCACATGTGTTGATGGGGTTCATGTGTACCTTTTATCCTCAAGAAATTCTTGCAGTTTGTTGATGAGCTGCCACACTTCCAATTCCAAGTCCTGTGCATTGGCTTTGTTTCCAAATTCCATGAGAATGCTCAATAAAACTTTCTTCACATCAGGATTTTGACCCACCGGAACAAAAGCTCTATACTGGTATTGTGACTTAAGCTTGTCATACACTGCTGTGGCGAGTGTGGTCTTTCCCAATCCACCCAACCCGACGATCGAGACTATTTTGAGCTCTTGCTTTGTTACATCATCATCATCCTCCTCAAACAACTTTATTACCTCCTCTCTTTTTGCTTCTATTCCAATGAGCTGTTTTTTATTTATATATATAGAGATCCGAGGGTCAATGGGAGCTTTGGCGGTTGCACTAGCTACAACATTGTTGACACCAAAGTTGTACTTCTTTCTCCTCTGGACCACAACTTGAACTTGGTTCTTGATGTGTCTGATCACATCACCAATCTGATCATGAGTTATCATGCCATTCTGCCGGAGCTTTAGTCCCTTGTCTTTGAGCTCCCTAAAGCCACTGCTGTTGGGATTCGGCTCGACGTGCACTACGAAGCTGTCAACCATATCCTCAATGTAATATGACAGTTCCCTGACTTCATCAACCCAAATCTTGACCCCATCAAGCTTTTCCAATTTGGAGAGGTCTTTGTGAATACTCGCTAGGTCTTCTGAGAAGGACTCGATATCTCTCTTCATGCTCTTCTCAAGATTGTAGTCCTCTGTGACAAGCTTGCCAAGCTTGTCAAGCAGGCTTCCCATAGCCCCCCTTGTGAGATCCACGGCTCGACTCTTTTCTCCTAGGTATGTGGAGTTGGTAGGATAATGACGCGAAAAACTTTGCAATGGGTGCAAATTACACTGCTCTGTTTGCTTGGTACATTGCCCTCGCTCGCTTGAAGTGGTGTCCTTGTATGCAGAAAAAAAAATGTATTTAGATTAAATGAATTTATTTCAGAAAAAATGCTTGTTGGATTATCGATCTGACTAAGCTTACAATGGAAGTTGTCTCTGCATTCTGGCTGCTACCAAGTTTGGCCTTTCCAGAAGTAGACTCGGCAATCTTTCTCTTTTTCACCTCTGTTTGCTCAGTACATAGTCCTCGCATGCTTGAAGTGGTGTCCTTGTATGCAGAATAATAATGTACTTTAGATTAAATAAATTAATTTCAGCAAAAGTGCTTGTTGGATTATCGATCTGACTAAGTTTACCATGGATGTTGCCCCTGCATTTTCGCTGCTACCATGTTTGCCCTTTCCAAAAGTAGACACGGAAATCTTTCTCTTTTTCGACTAGGCGCATATAAATTAATTCATTAATATACAGTTCAGGATAAAGAAACAGAAGATCCATACAAACACATTAAGAGAGGTCACAACTGATCACCTCGGGGACTTCCTCAGCTCGCATGCTGGTGTCTTCTCTACTCGCGATGAGCTTGTCAACATCTCCATGCTCATGTGCCTCGATTCTCTGTGAGCCAACAAAAGATATTTCATTGCCGATATTCATGTTTTTATAACTTTAGGACGTATCGAATTTATGTTGAAGCATTTCATGAAAAAATTGTATGCACGCCAAAGAGTGTGCACAGTACCTGGCCCTCGAGAATCACAGGTTTGGAAGTAGTCCTGACCGCTGTGTTATCATTGGAAGACTGAAACCAAAAGCAAATTAAACATGTGTGTTGGCCAAAAATGGGCATGCAAAAGAATTCTGTAATCCATACCATGTAAAAACCAATCGAAAAGAGATGGCTGCCAGATCTTCCATGGAACCCAACAATGCTGCTGCCCTTGTCAGCCATGAACCTGAAAGTACTTGCTGCCACATTTCGATGATAAAGATTTCCAAATGGTCCATATGTTCTGACGTTGGTGACAAACATAAGGGACGTCACAAGAATGTTTTCACCATGGCTCCCATATGCTCCACATACTTCCTTGACAAACTCCGTAGGGTAGAATCGGATCTGCAAACAATACGCCAATAAATGATCAGAACACTATGAGGTTGTGCCACAATTATTATTAATTCTCGAAGGTAACCACAAGTTTAGATTATGTAGTACCACACATGCAGAACAAAGCAAATAAACGGACCGTTTCAGTTTTGTGGTAACTGTACTCTTCACCCCAAGGACCTACACGTTGCTTCTTCCCAGATTGGTCAATGTAAGAAAACGAGAATGCATCAATTAACCCTTGGTAACTAATTGTGACACTGTGCAGGCGCCATGGAACTTCTTTGATATCAACAACTTCACCTCCACTTCCACCCCATGGTTCAGTCTTAGTTGGAGTGGGCAAGCTCTGCATGCAAGTATAGATGCAGTATGTCAGACTGAGATCTAGTAAAAACAGTAGCAGAAACAAAAACTACAAAGCTGTGTGTCTATATAGAATGTGCTCGCGTAGACTTGTAAGTGAGCATGATATATGAGTCCTTATCTTTCACACTTTCACAACAACTTTCAAAAGATTTCATGATAATTTCGTAATGCAAACCATAGGGTGAGCAAGCACTATATGTTGAAAGTTGTATTTATAGGCTTAGCCATCATACCTGTCCCACGGGAAATCCTGTGTCATTCCTCCATTCCTCCAGAAACCTTTTTTCTGTCTCCTGCATGGTATCCAAAATTTCTGCTACAGTGGGTCTATTCTTTCTTTCAGGATGCACACATTTTATTGCTATTTTAATGCATGTCTTCACTTGATCTAATTCTGCTGATGGAAACCGTGATGTTGTTGCATTTATCCATTCACGCCAATTTGTGATTACCTATCGAATCAGAACACAAAGATATAACCGAAGATGAAGGATAGAGCGTAAATACTATACAAAAGATAGATGTGCGATTTCTCTTTAAATGAAAACTGTTCTTGATATAATAAAATTAACGTACCAGCTCAATAAATTGTGTGGCATCATCCATTTCACGATATCTCGAGTAGCCTCCATGGCCAGCCATTATCTCTATAACTGTAACCCCTAAACTGTAAACATCATTCTTTGATGAGACCAGATTTTCAATCCTGAACTCTGGTGGCATATAATCCCTGCATCATATCAAAAATATTTAGCTCAAGTTGGTGCCACGGTAAAAACATTCACTCAATCACCATAGAGAAAAGCATATTTCAGATGAGGCACTCCTCAGTCCACTTACTCTGTTCCTATAGCTGTAGTTGTGATATGACTATGTGTTTTACTGAAGAACTTTGACAACCCGAAATCTGCTAATTTTGCTCCCTTGTACTTATCCAGTAGTATGTTCCCAGGTTTTAGATCCAAGTGCAGAATTGGTGATCCACATCCCCCGTGAAGGAAATTTAAACCTTCACAGGTCCCCTCTATTATATTGTAATGTGTCGGCCAGTCATGGTCACGAGATTCTTCAGCATATGCAGAACAAAAGAGTATGGCTCAGGGTTGAAATCAAGGAATTGCTCTTTGTTAAGGACGAGAGAAGAAACATCTGAACTTTGCGCATCTTACCTTTGAGGTACTTGTCTAGGCTTCCTCTCTCCAGGTACTCAAAGCAGAGGATTCTAGATATGTATTGAATTGACCGCAGTTCACCTTTGTACTCATCATATTTATGGCTTTTTTCATAACAGTAGCCGACTAACCGTACAATATTCGGATGTCTGATCCTTAGAAGGTTAACACACTCATTCTCGAATTGCTTGTTGTCAAGTGCTTGCACGTCATAAAACTTTTTCACAGCAATGACTTCTCCGTTGTAAACTCCCTGTTAGACAGAACTGATTAGTAATGAACTAATGATACGGTGTATTAGTTTGTGTTGTTATGATATGCATAATGGTTGCCGTATGTGTTATCTCTTCCTGCTGCGTATCATGAATGTATGTGCGTATGCATGAGTGCCTAGGTCTGCACTATGTTTAGAAACACCATCATTAGTCTTGATCTTGACATCTCCAATGCCCACGATGTACCGAGGCACTATGTTTATGAGTGCCTAGGTCTGCACTATGCTAATTTTGCTCACTTTTTCTCCACGTTGGGCACTCCATCTCTATGTGACCCTATGTCTTACAATGATATTCTCTGGTTTCTCCTTCTCAGCCATAGAACGGAACGAAGCCACTACCACGTCTTGCGTCCACGCCACCCACGCCGGCGAGGGAGTAGGTCCCCGCATCTGTGGAGGGGTCGTAGGATCCTACTGGTCAGATATGTGCTTCACTTTAATTAGCTAGATTTCAGTCAGCTGACTTTTAGTTTTGTGGTCAGTCGATTTTTTGACCATTGAATTGTGCTTTTAAGATTTGTGTAGTTTTTTTTTTCATGTTTCGCTGGTGTACTGGGCTGGGCTGTTTGGATTTGACTGACTTCTATTTTAGGTCAGTCAACTTTGCTCCTGGGCTGAATTTTGCCTGGTGTACTGGGCTGGGCTGTTTGGCCCCTTCTTTTTCTCATGGGTTTGCTTTTGGTTTTTGCACCTGTACGCTTTTATTTTTCTATTTTTCAGTTGAGTTTTGTTTTTTCTTTACGTGTATTTCCGGATGTTGAGTGTGTGTAAATGTATACATGTACAAATTACATTAGAGTATGGAAACTTCAGTCTTATATATTTTTTCTACATATTACAAAAAGTGCATTTTTTGTGCTAATTTTGTGGAAAATTTTGTTTTTCATTTTCTTTATTCTTAAGGGTAATAACAATGCTAATTGTTTTGCTAATTAAATACATTTTCTATTATTATGTGTATGAATGCATGAAAATACTATACAATATTTGTGTAACTTATACTAGACTGCTAAAGTTGCATTATTATATGTGTATTCACTGCATATGCGTAAAAAGTGCAATTTCACTGCAAAGTAGTGTGCAAGTTTTTTTTAAAAAAATTCTTAAGAGTAGTGCCAATGGCACTAATTTACTCTCTCTTAGAAAAATTTATTTGTTTTTTTATATTTAGTTTTTAATTCATTTCCTGTTCATATGGACGATACCAATGCCAGTAATCCGCTCCTTGTTTAAAAACTTTGTTTTTATGTAAAATTCACTATTATATGCTTATTTTTACATAACTAAAAAAGTGAAATTTATGTGAAAATTGTGTGAAAATTGTTTCATTATAATTTTTACTTTCTTTCTTCATAAAGGGTGGTACCAATGCCACTATACTTGATTTCTTCTTAGCAAAATTTATTTTTATTTTTGTGGGATGTAAGTAAGTATACACGCAAATATGATATACCATGTGTGTAAATTATAGTAGATAGCAAAAATTGAATTGTATATGCTTATTTTTTGCATATTACAAAATGCAATTTCGGGGCATACTTGTGTGCAATTTATTTTTTCTTTTCTTAAAGGGTTTCATTATTTCATACGAAACTTCATTATTTTGTTTTAGTTGCATTTTTTTATTTTTCTGATTCTTAAAGGATTTCATTCTTCCCTAGAAAACTTCATTATTTTATTTTTGTTTTCATTTTTTCTTTTCTTTCTTCCTAAAGGGTTTCAATCTTCCCTTGAAAATTTTATTATTTTGTTTTTGATTTTGATTTTCTTTCTTCTTAAAGGGTTTTATTCTTCCCTAGCAAAAACATCATTTTTTCATTTCTATTTTAGTTTTATTTCATTTTCGTTCTTTAATGGTAATTCCAATATCGTTCCTCTATTATATGGTTATCCGTTCGTATTATAAAAGTGCAATTTCTGCATAAAATGTGTCATTTTTTTGTAAAACCCTTCTGTGTAAATTGTGTGTAAGTTTTGTCAATACTTGATTTATTTTTTATATTTTTCTTTCTTTTTAATGATAAGATCGATTACACTTTACTATTCCTTCTTAGGAAACTTCTTTTGTGCAAAATTTTCACCATTTTATACTTATTCTTGCATATTATGGAAAATGCAATTTATGTACAAATAGTATGCAAATTTTGCCACTATTTGATATATATTTCATTTTTCTGTATAGAACTTTGTTATTTTTATTTTGTTTCAGGTTTTATTTCAAAATGTTTCTTCCTTTAGGAGATTGTAATGCCACTAATTGATTCCTTACTAGAAAACTTTTTTTTGCGAAAAATCCACTACTATATGCTTATTCTTGCATATTATAAAAAGCACAACTTGTGTATAAAACAAGAACATTTTTCGAAACTATGAACAACTTTTTTAAAATGCGGATATTTTTAAAAAAGAGGAACAACAATTGAAAGCTTCTAAAATTTTCTGAAATTCTCCCAACCATTTTTTAATTTGCGGTAAAAATATGAGAACTTAAAAAATAATGAGTTTGTCATTTTTTTAAAACATGAACTTTTTTCAAAAAAAATGCGCACATTATTCTAAAAGACGAACAAATGTTTGCAAGATGAGAACAATTTTCAAAACATTTATGTAATTAAGCGAACATGTTTAGGTATTGCGACCAAATTTGGAAATACGAACATTTTTTAATTTGTAAAGAGTTTTGAAAACAAGATCATATTTTTGAAATCCGCAAACATTTTTTGAATTTGTGTACAAAATTTAGAAATGCAAACATTTTCACAATTTAATCTTTTTTGTATTTTCAAATACTTTTTGAAAAGAACTGAACAAATTTTGAAGTAGTAATCTTTTATGGAATTTCTGATGAAAATTTGAAAACCAGAACAAAATCTGGAAAAATGAACAAATTTTAAGAAATACGAACATTTTCAAATCCCAGAAAATTTGTTAACTAAAGAAATAATTGTGAAAAGGAAAACTAAAAGATAATTAGAAAGAAAAGAAAACAAGAAAAAGGAACACGGACATAGGGACATTTTTTGTGAAAAAATGTGAATAATTTTTGTAGTCCGAGCAAAATTTGAAACCTTGAGCATTTTATGAAATATTTTATGAAATTCTAAACAAAAAATTGAAACCACAAACATTTTTTAAGATTCTTGATTATTTTTGAAATTTATAACCACATTTGTAAACTGTGAACATTTTACGAAATTTCTGAACATTTTTGGAATATTTAATACTTTTCCAATTTGAGAACTAAATTTCCGAAAACTAAGAGCAATTTTTTGAATTTGTGATTTTTGTTAAACATGAACATTTTTCGAATATGTGAACATATTTAATGAAAATGAACAAATTTTGAATTACCAAATATTTTTCGAAAACATGAACTTTTTTGGAGTTCGTGAACAATTTATTTAAAGCACAAACGATTTTTTAATCTTTAGAACAAATTTGGAAGCGTGGACTATTTTTTGAAGCACGAACATTTTTTGAATCGTGCGAACAAAATTTGAAACGGAGAACAATTTTGACAAAAACCCAAACAAATTTGGAAGCGCAAATAATTTTTGAAAGCACGAATATTTTTTGAATCTTGAGAATATATTTTGAAACAGGGAACAATTTTGAAAAATACCGAATAAATTTGAAAGGGTGAACTTTTTTTGTATAGGTGAAAAAATTGAAATCTGGTACATATTCTGAATTTTGAAAGTATTGAACTTTTTTGTGTAACAAGAATTTTTTTTTGAATATTGAGAACATTTTTTAAAAAACTGAATATTTTTCTGAAACACAAACAAAATTTGAATTTTTCGATTTTTTTGAAAAAAAGGAAAAAAGAGAAGAAATAAAAAAAGAAAATACTAAACATTTTATAAAACTGTGAACATGTTCTATAAAGAAAAATAAACTTGAAAAGGAAAATGAAACAAAAAACAAAAAAATGAAAAAGAAACAGAAACGAAAAAAAGAGAAATAAAAAAACAATAGAAGGCTGAAAAAGAACAAGAAAAAACGATACAGTAAAAAACCCGGTTCAGGGAACCTTCTAGAAGGTTCCCAAAACAGGTTGGACGCATTATGTATAAGTGGGCCTCGGCCCATGTCTGTCACTCGCTGCGCTGCTCCGTGTGATCGCTCGGCAGCAATAAAATAATTGTGCAGGATAATATGTTCTGCTTCCATTGGTTTGGTTGTAGTTATTCTTGAACAAAAAGAGAGTTTTATTCCATGGCAATAGGGTTATAATATGCTAAAACAAGATTCTGAATAAAAGGGGGATTCACTGTAACCAACAAGCGGTACTCCGACCTGTGCGAGCATAATTAGTTAGACAGTGAGAAACCCTATTACGGGAACGGCCTATCTTAACTGAAACAAACTCCCGCTCCAACATGAGCCTCTTTATATCCTGCATCAAGTGACAGTAAGGCGATTCGGCAAGGGAAACAAGAGTGATATTTGACTGGACTTGGGACCTTTTATGTAATATCTAAAATGGTAAAACTATACCTTGTAGACCTCTCCAAATCCACCGTGCCCAATTTTTTGCTCTTCACGGAAATTACCCGTGATCTGCTCTAGCAGTGCAAATGGCAGAGCCGTCGGTTTCTCGTCTCCATCAAGTATACGCTGTAGCACACTTTGGTCCTCCATCCTAGTACATGTTATTAGTGAGAAGTAGATTCATGGAAAAATTAGTTTGCTTGAGATAGACAGCAGGCTTGCATAAGTTGGTAGCAAGGGAATACGTACCTGCTGGACATTTAGCCTTTGTAAGTAGGTATGCAGTCTAGGAAGCACACACTTGAACTGTCACCAAGAGATTTTAGCACATTAAACAAGATACAGAGATTGTTCTTGACATATACACACTAATCAATGTGTATAGGAAGAGGTGAGGCAAGAAAGTGATGGAGTATATTTTGTTAAAGCACAATCAAGCCTTGTAGCCAAAATGGAACAGGAGCAGCAGGGAGCAAACAGAAATGAGTTAAGGAGATGAACGCACCTGTTTGGAATGAAGAACGCTGGCCAGTTAGGTCCTTATTTTTCTTTCCAGTTTCAAGACTTGACGAAAGGCTGGCACGCGAGCTTGCCGTTTGATCCTCAGTTGCACCTCGACTTTTCTCCATCTTTTTGCCACCACAAAAATTAAGGAAGCTGCTATCCACATTGATAAGACGACAACTGCAAGTTCGAATAAGAACACGTCAACGGTCGCCAGCAAACCACGTGCGAGCTGCCTAACAATTCTACTCCCTCCGTCCCAAAATTCTTGTCTTAGATACGGATGTATCTAATACTAAAATGTAACTAGATACATCCGTATTTAGACAAATCTAAGACAAGAATTTTGGGACGGAGGGAGTACCTAGCTAGGCACAGTAGTGGTCCTAAGTCCTAACACATACACTACACTAATTCCAAGCATCAAGTAAGTGTTCACATTTTTTTTAGAAATGGAGGATAACCCCCAGCCTCTGCATCATTGCGATGCACACTGCCATATTTATTAAAGTTTAAGTATGAAGATCCAGCACACAAAAACCAGTAATAAATATAAATAAACAAGCCACAAGAGATAAAAATAGGGATATATGCCTACACACGTACCCTATTGTTGAGCCGCCGTTCAAAGCGGTTGTAAAATAACCCGGGCAACTATTTTTCATCGGTTGCACTCATATGTTATAAGCTCCGGCACTTTGGAATGTCCATGTAAGGATCACCTACATAAATGTTCACATAATATTTATCCATATGATGCTGACCTTTTCAGAAGGTACTACTATGTGATACTGATAGGAGCTGCCCAACCGCAACTTGGGATGCTACCTGCCCAATTGAACGTCAAGTCCTTTTGTAGCAAGAGTATCTACAATAGACTAGATCATGTCCTTTGGAAGATATTACGGAGTAGTACTATATAATACTGATAGGAGCTGTCCTATCACATCGTCTCGTCTCAAACAGCACCACGCGGTGTACAAAATTTCCGAGTGAATTCAACTGAAATGTAAAAATAATTAGGAACTAGTAAAAAGAACCTCCCCTGCAGACAACTAAATGTAGCTTTGTGAGAATTAAACTTTCGATCATGTCTTACTCAAGGCTGTCCTTAAGAACTATAACTGAAGGATCTACTGTGGGAGGCCATTTGATCCCACGTCACAGTCGTACATACATCTCGACTTTTCTCCATCTGCTTGCCACCACAAAATAGAGGCGGCCGTCCAAGACGAGACGACGACTGCAGCCTACAGGTAAAAACACGTCAAGGGTCAGCCAACCGCGTGTGAGCTGTCCAATAATTCTAGCATCAACAATGGCCCTACAATATTTCAAAGCATCAAGTAAGTGTTCACATACAGAAGAAAAAATGTCCACATATTCTTATCCATATGATGGCGACCATTTTGAAGACAATACATGATATTGATGGGAGCTACCCAACAGCAACTTCGGATGCTACTTCCTCGAGTCAAGTTAAAAGAAAAGACTTGACAAAATCTACACCTACCGCTACCGATCAACACAGTCTATAGATTTTTGTCAATAATAATTAAAGAAAGTTTGCCATTTGATCCCCCGAAATATGATAGTTTGCCATTAAAGAAAGCAAATAGCCGAGCAGTGTCGATCTACGCTACCATGCACCAATATGTCAGATGTAAATGTATGCATACTCCCTCCGTCCCAATATACGCGGAATCATCGGTCTTCGTGATTTAACTTTTACCATCAATAAAAAGAATTAATGTGTATGGTGGAGGAACCATTTAGCTTTTTATACAGACAGCAGACAGGTCAAGTTCCACGTGCAGCCACCTGGGTTCCACAGTGGCGCCATGGACCCATGGTCTCATCTCGTCTCAAATAGCACATCACACGCCGCCCGGTGCACTGCTTAATGTTTCCGTGGTCTCATTTTGTCTCAAATTTCGGAGTGAAGTCTTGACTAGGAAGAAGACAGTCCTCCAGGTCGGTTCAACTGCTCCAACTCTTGCACACAATATATACAAAATTACATTTTCTCAATAATATACACGAATAAACATATGTTAGAGGAACTTTTGCAAAAAAAAAGATGTTTTCTCATAACAAATGAAATAGTGGAGTTGATAGTGCCCTTCAAGAAGAAAGAAAAGAAAATAGAAACTAAAAAAAACATAATAATAAAGTCTTCTAAGCTAAAATAAATTATTGACATTAATACAACCCTTGAAGAAGAAAGAAAAAAATCTAAGCAAACAATGAAAAAAAAATGCGCAAACTTTACACAGAAATTTGTGTTTTAACAATCGACTAATTGAGTACTACTCCCTCCGTTCCTAAATAATTGTCTTTCTACACATTTCAACAAGTGACTACATACGGAGCAAAATGAGTGAATCTACACTCTAAAACATGTCTACATACATTCATATGTTGTAGTCCATTTGAGATGGCTAGAAAGACAATTATTTTGGAACGGAGAGAGTAGTAGTTAGTTCAATAATTAATTGTGCTGGAGACCGGACATCACCACACCAGTTGGCCAGGACCAGCACCGACCATGCATGCGTGCACGAACACAGAAAAAACAAATAACAAAAATAATAATAAAATACTCAAGTTTCCTAACAACTAGTCGAATAGTCACATTGGTATTACCCTTTAAGTAGAAATAAAATGCAAAATACTCTAAAATAAAATAATGACAAAACATAAACACAATTTATACATAAATCACACATTTTATAATACGCAAGATAATAATATAATAGTAAAATTTATGGGATTATGCTTTGTTATAACAAGCAAAATTTGCACGGAATTTACAAAGAAATCGCGCTTTGTTATAATATGCAAGAATAAATGTATAATGGTGGAATTATTGCCATTGGTATTACCATTAAATATGATAGAAAATGAAATAAAACTAGAACAAAATTAAAATGACAACATCTTGTAAGGAAGAATGAAATAGGAGCATTAGTAGAACCCTTTAAGTAAAAATAAAAAATGAAAAAATATTCTTTCAATTTGCAGAGAAAGTATGTTATTTATAATATGCAAAAGAAGCACATAATAGTAAAACTAATAAAATACTAATATGAATTGTAATAGCATCGATATTGCCTTTAAAGAATATACAAACTAACAAGGAAACTAAAAAGGAATCAAAATAAGTTTACTAAGAAATAATGAATTGGTGGTAATGGTAGAAAGACGATGAAAAATAGTAAAGCAATAATGGCAAAACTTGCACATAATTTACCCAAAATTTGCGCTTTTTTACGAAAGGCAAGTAATGAAATTTTCACCAATATTAAAGTTTCTACGAAGGAACGAATCAGTGGCATTGGTATTATAATAAAAATAATGAAGCCAATAACTAAAACAAATTTAAAACAATGAAGTTTTCTAAGAAAGAATGAATTAGTGACTTTAGTATTTCCTTTAAAAAACAGAAAAACTAACACAAAATTAGAATGACGAGGCTTTCCAAGAATGAATGAATTATTGGCATGCATATTACCCTTTAAGCAGAAAGAAAATGAAACAAAAGACAAAGATAAAATTTGCACGCAATTTACACAAAAATTCACTTTCTTAAAATTTTTTAGAATGAGCAAATAAGTGTGGTACTTTCGCAAAAAAGGAATAAAAGTTTCTTAAGAAGGAATGAATTAGTCGAATGTTTTATTACCATTAAAGAAAAAAGAAAATGAATCAAAAACTAAAATAAATTCAAAATAATTTGTGTCTTGGTATTACCCTTTGAAAGGGAAGAAAATGGAACAACACTGAAACAGAAAATAATGAAGTTTTTTAAAGAAGAATGAATTTGTGGCAATGGTATTGCCATTTAAGAAGAAAGAAAATAAAAAAAGGAACAACGCTAAAATATGGCACACGATTAACATAGAAATTGCACTTTTTGTTAATTTACAAGAATATGTATGTGATGAAAAAATATTTAAATCAAAATAAAATAACAATTTTTTATAAGGAACAATGACCTAGCTAGTTGCTTTGGAATTAGTTTTTTGGAAGAAATTTTTGATAAGAGTTAAAAACTGAAGGAAACCTTGCATTAAATTTACACCTTTTATATTATGCAAACAAAAATAATATAATAGTGTAATTTTGCGCATGCTACCTAGTATACTTTTTATATACATTACGCACACCTAACCTCGCAAAAAGACCTACAACAAAGAAAAAAAACATAATGAAAAGACAAACAAAATATACATAAAAACCTATAGATTAAACAAAAAACAAAGGAAAAATGCATTCAAACATCCCAATAAGAAAACACGTGACAGGTTTCAACCCAACAGAAAATCTTCGGACCAAAATAGGGGTCTGTCAGAAAATCTAGTCCAATACAAAACATCACATACTATTGAAAACATAAAAACCAACACGCATCTTGAAGCACCATCCAACGGTAAAAAAATTAACTAACCCAAAATCAAGCAACTAATGTATAACTAAAGTGTTATTATTGTTTTTCTACAAGAAAATCTTCCAATCTATTCATAATCAATCATGGTAGTACAATGAAAACTAGAAATAAAAAAATTACATCCAGATCTGAAGACCACCTAGCGACGACTATGAGCACCAAAGTGAGCAGAAGGCGCGTCACTTTCATCGTCCCTCCCTCGTTGGAGCCGATAAACATTGTTGTAGTATACAGTCGGAAGTCGTCGTGCTAAGGCTCCATAGGACCAACACACCAGAATAACAACCGCCGCGGATGAAGTGTGTAGATCGGAATTATCCAACCCAAAAACACACGAACAAAGACGAACGACGAACAGATCTGAGCAAATCCACCAAAGACAGATACACCGGAGATACACCTCCACACACCCATCGACGATGCTAGACGCATCACTGGAACGGGGGCTAGGTGGGGATACCTTTATTACATCTACAGGGAGCCGCCATCGTCTCATCTTCCTGAGCAGAACTACAAACCCTAACAAAACTCGATGAAAGATCTAAGAACAGAGCCTTCCCACTGGCAAGTGCCGAGATCCACTTATGTTGGACTTGCTTTTACTTAGTACCATTTTGTTGCCATAGTGATCGCTTTTGTTGGACTTGCTTTTGCTTAGTACCATTTGCTGCAATATTTTGGATATCTTCCTCTCTACTTCTTAATTAGGAGCCACAATGGAGCCTGCACAGTTTGCAGCCATGAACGGAATAAGTTTGGAAGATTAACAACTCACCCATTACCAACTAGTAAAAATAACCTCCCCTGCAGACAACTAAATGTAGCTTTGTGAGAATTAAACTTTCGATCATGTCTTACTCAAGGCTGTCCTTAGGTGACCTAGAACTATAACTGAAGGATCTACTGTGGGAGGCCATTTGATCCCACGTCACAGTCGTACATACATCTCGACTTTTCTCCATCTGCTTGCCACCACAAAATAGAGGCGGCCGTCCAAGACGAGACGACGACTGCAGCCTACAGGTAAAAACACGTCAAGGGTCAGCCAACCGCGTGTGAGCTGTCCAATAATTCTAGCATCAACAATGGCCCTACAATATTTCAAAGCATCAAGTAAGTGTTCACATACAGAAGAAAAAATGTCCACATATTCTTATCCATATGATGGCGACCATTTTTGAAGACAATACATGATATTGATGGGAGCTACCCAACAGCAACTTCGGATGCTACTTCCTCGAGTCAAGTTAAAAAGAAAAGACTTGACAAAATCTACACCTACCGCTACCGATCAACACAGTCTATAGATTTTTGTCAATAATAATTAAAGAAAGTTTGCCATTTGATCCCCCGAAATATGATAGTTTGCCATTAAAGAAAGCAAATAGCCGAGCAGTGTCGATCTACGCTACCATGCACCAATATGTCAGATGTAAATGTATGCATACTCCTCCGTCCCAATATACGCGGAATCATCGGTCTTCGTGATTTAACTTTTACCATCAATAAAAAGAATTAATGTGTATGGTGGAGGAACCATTTAGCTTTTTATACAGACAGCAGACAGGTCAAGTTCCACGTGCAGCCACCTGGGTTCCACAGTGGCGCCATGGACCCATGGTCTCATCTCGTCTCAAATAGCACATCACACGCCGCCCGGTGCACTGCTTAATGTTTCCGTGGTCTCATTTTGTCTCAAATTTCGGAGTGAAGTCTTGACTAGGAAGAAGACAGTCCTCCAGGTCGGTTCAACTGCTCCAACTCTTGCACACAATATATACAAAATTACATTTTCTCAATAATATACACGAATAAACATATGTTAGAGGAACTTTTGCAAAAAAAGATGTTTTCTCATAACAAATGAAATAGTGGAGTTGATAGTGCCCTTCAAGAAGAAAGAAAAGAAAATAGAAACTAAAAAAACATAATAATAAAGTCTTCTAAGCTAAAATAAATTATTGACATTAATACAACCCTTGAAGAAGAAAGAAAAAATCTAAGCAAACAATGAAAAAAAATGCATAAACTTTACACAGAAATTTGTGTTTTAACAATCGACTAATTGAGTACTACTCCCTCCGTTCCTAAATAATTGTCTTTCTACACATTTCAACAAGTGACTACATACGGAGCAAAATGAGTGAATCTACACTCTAAAACATGTCTACTTGCATTCATATGTTGTAGTCCATTTGAGATGGCTAGAAAGACAATTATTTTGGAACGAGAGATAATAGTTAGTTCAATAATTAATTGTGCTGGAGACCGGACATCACCACACCAGTTGGCCAGGACCAGCACCGACCATGCATGCGTGCACGAACACAGAAAAACAAATAACAAAATAATAATAAAATACTCAAGTTTCCTAACAACTAGTCGAATAGTCACATTGGTATTACCCTTTAAGTAGAAATAAAATGCAAAATACTCTAAAATAAAATAATGACAAAACAAAAACACAATTTATACATAAATCACACATTTTATAATACGCAAGATAATAATATAATAGTAAAATTTATGGGATTATGCTTTGTTATAACAAGCAAAATTTGCACGGAATTTACAAAGAAATCGCTTTGTTATAATATGCAAGAATAAATGTATAATGGTGGAATTATTGCCATTGGTATTACCATTAAATATGATAGAAAATGAAATAAAACTAGAACAAAATTAAAATGACAACATCTTGTAAGGAAGAATGAAATAGGAGCATTAGTAGAACCCTTTAAGTAAAAATAAAAATGAAAAATATTCTTTCAATTTGCAGAGAAAGTATGTTATTTATAATATGCAAAAGAAGCACATAATAGTAAAACTAATAAAATACTAATATGAATTGTAATAGCATCGATATTGCCTTTAAAGAATATACAAACTAACAAGGAAACTAAAAAGGAATCAAAATAAGTTTACTAAGAAATAATGAATTGGTGGTAATGGTATTACCCTTTCAGCAGAAAGACGATGAAAAATAGTAAAGCAATAATGGCAAAACTTGCACATAATTTACCCAAAATTTGCGCTTTTTTACGAAAGGCAAGTAATGAAATTTTCACCAATATTAAAGTTTCTACGAAGGAACGAATCAGTGGCATTGGTATTATAATAAAAATAATGAAGCCAATAACTAAAACAAATTTAAAACAATGAAGTTTTCTAAGAAAGAATGAATTAGTGACTTTAGTATTTCCTTTAAAAAACAGAAAAAACTAACACAAAATTAGAATGACGAGGCTTTCCAAGAATGAATGAATTATTGGCATGCATATTACCCTTTAAGCAGAAAGAAAATGAAACAAAAGACAAAGATAAAATTTGCACGCAATTTACACAAAAATTCACTTTCTTAAAATTTTTTAGAATGAGCAAATAAGTGTGGTACTTTCGCAAAAAAGGAATAAAAGTTTCTTAAGAAGGAATGAATTAGTCGAATGTTTTATTACCATTAAAGAAAAAAGAAAATGAATCAAAAACTAAAATAAATTCAAAATAATTTGTGTCTTGGTATTACCCTTTGAAAGGGAAGAAAATGGAACAACACTGAAACAGAAAATAATGAAGTTTTTTAAAGAAGAATGAATTTGTGGCAATGGTATTGCCATTTAAGAAGAAAGAAAATAAAAAAAGGAACAACGCTAAAATATGGCACACGATTAACATAGAAATTGCACTTTTTGTTAATTTACAAGAATATGTATGTGATGAAAAAATATTTAAATCAAAATAAAATAACAATTTTTATAAGGAACAATGACCTAGCTAGTTGCTTTGGAATTAGTTTTTGGAAGAAATTTTGATAAGAGTTAAAACTGAAGGAAACCTTGCATTAAATTTACACCTTTTATATTATGCAAACAAAAATAATATAATAGTGTAATTTTATGCATGCTACCTAGTATACTTTTATATACATTACGCACACCTAACCTCGCAAAAAGACCTACAACAAAGAAAAAAAACATAATGAAAAAGACAAACAAAATATACACATAAAACCTATAGATTAAACAAAAAACAAAGGAAAAATGCATTCAAACATCCCAATAAGAAAACACGTGACAGGTTTCAACCCAACAGAAAATCTTCGGACCAAAATAGGGTCTGTCAGAAAATCTAGTCCAATACAAAACATCACATACTATTGAAAACATAAAAACCAACACGCATCTTGAAGCACCATCCAACGGTAAAAAAATTAACTAACCCAAAATCAAGCAACTAATGTATAACTAAAGTGTTATTATTGTTTTTCTACAAGAAAATCTTCCAATCTATTCATAATCAATCATGGTAGTACAATGAAAACTAGAAATAAAAAAATTACATCCAGATCTGAAGACCACCTAGCGACGACTATGAGCACCAAAGTGAGCAGAAGGCGCGTCACTTTCATCGTCCCTCCCTCGTTGGAGCCGATAAACATTGTTGTAGTATACAGTCGGAAGTCGTCGTGCTAAGGCTCCATAGGACCAACACACCAGAATAACAACCGCCGCGGATGAAGTGTGTAGATCGGAATTATCCAACCCAAAAACACACGAACAAAGACGAACGACGAACAGATCTGAGCAAATCCACCAAAGACAGATACACCGGAGATACACCTCCACACACCCATCGACGATGCTAGACGCATCACTGGAACGGGGGCTAGGTGGGGATACCTTTATTACATCTACAGGGAGCCGCCATCGTCTCATCTTCCCGAAAGCGAACTACAAACCCTAACAAAACTCGATGAAAGATCTAAGAACAGAGCCTTCCCACTGGCAAGTGCCGAGATCCACTTATGTTGGACTTGCTTTTACTTAGTACCATTTTGTTGCCATAGTGATCGCTTTTGTTGGACTTGCTTTTGCTTAGTACCATTTGCTGCAATATTTTGGATATCTTCCTCTCTACTTCTTAATTAGGAGCCACAATGGAGCCTGCACAGTTTGCAGCCATGAACGGAATAAGTTTGGAAGATTAACAACTCACCCATTACCAACTAGTAAAAATAACCTCCCCTGCAGACAACTAAATGTAGCTTTGTGAGAATTAAACTTTCGATCATGTCTTACTCAAGGCTGTCCTTAGGTGACCTAGAACTATAACTGAAGGATCTACTGTGGGAGGCCATTTGATCCCACGTCACAGTCGTACATACATCTCGACTTTTCTCCATCTGCTTGCCACCACAAAATAGAGGCGGCCGTCCAAGACGAGACGACGACTGCAGCCTACAGGTAAAAACACGTCAAGGGTCAGCCAACCGCGTGTGAGCTGTCCAATAATTCTAGCATCAACAATGGCCCTACAATATTTCAAAGCATCAAGTAAGTGTTCACATACAGAAGAAAAAATGTCCACATATTCTTATCCATATGATGGCGACCATTTTTGAAGACAATACATGATATTGATGGGAGCTACCCAACAGCAACTTCGGATGCTACTTCCTCGAGTCAAGTTAAAAAGAAAAGACTTGACAAAATCTACACCTACCGCTACCGATCAACACAGTCTATAGATTTTTGTCAATAATAATTAAAGAAAGTTTGCCATTTGATCCCCCGAAATATGATAGTTTGCCATTAAAGAAAGCAAATAGCCGAGCAGTGTCGATCTACGCTACCATGCACCAATATGTCAGATGTAAATGTATGCATACTCCCTCCGTCCCAATATACGCGGAATCATCGGTCTTCGTGATTTAACTTTTACCATCAATAAAAAGAATTAATGTGTATGGTGGAGGAACCATTTAGCTTTTTATACAGACAGCAGACAGGTCAAGTTCCACGTGCAGCCACCTGGGTTCCACAGTGGCGCCATGGACCCATGGTCTCATCTCGTCTCAAATAGCACATCACACGCCGCCCGGTGCACTGCTTAATGTTTCCGTGGTCTCATTTTGTCTCAAATTTCGGAGTGAAGTCTTGACTAGGAAGAAGACAGTCCTCCAGGTCGGTTCAACTGCTCCAACTCTTGCACACAATATATACAAAAATTACATTTTTCTCAATAATATACACGAATAAACATATGTTAGAGGAACTTTTGCAAAAAAAAAGATGTTTTCTCATAACAAATGAAATAGTGGAGTTGATAGTGCCCTTCAAGAAGAAAGAAAAGAAAATAGAAACTAAAAAAAACATAATAATAAAGTCTTCTAAGCTAAAATAAATTATTGACATTAATACAACCCTTGAAGAAGAAAGAAAAAAATCTAAGCAAACAATGAAAAAAAAATGCGCAAACTTTACACAGAAATTTGTGTTTTAACAATCGACTAATTGAGTACTACTCCCTCCGTTCCTAAATAATTGTCTTTCTACACATTTCAACAAGTGACTACATACGGAGCAAAATGAGTGAATCTACACTCTAAAACATGTCTACATACATTCATATGTTGTAGTCCATTTGAGATGGCTAGAAAGACAATTATTTTGGAACGGAGAGAATAGTAGTTAGTTCAATAATTAATTGTGCTGGAGACCGGACATCACCACACCAGTTGGCCAGGACCAGCACCGACCATGCATGCGTGCACGAACACAGAAAAACAAATAACAAAATAATAATAAAATACTCAAGTTTCCTAACAACTAGTCGAATAGTCACATTGGTATTACCCTTTAAGTAGAAATAAAATGCAAAATACTCTAAAATAAAATAATGACAAAACATAAACACAATTTATACATAAATCACACATTTTATAATACGCAAGATAATAATATAATAGTAAAATTTATGGGATTATGCTTTGTTATAACAAGCAAAATTTGCACGGAATTTACAAAGAAATCGCTTTGTTATAATATGCAAGAATAAATGTATAATGGTGGAATTATTGCCATTGGTATTACCATTAAATATGATAGAAAATGAAATAAAACTAGAACAAAATTAAAATGACAACATCTTGTAAGGAAGAATGAAATAGGAGCATTAGTAGAACCCTTTAAGTAAAAATAAAAAATGAAAAAATATTCTTTCAATTTGCAGAGAAAGTATGTTATTTATAATATGCAAAAGAAGCACATAATAGTAAAACTAATAAAATACTAATATGAATTGTAATAGCATCGATATTGCCTTTAAAGAATATACAAACTAACAAGGAAACTAAAAAGGAATCAAAATAAGTTTACTAAGAAATAATGAATTGGTGGTAATGGTATTACCCTTTCAGCAGAAAGACGATGAAAAATAGTAAAGCAATAATGGCAAAACTTGCACATAATTTACCCAAAATTTGCGCTTTTTTACGAAAGGCAAGTAATGAAATTTTCACCAATATTAAAGTTTCTACGAAGGAACGAATCAGTGGCATTGGTATTATAATAAAAATAATGAAGCCAATAACTAAAACAAATTTAAAACAATGAAGTTTTCTAAGAAAGAATGAATTAGTGACTTTAGTATTTCCTTTAAAAAACAGAAAAAACTAACACAAAATTAGAATGACGAGGCTTTCCAAGAATGAATGAATTATTGGCATGCATATTACCCTTTAAGCAGAAAGAAAATGAAACAAAAGACAAAGATAAAATTTGCATAATTTACACAAAATTCACTTTCTTAAAATTTTTAGAATGAGCAAATAAGTGTGGTACTTTCAAAAAAGGAATAAAAGTTTCTTAAGAAGGAATGAATTAGTCGAATGTTTTATTACCATTAAAGAAAAAAGAAAATGAATAAAAACTAAAATAAATTCAAAATAATTTGTGTCTTGGTATTACCCTTTGAAAGGGAAGAAAATGGAACAACACTGAAACAGAAAATAATGAAGTTTTTAAAGAAGAATGAATTTGTGGCAATGGTATTGCCATTTAAGAAGAAAGAAAATAAAAAAGGAACAACGCTAAAATATGGCACACGATTAACATAGAAATTGCACTTTTTGTTAATTTACAAGAATATGTATGTGATGAAAAAATATTTAAATCAAAATAAAATAACAATTTTTTATAAGGAACAATGACCTAGCTAGTTGCTTTGGAATTAGTTTTTTGGAAGAAATTTTTGATAAGAGTTAAAAACTGAAGGAAACCTTGCATTAAATTTACACCTTTTATATTATGCAAACAAAAATAATATAATAGTGTAATTTTGCGCATGCTACCTAGTATACTTTTTATATACATTACGCACACCTAACCTCGCAAAAAGACCTACAACAAAGAAAAAAAACATAATGAAAAAGACAAACAAAATATACACATAAAAACCTATAGATTAAACAAAAAAACAAAGGAAAAATGCATTCAAACATCCCAATAAGAAAACACGTGACAGGTTTCAACCCAACAGAAAATCTTCGGACCAAAATAGGGGTCTGTCAGAAAATCTAGTCCAATACAAAACATCACATACTATTGAAAACATAAAAACCAACACGCATCTTGAAGCACCATCCAACGGTAAAAAAATTAACTAACCCAAAATCAAGCAACTAATGTATAACTAAAGTGTTATTATTGTTTTTCTACAAGAAAATCTTCCAATCTATTCATAATCAATCATGGTAGTACAATGAAAACTAGAAATAAAAAAATTACATCCAGATCTGAAGACCACCTAGCGACGACTATGAGCACCAAAGTGAGCGGAAGCGCGTCACTTTCATCGTCCTCCTCGTTGGAGCCGATAAACATTGTTGTAGTATACTGATCGAAGTCGTCGTCTTAAGGCTCCATAGGACCAACACACCAGAATAACAACCGCCGCGGATGAAGTGTGTAGATCGGAATTATCCAACCCAAAAACACACGAACAAAGACGAACGACGAACAGATCTGAGCAAATCCACCAAAGACAGATACACCGGAGATACACCTCCACACACCCATCGACGATGCTAGACGCATCACTGGAACGGGGGCTAGGTGGGGATACCTTTATTACATCTACAGGGAGCCGCCATCGTCTCATCTTCCTGAGCAGAACTACAAACCCTAACAAAACTCGATGAAAGATCTAAGAACAGAGCCTTCCCACTGGCAAGTGCCGAGATCCACTTATGTTGGACTTGCTTTTACTTAGTACCATTTTGTTGCCATAGTGATCGCTTTTGTTGGACTTGCTTTTGCTTAGTACCATTTGCTGCAATATTTTGGATATCTTCCTCTCTACTTCTTAATTAGGAGCCACAATGGAGCCTGCACAGTTTGCAGCCATGAACGGAATAAGTTTGGAAGATTAACAACTCACCCATTACCAACTAGTAAAAATAACCTCCCCTGCAGACAACTAAATGTAGCTTTGTGAGAATTAAACTTTCGATCATGTCTTACTCAAGGCTGTCCTTAGGTGACCTAGAACTATAACTGAAGGATCTACTGTGGGAGGCCATTTGATCCCACGTCACAGTCGTACATACATCTCGACTTTTCTCCATCTGCTTGCCACCACAAAATAGAGGCGGCCGTCCAAGACGAGACGACGACTGCAGCCTACAGGTAAAAACACGTCAAGGGTCAGCCAACCGCGTGTGAGCTGTCCAATAATTCTAGCATCAACAATGGCCCTACAATATTTCAAAGCATCAAGTAAGTGTTCACATACAGAAGAAAAATGTCCACATATTCTTATCCATATGATGGCGACCATTTTGAAGACAATACATGATATTGATGGGAGCTACCCAACAGCAACTTCGGATGCTACTTCCTCGAGTCAAGTTAAAAGAAAAGACTTGACAAAATCTACACCTACCGCTACCGATCAACACAGTCTATAGATTTTGTCAATAATAATTAAAGAAAGTTTGCCATTTGATCCCCGAAATATGATAGTTTGCCATTAAAGAAAGCAAATAGCCGAGCAGTGTCGATCTACGCTACCATGCACCAATATGTCAGATGTAAATGTATGCATACTCCTCCGTCCCAATATACGCGGAATCATCGGTCTTCGTGATTTAACTTTTACCATCAATAAAAAGAATTAATGTGTATGGTGGAGGAACCATTTAGCTTTTTATACAGACAGCAGACAGGTCAAGTTCCACGTGCAGCCACCTGGGTTCCACAGTGGCGCCATGGACCCATGGTCTCATCTCGTCTCAAATAGCACATCACACGCCGCCCGGTGCACTGCTTAATGTTTCCGTGGTCTCATTTTGTCTCAAATTTCGGAGTGAAGTCTTGACTAGGAAGAAGACAGTCCTCCAGGTCGGTTCAACTGCTCCAACTCTTGCACACAATATATACAAAAATTACATTTTTCTCAATAATATACACGAATAAACATATGTTAGAGGAACTTTTGCAAAAAAAAGATGTTTTCTCATAACAAATGAAATAGTGGAGTTGATAGTGCCCTTCAAGAAGAAAGAAAAGAAAATAGAAACTAAAAAAAACATAATAATAAAGTCTTCTAAGCTAAAATAAATTATTGACATTAATACAACCCTTGAAGAAGAAAGAAAAAAATCTAAGCAAACAATGAAAAAAAATGCATAAACTTTACACAGAAATTTGTGTTTTAACAATCGACTAATTGAGTACTACTCCCTCCGTTCCTAAATAATTGTCTTTCTACACATTTCAACAAGTGACTACATACGGAGCAAAATGAGTGAATCTACACTCTAAAACATGTCTACATACATTCATATGTTGTAGTCCATTTGAGATAGCTAGAAAGACAATTATTTTGGAACGAGAGAATAATAGTTAGTTCAATAATTAATTGTGCTGGAGACCGGACATCACCACACCAGTTGGCCAGGACCAGCACCGACCATGCATGCGTGCACGAACACAGAAAAAACAAATAACAAAAATAATAATAAAATACTCAAGTTTCCTAACAACTAGTCGAATAGTCACATTGGTATTACCCTTTAAGTAGAAATAAAATGCAAAATACTCTAAAATAAAATAATGACAAAACATAAACACAATTTATACATAAATCACACATTTTATAATCATAAGATAATAATATAATAGTAAAATTTATGGGATTATGCTTTGTTATAACAAGCAAAATTTGCACGGAATTTACAAAGAAATCGCGCTTTGTTATAATATGCAAGAATAAATGTATAATGGTGGAATTATTGCCATTGGTATTACCATTAAATATGATAGAAAATGAAATAAAACTAGAACAAAATTAAAATGACAACATCTTGTAAGGAAGAATGAAATAGGAGCATTAGTAGAACCCTTTAAGTAAAAATAAAAATGAAAAATATTCTTTCAATTTGCAGAGAAAGTATGTTATTTATAATATGCAAAAGAAGCACATAATAGTAAAACTAATAAAATACTAATATGAATTGTAATAGCATCGATATTGCCTTTAAAGAATATACAAACTAACAAGGAAACTAAAAGGAATCAAAATAAGTTTACTAAGAAATAATGAATTGGTGGTAATGGTATTACCCTTTCAGCAGAAAAGACGATGAAAAATAGTAAAGCAATAATGGCAAAACTTGCACATAATTTACCCAAAATTTGCGCTTTTTTACGAAAGGCAAGTAATGAAATTTTCACCAATATTAAAGTTTCTACGAAGGAACGAATCAGTGGCATTGGTATTATAATAAAAATAATGAAGCCAATAACTAAAACAAATTTAAAACAATGAAGTTTTCTAAGAAAGAATGAATTAGTGACTTTAGTATTTCCTTTAAAAACAGAAAAACTAACACAAAATTAGAATGACGAGGCTTTCCAAGAATGAATGAATTATTGGCATGCATATTACCCTTTAAGCAGAAAGAAAATGAAACAAAAGACAAAGATAAAATTTGCATAATTTACACAAAATTCACTTTCTTAAAATTTTTAGAATGAGCAAATAAGTGTGGTACTCTCAAAAAAGGAATAAAAGTTTCTTAAGAAGGAATGAATTAGTCGAATGTTTTATTACCATTAAAGAAAAAGAAAATGAATCAAAACTAAAATAAATTCAAAATAATTTGTGTCTTGGTATTACCCTTTGAAAGGGAAGAAAATGGAACAACACTGAAACAGAAAATAATGAAGTTTTTTAAAGAAGAATGAATTTGTGGCAATGGTATTGCCATTTAAGAAGAAAGAAAATAAAAAAAGGAACAACGCTAAAATATGGCACACGATTAACATAGAAATTGCACTTTTGTTAATTTACAAGAATATGTATGTGATGAAAAATATTTAAATCAAAATAAAATAACAATTTTTATAAGGAACAATGACCTAGCTAGTTGCTTTGGAATTAGTTTTTGGAAGAAATTTTGATAAGAGTTAAAACTGAAGGAAACCTTGCATTAAATTTACACCTTTTATATTATGCAAACAAAAATAATATAATAGTGTAATTTTATGCATGCTACCTAGTATACTTTTTATATACATTACGCACACCTAACCTCGCAAAAAGACCTACAACAAAGAAAAAAACATAATGAAAAGACAAACAAAATATACACATAAAACCTATAGATTAAACAAAAAACAAAGGAAAAATGCATTCAAACATCCCAATAAGAAAACACGTGACAGGTTTCAACCCAACAGAAAATCTTCGGACCAAAATAGGGGTCTGTCAGAAAATCTAGTCCAATACAAAACATCACATACTATTGAAAACATAAAAACCAACACGCATCTTGAAGCACCATCCAACGGTAAAAAAATTAACTAACCCAAAATCAAGCAACTAATGTATAACTAAAGTGTTATTATTGTTTTTCTACAAGAAAATCTTCCAATCTATTCATAATCAATCATGGTAGTACAATGAAAACTAGAAATAAAAAAATTACATCCAGATCTGAAGACCACCTAGCGACGACTATGAGCACCAAAGTGAGCAGAAGGCGCGTCACTTTCATCGTCCCTCCCTCGTTGGAGCCGATAAACATTGTTGTAGTATACAGTCGGAAGTCGTCGTGCTAAGGCTCCATAGGACCAACACACCAGAATAACAAACCCGCGGATGAAGTGTGTAGATCGGAATTATCAACCCAAAAACACACGAACAAAGGCGAGCAGCGAACAGATCGAGCAAATCCACCAAAGACAGATACACGGAGATACACCTCCACACACCCATCGGCGATGCTAGGCGCATCACTGGAGCAGGGGCTAGGTGGGGATACCTTTATTACATCTACAGGGAGCCGCCATCGTCTCATCTTCCTGAGCAGAACTACAAACCCTAACAAAACTCGATGAAAGATCTAAGAACGAGCCTTCCCACTGGCAAGTGCCGAGATCCACTTATGTTGGACTTGCTTTTACTTAGTACCATTTTGTTGCCATAGTGATCGCTTTTGTTGGACTTGCTTTTGCTTAGTACCATTTGCTGCAATATTTTGGATATCTTCCTCTCTACTTCTTAATTAGGAGCCACAATGGAGCCTGCACAGTTTGCAGCCATGAACGGAATAAGTTTGGAAGATTAACAACTCACCCATTACCAACTAGTAAAAATAACCTCCCTGCAGACAACTAAATGTAGCTTTGTGAGAATTAAACTTTCGATCATGTCTTACTCAAGGCTGTCCTTAGGTGACCTAGAACTATAACTGAAGGATCTACTGTGGGAGGCCATTTGATCCCACGTCACAGTCGTACATACATCTCGACTTTTCTCCATCTGCTTGCCACCACAAAATAGAGGCGGCCGTCCAAGACGAGACGACGACTGCAGCCTGCAGGTAAAAACACGTCAAGGGTCAGCCAACCGCGTGTGAGCTGTCCAATAATTCTAGCATCAACAATGGCCCTACAATATTTCAAAGCATCAAGTAAGTGTTCACATACAGAAGAAAAAATGTCCACATATTTTTATCCATATGATGCCAACCATTTTTGAAGACACTACATGATATTGATAGGAGCAACCCAACAGCAACTTCGGATGCTACTTCCACGAGTCAAGTTAAAAAGAAAAGACTTGACAAAATCTACACCTACCGCTACCGATCAACACAGTCTATAGATTTTTGTCAATAATAATTAAAGAAAGTTTGCCATTTGATCCCCCGAAATATGATAGTTTGCCATTAAAGAAAGCAAATAGCCGAGCAGTGTCGATCTACGCTACCATGCACCAATATGTCAGATGTAAATGTATGCATACTCCCTCCGTCCCAATATACGCGGAATCATCGGTCTTCGTGATTTAACTTTTACCATCAATAAAAAGAATTAATGTGTATGGTGGAGGAACCATTTAGCTTAGGCTGGTTGTAATGGGGAGTATCATATACTAGTATCATGCATATGATACTAGTGTATGATACTACCACCCTAATGCATAGTATCATATTTTAGTATCATGTAATACTCTATTTATTGCCATGCGTGACACAAAGTAGCATATCATTTATTATGATACGGTATCATGATATGATACTCCACCCTCTCTTTCTTCATTTAATACTATGACACCTCATCAAAATTGCCTAGTTGGCATGTACTAAAAAGTCTAGGCCTGTAAGGGTTTCTTTTCCCTGGTTTTTTTGGATTTTTTTACAGCCCCTTGGTAAAACGACGCGTGTAATTGTTGAAAGGAGAGTGCCTACGATCCTGATGTGTTCAGAATATTTTAGCAAAGAGTTTAATCACGTGTCCTATGAACTGACTAGATATTTGCATGCCTTCTGGAAGGCAGTAGAACAGGCAAGCGATTGGGGTTGATGACACGTGCAAACACGTGTAACTGTTTCCGACGTTCGCTTTGGTTAGTCATCGCTGTAGAATCCTGGAGAAATATCGGGAGGCAAAACAAGCACATCTATATAAAGCTTTTCTCGACCTATATCCACCGATCCCATCTCCATCTGCCAACATCCTCCCCCACGTTCGCCAATGACGCCCCAGATGCGGGGAGCCGCATTGCTGCATCCGTTCTTTCCATTCTCCATCGCTGCCCCTGACACAAAACAGCCACGCCCCGACCAGTGAGATCCGCACGAGGAGGGAGATGCATCAGGGAGGTTTCACGCTGCTCACCGGCGAAGCCCTCCGACGAGCGGCCAGACCCAGGCGAGGTGGATTTCGTCGGTGAGGCCCTGTTCCCTTCCTCCTCTTCTGCGCGATGGCGAAGTGGATTTCGTCAGTGAGGTCATGTTCCCTTCCTCCTCTTCTGCGCGATCTGGCCCAGTGGTACGGAACCTCCCAGATTTGGCTTTCTTTTCGCACTCCACTATTCTCCGGCATGTCGTCGTTCGTCCTTTGGTTCCATGACCTCTGCACCGAGGGGAGACTCTGTTCTTCCCACCTATAAACGTTTCGGTTCTTCTCAACGAAGACACGGCGACGAACTCCACCACGATGAACTGCTCACTTTTAGCTGAAATTTACCTTCCATCTCTATGTAATTCCTTTTATACTCTGACTGCACAGCAGCTCTAGGTTCGAATTTACTCTCTCCCGTAGGGTCGCCGGGATCCTGACATTGCAAATAATTGCATTGGCTGCCTGCCTTCTTGCTTAGATCTCTTCCTACAGATGCCTAATTCTTTTTGTTTAATGTGTTATGTGCAGGGTTATTGCTAGGAGTGGTCTTTCGGGTTTTGCGAGAACGGCATGTCCAGGACTCCAGGTTGAAACCAGCCGCCCTGCGAGCAAGAGCACCATGTACCTCTACTACGAGGGCATGCCAGATTTTCCACAAGCTTAGCCGCGAGTATGTAGTATGCCAGATTTTCTACAAGCTTAGCCGCCAGTCAGACGACTTCCTCCGCAGGAACTATAACCACTTGTACTACGCTCTGCCATAATCTCCGCATCCCCAAGCTTCCAAGTAAGGGTAGGAGATTTAGCCTTTGTTCTTCTGATTAGCCACTGAACTAAGGTCTTCTTTATAAATATTAGTCACTGGACTGTATTTGTAGGCAGTGTGTGGTGGCATTTGACACATCTTAATATCATGATTTACTATAGAAATGGCCACATATCTGTAGTATTTTCTCCCAAAACCAGAATTGGTCCAACTGTAATTTTCCTGTTACTTCTCAGAATTGAAGCTTGGTACCGATACTAGCTGCATACCAGTACTAGAAAAAAAAAATCTGATTTGGCCACACTCCATTCAATGGCTACATACTCGAAGTGGTTGTCTGGATAAATAAAATTAGCGCCCAGTTTTTCAAAGAACGTATTTTCATTTGATATTTCTTGGAAGATCCAATTTTACTTATAATTCACGTAATAAGTACGCGCAGAGTCTTGTTTGGACTAGAAAATTGTAGTATCCATTGAAATTCCCCAGATAGACATACGCACTTGTTTCCACTTGAATCCAAGCAAACTATCATCTAAATTAGATAAATTGTACAATTTTTTGACTGAACCATGAATTTTTGTGATGGCTTACTTTAAAAATTATAACTTAAGGTCTTGACAATTGAGGTGAACATGGTCAAGTGCCGAGCAGTTTGGGGTCAGAGATTGAGAATTGAGATTTCTTTTCACCAAAAAGAAAACTGTGTACCAATTATTCTTGTCTGTTTTCCACTCTGATGCTTTAGATGTTTAATGGTTTCATAGTCTTTTTGTCTATACAGTTAGTGTATTTGCTAATTGTCAAGTTTGTACAGGTTATGATCATTACCCTTCAACCGGGTTATTTGAAAGAACGTTTAATCCCTTGCTGAGCATAATTTGTGTAGGCAAAAGTAGCAATCTCATTTGTTTGTTCTATTGTCAGAATGACAGATGGTACATGGAAGTAGTAGTGCAGGTCAATTCAGTTGGTAATATTGTTGTACTCTAAAGGAACTACCTTATTTTGTTTCATTCTATTCATGTAGGTGTTGTGTGTTTTGCACAAGACAATTACCGTGTAGCAGGTCATGTGCACTTTTAAATTTATTTAGCACAAGTGCACACACACACACACACACACAGAGAGAGAGAGAGAGAGAGAGAGAGAGAGAGTATAGATCTTTTTGATAGTGTGGCTGTTGTCCTTTATTTACCAGCTTAATATGATTGCTGCCTTGGTCTACTTTATTATTCATAAACGATGATAGGTAGCAATTTTCTTATTCAAGAATAGTTTTCTTTCCAAAGTTGTATAGAAGAGCGTCATGCACATTTTTCAGAGAGTATTGACATCTGAGAGGGAGGTTCGCAGCAAAAAAGAGAAGGGCTGCTTCTTATGCTTCCATGTCATTCTACCTTCAGTTTTGGTAAACAATGTGTGAGCCCAAATATTCAGATCCCAGTGAGCTTTCACATTTAGTTTGACGGAAGCATGTAAAAGTGCACCCAGCAATATATTTTGATGGCACTTGATTTAAAATTATTAAGTGCAGCTGATTGCATAAGATGGTAACTTATGGAAGAACCAAGCACTTAAAGTATATTAGTGTTAGCACTCAAGAGTCAGGCAACTGTAAGAATTTGCTGGGTTTAGTTGGTGTTACCTTGTATAATAAGATGGATAAGGGTCGGAGTACTCGCCCAAGTATTTATTTTGATATTATAATTTATATATACGACTCTGATATGCGATAGTGGCTTCCATTTTTAATACAATAGTTGATGTTACTTTTCTGGGATTAGATGGAAGAGGTGAACATTCACTTTATATAATATTCCCGTTCAAGTCCATAACTGATGGAAGAAGTCGGGATTAACTCTATGTTTCAGGTCCCAAGCTTCAACAATTTATTTGTAATGACACAGTTGATCTTGGCTTCCTACTCTTAAGAGTTTATTTGCTCTAACAAGGTTTAAAAGAGACACAGACAATCTGCACATATCCTAGCCTACCAGGGATGGATTAATGACTAACTAAGCTTTTCCCTGGCTTTGACTTCAGAGATTGTAGTTAACTCTATGTGCCAGGAATATGTAGTTTGGGATTGGTTTTACTACTGAATATATAACTTTAGGGCAACTCTTATATTCACTTAGATATTTTAGCTAGCTGAAGAAAAAAAATACTTTTTGAATGTGCTATGATTATGCCTGCCCAAGATAGGAAGGGTGATACTTTATTTCCTTTTTGTTTTGTTGAAATCTAATCTATCTTGGAAAATACATCTTTTGATGTATATTTGTTTTACTATCTTTGTTTTTGTCTGAATATTGTGAATGAGCAGCATGAACACGGCGTCTAGAGGAGCACACACAGCAATGGAGTGATGATTGATGAATGATGCCTTCGTTTTCTAGATGGCAAAACTTGTATAAAACACAGTCAAATGTATGTACCCCAATATAATCTGACTAGGCAAAAGTAAGTATATCTTGATTGGTGCTGAACATACAAAATTGTGGATACAACAATGGAGCTCCGTAGAGCAAGTGAGCAACTAGCACTTGCTATTTACCAGTTTATATAGATGCCACCTTTAGAGGGCCACTAAATATACTAATTTCAGGTTTCAGCCCATTAAAGCAATGCAATGACTCTGTACCTCCTCTCTTGTACATTCTTCTTTCTTTTTACATTACTATTCTCAAAATAGTGCAACGACAGGGTAACAAGATGATGCATGTACTCATAACTGGGAGTACGGTTACATGTACCGACCAAGTCGGCTTATTCATTCTCTTGACACTGCTGGATTTGTCTTGTAATATGTGGCACTTACACAATTCTATATACTTGTTTCAAACCTTCAAAGATCATTTTTGTTTTGTAAATAGGCTTTATCCCAGTATTCTCGCATCACTTTAGTAGCAAGTAGATGTGTCTCTTCATCCCTGATTGCATTATGTATAAACTTTATGGATAATTAACCATACACGATTATTTGACACATTCTCAGGAAGACAGAGACATATCTGCACAAAACATACAACAATTTTGTTAGCTTATCAAGAAAAACAATTCCTAAGAAAATCAGTGAGGCGCGGCGTGCCGCCGCGCACTACTCGCTAGTATGATACTAGGTATGACACTATCATTACGACCAGCCTTATACAGACAGCAGACAGGTCAAGTTCCACGTGCAGCCACCTGTTGTTTTGGTTCCACATTGGCACCGTGGACCCGAGGTCTCGTTTGGTCTCAAATAGCACATCACACCCCACCCGGTGCATTACTTAATGGATCCGTGGTCTCGTTTCGTCTCAAATTTCTGAGTGAATTCTTAACTAGGAAGAAGGCAGTCGTCCAGGTCTGTTCAACTGCTCCAACTCTTGCATACCAATTTCTTCTATTTTACCATGCACACCAGATGTACGCGTACACACCAAATGTATTGCTGACACATTTTTGATCTTTTATTTGCCTGTTTATCATACAACACGTTCATAGCTCTTCCTCTCCACTTCCTAATTAGTTCTCACGCACTCTGTTTATTTCTTTCTGTCGGAGAAATCTGTCTGATTTTGAAGTTTTTTTTTTTTTTGCCTATGTAGTGCGCGCTTGAAAAGAAAGGCTGCCACACCAACATAACCGATTTTTGTGAGACATATCTCAAGTAAGTGTATCAAATAGTCGACTGATATGGAACCACTGGTCTAAAGAGAAAAACATTTTTTTTTGAAACAAATTATTTCTTGCATAATCATCAGTTGCGTCCTAGTTTGTTTTTTTTGTCTCATTGAGATCATGTTGCTGTTGTTTTTCTAGTTTTACATTGATCTAAGCTTTAGGTTTTGCATGCACAAGTATGCATCTTTGTCTTCCTTTTCTTAGATAAAATTAAGGTACCAGGCAGTTTTTAATGTAAAAAAAGAAACACCACTTTGAACAGGAACATATTTTATTGGTGGGATTTAAAACACCTCACAAACTGGCAACTCCATTATTATTTTTGTTTTATTTTGCGAGAACGAACTAGCAACTCAAAATAACTAAGAAGACCTCCCCTGTAGGGGTAAGCCTGTTTATTCGGTTCGGTAAATACATTTTTTGGTGTAAATAGTTGTAATACTTTGGTGGTATTGCTTTAATATTTGAACACAAGGAGACAACATATCTTTGTGAAAATTAAACTTTCCCTCAAGTTGAGCGGATGAACTAGTCAATGTGTATAGTACGATGATTACTGTGTGAGGAGAGGCAGGAAAGCGACTTGTAGCCAAAACGGAACATGAGGAGGGACCCTCTCTCGTCGCCCCCGACACGAGAGGAGACAACCTCTGCCGCTAGCGCCCCGATCTCATCCCTTCTCCACCTCCGTTGCCGCCTGGGGTTGGTGCCGGACTAAGCCCAAGCGTTGGATGGCGGTGGTGCAGGGTTGTTCCTCCTTCTCCCGGATCGTTCGACGGCGAGGGCGCCGTGGGGATGCGGCATCTGCTTTCATCCATGGCGGCATGGCGGCTCCCGGCGGCAATGCTTGACGGCGCGGTAGAGTTCGACTAGGCGTGCCCAGAGGATGAAGGTGGGGCTGGGCATGGCCGGTGGTGGCGGCGGCGGCCTGCTCAGATCCGGTCTTCGCGATTGGGAAGACGATGTCTGGCCCATATCCGGCCATGGTGGTTGCGGTGTCCCCTCTGTCAAGGATCAGGGTGGACGCGGTCCGGGCCGGTCCGGTCCCTGACCGAGCCTCCCTTTGGACCGGCCGAAACTGGCCCGGCCCGGACCGGACCGAGCTTACATGCGGTCCTGTCTCCCAGGACCGGACCGGCTGCACCTCAGCTCGGTGCGGACCGAGTGGACCGACTGGACCGTGTACAGTTTGTGCGTGGGAGTGCACTGGGAGCCTTTTTAGTACTCATTTGACAGCAAATTCTAGCATATAGATTATTAGGTTGCAAAAGAGGTTCAAATGGAAGAAAAATAAGCAAGGTTGCAAGAAAAACAGCACAGGACGGTGTTTAACTGAAGAAAGTTCAGAGGGAGTGAACAAATACCAACTGAATTCAGAGAGAGTGAACAATTACCAATTGAAGAAATTTCAGAGAGAAGGAACAATTACAAATTGACAGCCACGACATGCGGGACTTCAGGTGCACGTGCACCAGCTCCATCCCCCGCGTCCTCCAGCTCCGTCCCCGCGTCCTCCAGCTTCGTGCTCGACGGCGGCAAACCGGCGAGGAGGTGGTCGAAGACGGGCAGGTAGAGACGGCGACGGTCGACGACAGCGAGCAGGTGCAGCCGTGCAGACGCGAAGCTCCCTCCTTGGCTCCTCCACTCCTCCTTTCACCGCGTGCAGGTGCAGACAAGGAGGTGGTGGTCGACGTTGGCAATGGCGGCCGGCGGAGGCGGCGATCACAGCCAGGAGGAAAGGGGATCGCCGAATTGGGGGAGCGAGGGCCTTTGCCCTAGCATCTTATCGACTCGCTATCCCTGCACTGGACTGCTGGGCTATGCGCCTGGGCCAAATGTCGCGGTCCGACCGAGCCAGCTCGGTTAAAAACAGGACCGGACCGACTTGTTTTCGGGCCTGTTTCTGCAGACCGGACCGGCCATTTTTATCAGCTGGCCAGGACCAAACGGTCCGGTCCTTAGCGGGCCGCGAGCCAGGCCGAAAGCTTGCTCGCCATGTCCAGGCTGAGTCAAGGATGACTGGCTAGGTGGCGGATCCTTTTGGCAGGGCTGGTGGTGGCGGATCTTGGGATCCCGTTCCTGGGACCGTCGCAGGACGCTTGTGGCGGCCAAAGCTTCTTCTGCCGTCAACGACGCTTGACACAGTATCACGGCGGCTACTGCCATCGTGTGTGCGACGACAACAGCTGGCACGGCGGTGGGTGCTTCCTGTAGTTCTCAGAATCGGGGCAGTGGCCCCTCTTCATCAATGGCGTCAAACTCCGAGGTCGTGTGGGCGACTTGGAGTCTGGATCTCGAGGTGGCGACAGCCTTTCTGAGGTTGGTTACGGTATGGGATGCCCCCTCCATCAACAAATCAGGTTCAATGTGTCTCGGCAGGTGACACATGTGCCTCTTTCGGATTAGTCGGGGAGTGCCTGTTGCGTTTAGGGTTTAGTGCCTGCCACCGGTGGATGTGCTATCGACGGATGATACGCACGACGTCTTATACAGAGATATCAAGTCATCCATGCATGTCACCGGTAGGTGATGGGCAGTGGCTCTGGCGGAGGTGATATATTTAGCCCGTCGTTGTTTGATCAAAGGTGGTGCGATAGTAGTCGGAGGCAAGCGGTACGGGCCGTCTTTCTCTTTCGTTGTCTTCTCCAGAGGTATCAAGATATCGAGGCGTCAGTAGACGAATAAACGGAGGATGGCACAGACAGTTTCAATGACGAGTTTATGCATTTCGGTGGAAACACAAGATCTCTGATCGGTCTATGTCAACGCATGCCTGCGTCATGTGCTTGCCGAAGGTGCTGGATTGAAACTTAACTTTCGGATGAGAATCCGGAGTACATCCTTGTGGTGGACTTGCCATGATCGGCGCACATGCGGCAATTCCTTCTTTAAGGTGTAGCCTAGGAGTTGTGTATTTTTAGTTTCTAACGTATCTGGGGAGTTACCGCGTGAGGTATACAGCGTAATTCTTTTTTTTCAATTATTTCTTTGGATTGAGATTGCGCGGATGCTGAATTATACATTATTAATAACACATGGCTGCATGCATGGTTCTAATGTGGAGGTAGAGGGCTATCCTTCTCTACGAAAAAAAAGTGGATGAACAAATGAAGAACGCTGCCCAGGCAGCACACGTTGTTATTTTTCTTAGTTTGAAGAAGACTTGACGCAAGGCTCGCTGCCGGTCAGCACACGTCGCATATATAGGCAATAATTGAAGGTTCCCTCCCGGAACGCGAGTTTAGCGATTTATCCTGTGTTCATGGTCGCCGACTCAAGATGTGTATTGACTTTTCTCCGTCTTTTTGCCACCACACAGTTGGGAAGGACGCTGCTAGCCGCATCCGAGCTGCCACGGTGCATTAATTTGTTGGGGGCAGAAGAAATTTCTGAGTGAGTTCCACCAAAAACCTTAGAGCATCTTCAGCCGGTTTTCTATATCCCTCTCAAGCGCCCGGACGTGCTAACCGGTTATAAAAAATCAACCCAGACGGGCGTCTCAAATGGGACACAAACACCCTGGCTGACCAGCACCCTTCGTATCCAGCCTAAATATGAGGTGGATATGGGGGTGCTTGGGCGCACTGGACGGGGCCCACGCTGGCTCACCTGACCCCACATATTTTCTTCCTCATCCGCTGGCCCGACCAGATACTAGCCACTTCACTTCACTCCCTTCCGCCACCCGAGCTCATCTCCGGCGATCTTCGGCATGGCTGGAAGCGTATCTGACACCGACCAGTCCGAATCCGTCGACTTGGGTGTCGTCCCGCGCGGGTTGGAGGAGGCAATGGCCGTCCGCATTGCACTCCGCTGCTCGGGGGCGGACAACGCCCGGCCGACGACAGGATCTATACGGTGCGACTCCGTAGCGTCAGCTCAACGAGAACATCTCCGTCCCCATCTCCAGTCGAGCGGAGTTTGAATCCCACCAGGACCGGAGTTCCCCTCGTGGGAAGGAGAGGATAAGGTTTGTCGAGGCCCGAGTCGCTTTGGACTTGGCGGTGGCGGCGGAAGCATCTGGTGTGGCAGTGTGGGCGGCCGTAGAGGAGGATGCCATCCGCGCCCACATTCTAAAGAAGCGGCAGAGGAGGAACACACGCGTCCTCACCCGTGAGTAGAATCGGGCGGTTTGTGACATGGCCGGACTGTCACCTAAGGGGGAGAAGGAGGACAGCTCCGGCTCAATCCGTAATGTGTCTACGATCGGTACTTCCGCGACAAGGACGACAAAGGCGGGCGTGGATGATCTTCTCCACCATAGTCAAACATGCCAAGTTTTGGCAGTCCGATGGCATGTGGTATGTAGTAGCCGGGTCATGTGTAGCATCATTACACAGTTGCATGAATATGTATGAATTTGAGATATGGTAATTGAGATGTCCGATTGTGAGGAGGCAAATTTAAGAATACCAGTCAGCATCCGTGGGCGTTTGAGGGGCGGGATTGCCTCCGGTTGTAGATGCTATTACTTACTAGTATTAGCACACTGTCATTCTTGCGGGTCACGTGTATTCCTGCCATTTTGGATCTATCTTTACATACCCTTTTTGCATACAACAAGTCCATAGCTCTTCCTCTCCACTTCTTATTTACTGGTTCTCATACACTGGTTTTTTCCCTAAATCTAGGAGGGAGTAGTATTGCATCAGATCTACCGTTGATTAGCTGGGCATTTTAGATGTCTTATTACTTTGACTGCTTTTTCAATCCAGGTAAATTTGTATGTATATCACTTTCCAAGTTTTAATTCTATTTTTTTATCGAAGTTTTAATCCTATTATTCAGCCTTTAGAAAAAAAACATTCCCTGCTCTCTCTCCGTTTGGCTGGTGATGTGTGTTAAGGGAAACCTCAGGTTCCGAGCTCTCCGGCGTCTCTCGTTGGTGTGAGTTTGCGTCCACAGTAGCATAAAATATTTTTGCTTCTCGTGATCTCATTGACATTGTGCTGCCGTTCTAGACTGATCTAGTCACTTTTTTCTAAACGACGCAAAAGACTTATGATTTCATTGATTAAAAAGAGAGTAAGAATTGCTTGGTTAATTTGAAAAAAAACCCGGGCTAAAACCGATACAACACAACCCATGAAATGGACACCACTCCACATGCCAACAGATGACCACAGGCACCAATGAATGACAGCTTCCACTTTGATGACGATCTTCGCGAGGGAAATATACAGGGCTTGCAGCTACCGAGTCTTCCGCAAACAACCACCGAGTGCCTGTCATCGTCACCACCTGGACATAATCCACTGCAACTCCAACTACATGGCAACCAAGCAACCACGAAAGAGCCCATCGGACACGCTGGACAAGACGACAACCAGAGACCAACTTGCGAACCCAACTCATCTAGACGCAATTATCGTTGCCAAACAGAGGTCGACGCTTCTGGCCTTGACGAACCGGAATCCACGAACCACTGTTCTCCTAGTTGCAGTCTGCTCCGAGACAATGCCCCCAAGTAGGAGAAAGGCGCGGGGACGCCACGCCTCCATCACCCGAGCCAGAGGATCTGAGGTTTCCCTCCAGAGCCAATGCTGGCGGGATGGGCATGAGCACACCTCCACATCGACGCTTCCAGGAAAGACCGCGACACCCATGGGCGCCGCCGTCGACTGTTCCGAAGAAGAGGATTTCTCCCGAAGATGCCTCAACCACCTGCATCCCACACGGTAGACCACCAACTGCAGTCTATATGCTCTCCACCCCGGGCTGAAGACGCCACCACCAAACCCGGGGCCGCCACCCCAGCAACCACAGCCCACCATCGTTGACGACATCACCACCAGAGGAGCCTGACCAGACCCATCGGCCAGGAGCCTGCATCACCAGATCTAGAGGCAAAGGGAGGGCCTGACTAGATCGGTGACCTCACTCAGGGCCTCGTTGCGAGAGGGCCGACAGGCAACAAAGCCGCCGGGAAGCCGCACCCTCGCACGTCACAGTGAACATCTGCCGTCAGATGGGCCAGAGCCACATTAGAGAATGTGGAGGTGGGGGTGCCGCAGTAGCTGGGCGACGACCACTCTGCAAGGCACGGTGATACTGACACCGCCGCAACACCCGTACCGCCAGGTCATGGCTCCACCGTCGAAGGGCAGCGCAAGATCTGCCATCATCTCCTTCTGCCGCCGGACGAGAGGCGATGCTGGGAACTGGAAAAAGAGGGAGGCCAATTCTAGTCTAGTCACGTTTTAGGCTTCGGATGGACAAGTGTCCTTCTTTCTTCTCCTTTTTAAGATAAATTTAACTAATTAAGTCATTAGGCCTGGCTAATTAAGATTGAAAGCCAAACAAGCTCTTGCACTGATTTACCAAACATGAACAAAATACCTCTGAGAGATTAACAACAACTCGCCAAGTACCAACTGAAAATAACATGTCAAAGGTAAGTTTTATCCAGGGGAGTTTTTTTTAAGCTCGCAGAAAGAAACCTTCCTTTGTGAAAATGAAAGTTTTGATCATGTGATCATGTCTTACTCAAGGTTGTCTTCAGGCAGAGGACCGACCTAGAAGATCCACAGTCCTGATTCAATATAATGTCTTTGGAAGAGGTGACGGATCTCAAACTGAATTTGCTAGAGGCAATTACAAACCAATTTTCCGAGAAGCTCAGAATCGGAAGTGGTGGCTATGGAGAAGTTTACAGGGTATGCTTATGAGCTTTCTGTCGATTCTGAGTGGCCACCTACTACTGGCTACTGCTAACAATGCATGCATGTTCTGTATTACTTTATAGGGATTGCTCAATGGGTGTGAAATTGCTGTGAAGAAGCTTTATCTCAACAATGCATCACTCGATGATAAGAGTTTTACAAATGAATTTCGTCAACTTATGAAGGTCCAGCATGAAAACATTATACGGCTGATTGGCTACTGCTATGAGATAAAACATAAGCATACTGATTACGGGGGGCAACTTGTCTTCTCTCAAGTTATAGACCGAGCTCTCTGTTTCGAATACATGCCGGAAGGAAGTCTTGCCAAGCATATTTCTGGTATGATGGCGGTCTATCCTCAGTTCAGCTATACTACTTGTCTTTGATGAATACGTACATAATATTTTCCTTCTGGGCAGATGATTCTTGTATACATGATTGGGCCACAACATACAACATAATCAAAGGGACCTGTGAAGGCCTTCATTATCTTCATAGAGGAAGAGGAGAGGGTGGGCATATTTACCATCTAGACTTAAAACCGGAAAACATATTGTTGGACAAGGATATGGTTCCCAAAATCACAGATTTTGGTTTGTCGAGACTCTTTGGTGAATCAAAGACCCACAAAACAAACACCCGTATGGAAGGAACATTGTAAGCTGATGGTCTAGCATGCATGCATATAGTTCTTTAATGCGCATAAATTCGTGTACTTGTATTGCTAACGACTTGAAAAATGCTTATTGATGTCATAAAGAGGATTCATGGCACCAGAATACATACATGAGTGTGCGATATCACCAAAGAATGACGTGTTCAGTCTAGGCGTTATAATTTTCTACCTAGTGGCTGGACGAAAGGGCTACGGCGAATATTGTGACTCACGGTCCTCTCCCCGGCAAGAATTCATTGATAGAGTAATTTGTTTTCATAGATATTTTGTCTTGTAATCTTGAAGCATAAATATTATATGTGTTTGAGCTTACCCTACATCGCAATTTCTCAGGTACAAGAGTACTGGAAGCAAAGGATGCGTGCAACGGCACACACCGGATCGGACGAAACAAACCTACTGGCAGTGAAGATATGCATTGAAATTGCAATTAGCTGTGTGGAGAAAGAGCGAAAGCATAGGCCGTCCACAAAGGAGATTATCGACAAACTCCACAAACTAGATGCTCAAATGGAGAAGATGACACAGAAAGATACCCACTCACTTTCACGCAGGGTACTCACCTCTTGAACGAGTTATATCCAATAAGTTATAACTATTTGGTACCTGAACTGTCTCTCTATCCATGAACATTTATAAATCCCATTTCACTTGCAGAGACACTCATACTCTAGAGATGTTACGATTGATCCGTCCAAGGAGCTGCGCTTCCCGTTCAAACCAAATATGGACATGTTCTGTTGCCTGGAGCTAACCAACGAGGCGGATAGTTTCATGGCCTTCAATATAAAGACCAACAAAAACAAGTACAGCCCACGGCCAAGCAAAGGAATTATGCCACCATTTTCCAAGTCTTGCATCACTGTAACGTTGCGAGCACAAGAAGAGGTGCCACTGAATATGCAGTGCTTTGATAGTTTTATTGTGCAGAGCACGAGAGTGAGCCAGGATTTAACACCCCAGGATATCACTCAGGACTTCCTTCTTAAGAGAGCCGCAACGGTGGATGAGTTGATACTACCGATTGCATATGTTGCATTGGTGTAACCTGACCGCCACTGTGTATCCAAATAGCAAGTTACCAAGAAGGAGCATGAGAATGCAATAATTCTGTTTACATTACCTAGTGACTGGAATTGCCTGGGATGCCTGTATATGTATCTATTTCGCTTCAGTTTGCATCTGTTTGTTATCTCTTGTGTACATATGTCGCTTTTACAACTACGGACTGATGAGAATTCAGATTGCACATTTTCACCACAAAGCATATTCCAGTAAGTGCAAATGGATATACACGAGAATATGCAATTGGGAAGCAGAACAGCATAGGTTCACATGGCATGGGGGGGGGGGATGGCAAGTTATAAGTGCATCATATTCTATGCATCCGAAGCATAGATCCTCGTCTCAGATGTGCATTCTCCATCTGTTTTTTGAAATTGCAATGTCAATTTTATGCATCTTGTATCTATGTGTAACCGACCACATCGACCTCAGGACTTCCTCCATGCTGGAGGCCCTCTTCCATGTCGCAGGCTGCTCGCCCCTCTCTTTCAGGAACTGACCATACGCTGCAGGCACATGTATTCAGTCCACATCATCTGCCTAAAATACAACAAACCGATACGACAACAGAAAAATACTACTCCCTCCGTCCCAAAATATAAGAACGTTTTTGACACTACACTAGTGTCTAAAACGTTCTTATATTTTGTGACGGAGGTAGTAGCTAGCTAAGTTTGGCTACGCCAAATTTCTCAAGCCGAGCGGACAGATATGGTCGAAGTAGATCAAGTACATCTTGAAGCCCTCAATCTAGCACACGAAAATTAAGTCAGTTTTACATTGCTCAGAAATCAGAATGGTATCGCGCGCTATGCATTTTAGACAATTTCAACAGGCCAGTTTAGATAGGATTTATATATGCAGGATGGATAAAGTGGTACGATCATCTTTGCATAGGCTGAGCCGATGAGGCCAGCTCCAATCGCTCCAACGGCGTGTCCCTCGAGCAAGTTCCCAATGAATCTGTGTGTTATTAATCTCTTCATTATTAAAGACAAGATATATGTCCAGAAAAATCGAGATGTATTAAGAAGAAGAAGAAGATGATGATGAAGAAGAATAGACATTAAATTCCGTAACATAACCTGCTACATCCTATTCTTTTCAATATCATGCATCCGGTAGCGTCCTCCATCCTTGTGTGTCGAATCTGCATGTAACTAAGGACTGCAACCATTTGTTTCAGTGCTTTTCTTTAGAACACATATATTACAACAGTTTAAATAGATATATGCTGTCAGTACCGGGAGATGCAAACCAATATTCAGCCTTAGAATCCTCTCGTATTTTCCATACAACAATCGAATCTATAGATGGTGGATTGGGTATGGTAGTTACTATATTGCCTGTGACTCAATAAATAAAGATGCCTGTATGCATCGATTGATGCTGAGGCCGGGGTCTTAACCTCATTTTCCAAAAAAAAAACTAACTACACGCACTCACACGCCGTTGTCAAGATTAGTGCTGACAGATCATACCTATGCATCATCTTCCCAAACACTGGTACAAACCAATAAACCAAATCAGATCCTCAATCTGGAACGCGGAGGAGATCACAGTCGCTGCGAGGGAAATAGGGCTCCGACTCTCAAAAAGATTGTTTCATCTGGCCTGGTGCGCTGGCTGGGCTCCCTTTTGGCCTCCTTGAGTGTACCTTCCTTTCTAGACATGCAATTTTTAATTAACAGAAAATGACTTTTTTTAGTGTAACAGAAAATGGCATTGCAACGTACTCATAATAACAAAGAGTGAAGGGGATCAAGGTCTCGCTCGTTTTCCCTAACCTAGCTGCCGCCACGTGAAGGAGACAAGGGAAGCAATCCTCTACCTCCGATCTACACCGGCCAGGGCTGGTCCCCTCTCCCTCCGACTACTGCTCGGTGGCAGGAGGGAAGGGGACCCTGTTCCTCCTCTTTGTAGTTAGGGTTTAGTGTTGTAGGTAATGGTGCACCATTGGGTTGGTGGAAGCGGTGCTGGACCGAATAAATCTGCCTCAACTCCACTCTCACACCGACGGTGTCCTTCATGGCGGCGTCTTGGAGTTCATGGCATCGTGTGTTTGCTGATCCTTCAAATCGGCAGCGTTAGTGTTCATGGATAGTGTCTTCGAGGCGGCGGCGGTGACCCCTTCAGGTGTGTCTCTCCTTCTGCCCTGTCCCCATTGATGTGGCGTTGTCTCCGACGTCATGGTTGAGCAGGAAGGTTTTGTCATCCGGGAGTACGCGCAGGAAGTTGTCTACGCAGGTGATAGCTGGTAGAAGGTGCATCCTGTGCTGGGTTCATGTTTGGAAGCTGACAGTTCTTATCTCCTCCGATGTCGTAGTCGTGGGGGGGGGGGGGGTGTTAGTTCTGGAGTTCGATGGCATTTCCAGGGACATCTTGCCTTGGTATGGTTCTTTCAATGACAATGTTTTTGCTTCCGGCAAACTGCTTTGGAGGTCACTAAAGCTGCGACTCAGCGATGGAGCCGTGTGGAACTCGGCTGAAGGGGTGATCTATATCCTTTTCCTTGGTAGGGAGGAACAGACACTGGTTTTTGCGTAGGATTATCCTATATTTTCACTCCTTTGTTTACGTGGCCTGTAACTAAATCTTTATTTTATTAATAAGACTCTCGTTAATACGGAAAAAAGCACACCCATAGTAGATATGTACGCCTATATTTTTTTGTTGGTTTTTTATCTTTATATATACTCTTGGGTTTTGGCTAGGGTTTCTCCTGCCTCTCGCTGGTGCTGCAGTTAGTCTATCTCGCCTCCTGTGGTTTTAGGAACATGAAGGCATGGTGGATCACGTCCCCTACCGGCACGGGGGTGGGGGCTTCATTTTTTCACTCTTTTGTGTTTTGTTAGGTTTGTGTCATGCTTAGAGAGGCGAAGGGACGATAGTTCTCTGAAGATGGAATAAGGTTCTCCCTACATTGTCGTTATACCGGTGATGTTTCTAGCATCATCGGACGGCATGTGGAGGTTTGTCTCCGGGTGATCTCACGGGATTCGGCCGACGTTTGTCTTCGGTGGATCCACGTGGATCTTGTGTTCGTTCGTCTGTGTTTGTGAGTCTACAGGTTGGGTTCTTTTGATCTACGCTTCTCTTCATCAGCGACGAATGTTGTGGTGTATGGGGCCTTAGAGACGCGATTTTCCGACTGTTATTACAATAGGATTTTCCCGGCGCCTTTCAATCCACCTTAGTCTTGCATGTGAGATGCGTGCCCCCCCCCCCAATCCACCTAAGTCTGCATGTGAGCTCGTGATGGAACGAACACCCGATGGTCTCTTGGCTTAACGGCACGCGTTTACGTAGCCAACGGATCAGTCGGTTGATCGTAGGCCTTTTCCATTTTTGCCAGCCTCCTGGCTTTAAAAGCCTTTTCCATGCTGCAGATCTTTCTCAACAGCTCCATGTCATATGTTTCAACACGCCACCCACCTTTAGTGCCTATCCTCTTTCCCTCCCTCACCAACGATGATAGCGGTGTTCACCTGATCACAACACATCCAAACATGGTCAATCCCTTAGAGAACCACAAGGCGCTTCAATGTGGTCAATCGTAAGCCATCTCTCTTGTGGCACAAGATGAGGTTTTTCTCTTTCTACATCTTTTTTGTCTCCAATTTGTGTGCGCGCTATTTTTTAAGGGTTCACTCTAAATAGCATTTTAAAAATGGTTAAGACGTAAGAATAGCATTATCTTCGAATTCTACACATTTTTCAAATCAAATTTCATATATAACATGTTAAAATTGGGGTTATGGTTTAAAAGATATGGATATTTCAAAAAAAAATTGTTGTACATAGACTATGGGTTAAATTAGTTTAGAAGACAAGGTGTTGTCTGTAAAAACACAAAAAAGATTCAATTTATCACTTAAAAGTGAATTGTGGATTAATTACCTGAAAGTGTAGGGGGTCTTATGTAAAAACACAAAAAAAAAATCAATATGTACGTAGATTGCTCAGAATCTATCACACCATTTGTTTTTGTCTGCAATATATATGTATGTAATACTTTGTTGAAGCTCCTTCCGGAGCCACAGCTCAGTCACTCGAAGGTGCTCATAGAGGTAAGTTGTGCATGCGTGCATTCATAGGGGTGAGCGTATGAGCATCTACGTATGTACTGTGTTAAAAAATCTCAGATATCAATATCTAAAATTTATGGCCAATATAATTTAATCTATGTAGATGAACGTAATGCATTGTTTGCCTCTTGTTTTAAAAATATAATCATAGATAGATAGATTAACATCACAATAAAGATGGTTGTGTGCATCGCTTGGTCTAGAGGCCGGACGTTATCCTACTTTTCGTAAAAGAAAAAGAGATTAACATCATAATTTCCAACGATTCATTAAAAACATTTTATAGTAGTCTGGCTAACTTTTCTGTTGTATTTGGTCATTGCGCCATTGATGCAACGGATCATCTAGCAAGATCGGTATCCGAGGCCGTTCCACCATAGGGAAGACACAGATTGGCACTTCTCCCTGCGCATACGTTCTTGTTTGTACAGCTCCAACGCATCCTCCATGACCTCCTTTCGTGATAACATCCGTGATCTTGTCTCAAACGAAGGATGAGTACCGATGTAGTCCATTAATTTCGTGTCTCCAATGATCCCTCCAATCTTCTTGCGGAACTCAGGGGCTACGCGTGGATCGAAACCAGCAGGGGCCATTATCATCAATCCGATGTGATCCGCCTCCAATTCGGCCCTACAATGTATATATATACAGGTAAAACACACAAGAGATAAGATATACAGCCTTGACAATAAAATATCCTTGCATACATAGAGCACCTCGTATTTGGCAAACCAACATGTTCCAATTTCCATACAAAATGCTATTTTTTTTAAGAGAGAATGCAATTACTAATTTCAAGAACAATGTAACTAATTATTAAATCAATGTACCTTCGTGAGAAGGGCATTAGTTTGTAGAACGGAATTGACCTCAACAACTCCATGCTATGCCTTGCAACAACATGTGCGGCCTGCAAAAAAATTGCGTCAATGACTGTCCCACTTGAAAACAACCAAACTTCCGTCTGCAAATGCAGCGATACTGCAATAAGGGAGACCTACCTCATGGCCAATAACGGTGGCAATCTCGGCATCGGTCTTCAAATGCTTGAGGTATCCAGTGTGGATTACAATCTTCCCGCCCTTCAAGCTGAAAGCCTTTACGTTGTCATCTTCGACAACCATCACCTCCCAGTTAAGGTCACTGAGGTGCACCGTCTGTGGCCGCACCACCACCTTCCCCTGCTTAACATCATCATCATGGATGCCGTTTTTGGGGAAGAGGCGGCGGACTCCGTGGATGATGTCTGATGCGATGCGGCGGACGAGGACAGTCCTCGGGTCAGACGGGCCAAGGATGTCTTTGCCGTTCTTCTTCTTCCAATCGTTGAAATTTTTGTCGCCAAACTCGCGCTCCTCCGACGAGGTCAGGAGGACACGATGGACCCGGTTGCTGAAGGGCACGGTCTCCTTTTGGCTTATCGCAGCAAAAATACTGAACTTGGCAGCGTAGGGCAGGACAACCACCGCGGCGGCCACCTTCCACAGGTTCGGGTACCACCGCGGTCGGCTCCGTGCGACGACTGCCGGCAGTGACCACGCATTGGCCATATGGGAGGCGGCAGGCTTGTCGTGGCGGAAAAAGAGCCGTCGGATGGAGCCCATGACATTGGAACGCGATCGAGGACCTGGTAGTGTCTGGGCAGGGTTGCAGTAGCGTCGAACAATCTGGAGCCTGGAGAAAATTGAGCTCATGCTGGCGGCGATTGATTGTTGGAGGGACACGTCACACGCCGGGGGCTAACTTTAAAGGCACAGCTCTTCATGAGAGTAGGACGATGGGGACTCGGGTTCAATAATATAAGACGATCTTACTTCCTTCATGAGACTGTGTCCGAGACGAACTGCGTGGCTTTGGTTTGAGTTTAAGACGGATTGCCTCGTCCCCACATCTTGCTCTGCTCTGCTCATCTACACCCCTCCTGCTTCGTCGACGTTAGCTAGGATTATCCATCGGGTGCTCCTTTTAAAGCCAGGAGACTGGCAAAAATGGAAAAGGCTTACGATCAACCGACTGATCCGTTGGCCACGTAAAACGCATGTCGTTAAGCCAGGAGACCATCGGGTGTTCGTTCCATCACGAGCTCACATGCACACTTAGGTGGATTGGGGGGCACGTATCTCACATGCAAGACTAAGGTCGATTGAAAGGCGCCGGGCAAATCTTATTGTAATAAACAGTAGGAAAATCGTCGCTCTATGGCCCCACACACCACAACAGCAATCGCCGCCTTTGAAGAGAAGCGTAGATCGACAGGATCTAACTTGTAGACACACAAACACAGACCAACGAAGAAAAAATCCACCTGGATCCACCAACGGCAAACGCCGGTCAAATCCCGCACAAACCTCCACATGCCGTCCGACCATGCTAGAAACATCACCGGGATGGGGACAAGGTGAGGAGAACCTTATTCCATCTTCAGAGAACCATCGTCCTTTCGCCTCTCTGAGCATGACACAAACCTAACAAAACACAAAAGGGTATGAAAAAATGAAGCCCCACTTTCCTTGCCGGTAGAGGACGTGATCCACCATGCCTCCATGTTTCTAAGACCACAAGAGATGAGATAGACTAACATCGGCACCGGCAGGAGGCACGGGAAACCCTAGCCAAAACCCAAGATTATATATAAAGATAGAAATCCAACAAAAAAATATAGGCGTAAAGATCTCCTATGCGTGTGCTTTTTTCCGTATTAATAAGAGTCTCATTAATAAAAATAAAGATTTAGTCACGAGCCGCGTAAACATAGGATTGAAAATATTGGATAATCCTATGCAAAAACCAGTGCCTGTCCCACCCTGCCAAGGAAAAGGATATAGATCACCTCTTCAGCCGAGCTCGACGAAAGCTCCATCGCTCAGCTGCAGCTTTAGTGACCTCCAAAGTAGTTTGCCTGAAGCAGAAACATTGTCATTGAAAGAATCATACCGAGGCAAGGTGTCCCTGGACATGCCATCGAACTCCGGAACTAACACCCCAGCACGACTACGACATCGGAGAAGGAGATAAGAACTGTCAGCTTCCAAACACGAACCCATCACATGATGCACCTTGTTCCAGCTGTCACGTGCGTATACAACTGTTTGCGCGTACTCCCGGATGACAAAACCTGCCTGCTCCACCATGACATCGGAGACAACGCCACAACAATGGGGACAGGGCAGAAGGAGAGACACACCTAAAGGGGTCACTGCTGTTGCCTCGCAGACACCATCCATGAAAACTAACGCCGCCGATTTGAAGGATCGGCAAACACACGATGCCATGAACTTCAAGATGCCGCCTTGATGGACACTGTCGGTGTAGGTGTGGAACTGAGGCAGATTTACTTGGTCGAGCACAGCTTCCACCAACCCAACGGTGCACTATGACCTACAACACCAAACCCTAACTACAGAGCGGAGGAACGGGGTCCCCTTCCCTCCTGCCGCCGAAGCAACAGTCGGAAGGAGAGGGGACCAGCCCTGGCCGGTGTAGAAGTGAGGTAGAGGATCGCTTCCCTAGTCTCCTTCACGTGGCAGCGGCTAGGTTAGGGAAAACGAGCGAGACCTTATACCCTTCACTCTGTTATTATGAGTACGTTGTAATGTCATTTTCTGTTTCCCTAAAAAAAATGTCATTTTCTGTTAATTAAAAATTGCATGTCTGGAAAGGAAGGTACACTCAAGGAGGCCAAAAGGCAAGGACGCCGATAACTGCCACACGTATGGGCGTTAAGGAATCTGCCCATACGTTCTGTGTGGTGCCTAAGAGGACCAGCCCACACGCTTGTGTGTGGGCAAAACAACTAGCGCTCACACGCCTTCCCCCCCCCCCGGTCCCTCTTATAGGCGTGCATGTGGGCGAAATAGATAACGCCCACACGCCCGGTACGTCAGGCCTCGTACCTCGTGGTCCCGCACACCCCACGTGACACTTTACCGCATGCACGCAGTTGCCATGGGCCGGACCCTCGTCTATGTTCGTTTAAGTGCAGTTGCCATGTCGCTGAACTACGGTTGCCATGTTGGACAACTACAGTTGCCATGTCTGCTCAACTGCAGTTGCCATCTCAGGTCAAAGTTCCAGATTGCCATTTTTTGGACAACGACAGGTGTTGCCATGTGTGGTCTGGTCTACTGCAGTTGCCATGATTTCAAAACTTTAGGAGTTGCCACCTACTAATACTAGGCAGTTGCCATATAGCACTGAAAAAATGGCATGGCAAAAAAAACATGTTCGGGTAAAAGAGAGAGTTGCCATGTGCTCACAAGCACGTTAGGGCAGTTGCATTGTAAAAAGAAAGAGTTGCCATCTGCTTACGTGCACGCTAGGGCAGTTTGCCATGTACCATGCAAAACATATGGCAACTGACATGTTTGGGTAAAAAAAAGAGAGTTGACATCTGCTTGCAATCACACTAGGGCAGTTGCCATGTACACTGCAAAACGCATGGCAACTGGCAGCTTAGGTGTGGGAGAGGAGGCGGACGTGTGGGCGAGATGGCAAACGCCCACACATCAGCCCTTGTGCGTGACTGAAAACTGATGTGTGGGTGAACTGCTAAACGCCCACACAGCGGCCCCTCCATGTGGTAAAACGGATGTGTTGGCGAACTATGTCACACACCACACACACGCCTTGTCCTACGTGGCACAGAAAATCGGCCAGATTGTGCCAAGATTCGTGCATATAGTACTGGGCGGTGATGATGCGTGTGGTCGAGATGGTCAACTCCTACACATGTGAGCGTTAACATTTCCGAAAGGCAAATAGCCCAGCCAGATGAAACGATCTTTTTGAGAGTCAGAGCCCTATTTAGCCTTGTGTCGCTGCGCCTTGGCCCTAGCCTGTAAAAGCCTGTATGTTCTAGCATTTTTGCGCAACTACAGCCCTTTGCTCTTCTCTTCTCGCACAACAGGCACCGCCTCCTCCATTTCCATTGCGATCGACGCTCCCGGATCGTGGCAGCATCTACCAGTTCGCCCAACTCCGGCGATGCTCCGGCGGCTTGACGGCCGGCCTGGACCACAAGCATTGGTACGTTCTCCTTTTTATCCATCCATCCTTCTTTAACCTTGACCGGGAGCATTATTCGTGGACAGTAGGGTTCGGTTCCATATATGTTTTATGTTGACTGTTTGTCTCCTCTCCGTTCCAGATTGAGGATCCGATTTGGTTCACTGGTTTGCATGTGATCCTCTCCGATCCCGCCTCTGCGAAGATGATGCGCACATCTGATCTATAGGGTATGATCTCTGTACCAGTGTTCTGAATTCGGATTGCAAATCCACTTATTATTTTTTCTGATTGCTCTTCCTGTTGCGCTTGATTTGACAGTCAAGATCCGATGGTTATGATGCCTTCCTAACACCCGATCTACTGATCTAGACATCTAGTGATGCCATTCTGTTTAAATTAATAACCCGTTACATCTTACAATTCACTCGTATGCCATGACTTATCAGCAGACTAGTGAACATAGTGAAGTTGGGATTTAGTCTAGTGACACAATTTAGCGATGTTGGCGATTTAGTCTAGTGACACAACTTGGCGATTTAGTCTATTGACCCAACTTGGCGAAATTGACAATTTAATCTAGTGGCACAACTTAGCGAAATTGGTGATTTAGTCTAGTGACACAGCTTAGCATAATTGGCAATTTAGTCTGTGTAGGCATCATTTAATTGTTTGGACACTGTTTCTCTTAACAGCCTTGTCTGATTTGTGAGGTAAAATGCTAGTAACGGTAATTTTTGATCTTGACTTAGTGCACGTCCCTTCCTGGAGGGGATGTGCTATGTTGGAGTAGAAATGTATTGATTATATTAAAATATTGAGTCAATTACACCACAGGTGTCTGAACTTGGCGAGAAAAGTCAATTTGGTACTAAAACTTGTGGGATACATTGAACCGGTGATAGAACTTGGTTTGAGTGTGCATTTACGGTGCTAATCACGTCTTTATACGTACATGATGTTGATGTGGCATGCCAACATGGCACGGGGGCCACCCGTAAGTGAATGGGAGATGGGGCGAAGGAGTGTGGCCTTTTTTTTGTAGAAAACACCTCCATTATTTTACTGTCAGGGAAAAGCCACTTGTTTTTTTTCTTTCCTAAAAAAAGCTCAGAAACGTAACTTTGTCTCCATGACCCTTGGGGCCCACCCGTCATGAAATACATGTATATAGCAAAATACCTGAATAGATGAATGTTTTTCTGAATCATTACATTATTTTAATAATTCATGAAAATTATTATAATTAATATATATTATTAAAACATAAATACTATTTTATTTATAAAACTTTTTTAAATTAACGTGTATATTTATATAATTACACGAATATTATTTTAAATAAGAATATTTATTAGAATTATGTGAACATTAATTTAAATAAGATTAGTTTAGAATTATATGAACATTATTTTAAATAAAGATATTTTATAAAGTGCATGAAATTTATTTTGAATAATTTATTTCCTTTTATTTAAATTATTTATAATTTACATAATACAACATAATTCTAAATTTATATTTTTTGAGGAACAATACAACATAATTGTAAGAAAGGAAAAAACTGACATTTGAAAAAAGGGCGCGAGGACAGCCGGCCATTTAAGCCTTATGTGCGCGCTGGCCTATAGTTCATTAAACGTAGCTATCCACTTTCGAACCTATGTGCGCAATATTTTTCATATTAATTGACTCCGTGTAATGTATCATGACGGGTGGTACAGGTGTATAGTGCATGGAATTATTTTTGAGGGGCTTTTTGTGAGAAAAATAAAAATTCAGGCGTTTTGCAAAAAAACCAGGCGCGCGCCTCGTCCCCACCTCCCAGTCACTGACGGGTGGGCCCCGTACCATGCTGGCTCGCCACATCAGCACCCTGTACGTATACAAGCGTGAGTAGCACCGTAGATGCACGTCCAAACCAAGTTCTGCACCGGTTCAATGTATGCTGCAAGTTTTAGCATCAAACTGATTTTTCTCGCCAAGTTTAAACACCTGTGGTGTAATTGACTCTAAAATATTTGTGCCCTAGTTTGGTAGTTTGATAGAGGAATACCCCATCATAGGGAAACTGCAACGCGGCGACAAATTCCGTGTATCTTTTGGAGTTACCCTTGCTATCCATTGGTTAGAATAGGTTCAATGCCTTACCAAGTTACATCCCCTTAGCCTATGGTTTAAATCGGATGGAATCGGTGCTACCTTTGCACCTGTTACCAGTCACCATCATCTCCTATATCAAGATCTCCACACTAACATGCGATGGAATCGGTTGGAGCATGATGGCATAATGTAGACAAAGTAAGACAAATTAATATATTCAAACCCAGTCGTTTTACCCTTAAAAATTAGTTGCAATAATACAAATGTGTGCCTTGCAACTCCTCCTGTCACAAAGTATGAACACGGCAAGATTAAACATACTACAAAGCACCTCTTTCACTGAAGATAAATCAATCTACCTGGCCAAAGAAGACAGATAGATCAAAGAGAAACACAAGGCTCTAAAATCACATGTAATAAATCTTAGAAAATACTCAGTTACTTTCAGTGAATAATCTCATCATAAACCCACAATTCATTGGATCCAACAAACACATCGCAAAAATTACATCGAATAGATCTCTGAGGATATCAACAAAATAGTCATACAGCTATTGCTATGGACCTGTAGGTCCGGTAGGAACTAGTCACAAATCAGCATGGAGGAATCAAGGTCAATGAAGATCGCCTCCCCAATGGTTCCCCCTCTGGCAGAGTATCAACGAAGTCCTCCTGATGGGATCACAGAATAACAGAGGCTTTCGACGATGGGATAATTTTTTTGGGTCTCGCTTTGGTGGTTTCTTTTCCTGATGCCAAACCAAGCAATTATATCATATATTTTTTCTCACTTAAGCAAATTTAACTCAATACATGATCATGAGCCATTTCAGGCCACTGAGACTGATATGCAAGTGTTGGAATTGAAGATGCATCATTAGCCTTGAATCTTCCTACTGAGTAATACTCATGCAAATATTGGTGCATATTTATGTTCGGTTGGGAGGCCAAGAAAAGCATGGCATGCTAACATGGTTTCCCTGTATGTCGTCACTTGAGGCTACTGCAATCTTGCATTTCAAAGTTAACAACATGTCGCCTTTCATTCTTGGCATCTCTAACTTCAGCACCAAAGAATGTTGATTTTTCAAAAGATAAATGTGTAACATTTCTACTCTTGTTAACCACTTATTCTACCACTACAGGAAGCTTATCCCCTTACACACAATCAACAATTTCTTCTTAATTTCCACAAATGCATGATCATGATACATATTTGGTCAACCATATCATGCACAGGAAAGTTTATAAACCACTTCACCTTGTTGTTAAAACTCTCTCCCAAGTTACTGGTTATATATTTACACTTGATGGCGGTGTTAAATGCTGAACTGTACAATAATAGAGAATGGTAGATGTTCATCCATGGACCAAACTCAGTGCATGCTGCCATTTTCTTACCAAGATGATATAAATGTGTCCGATTAGTGTAAGATCTTTCTATTGGCCACATGTGCCCAAATTCTTTCCCATTTAATTTTTTGATCAAATTCATCCTGCTAGGTCTGGCATGTCGAATGTGCACTTCCACAGCCGACACCGATTGAAGGAGATTTCTGCGGAGTAGCGGCCGGGCGGTCGTATATGCACCACGCGAAAGCCAGTGTTGCTTTGGACGCGGCTGCACGGTCACATCTAGGGTGGATTGGGGTTAGGCCGTGGTAGATCCCGTGTTTGGGCGGCACAACGATGGTGGATTTGGCCAGAATCAGTGGCGGTGCGCTAAGGTGCAAACAAGCGGTGGTGAGCTGTAAGTGGGCGAACGACCGAGCCCATGTGATGCTAAGCAACGAACAATCCAAACATCGCGTGCGACTGGCCCGGGACGGGAAGGGGAGTTTCAGACAGTGGGTTGGGATGCAAACATGGCAGCTGCTTTGGGCACAAGCCATGTTTAACGGTTGGATAGAAATAGATAAAAAAATATGATCGGTCAAGTTCTATAAGTTTCATACAAGTACCTTTTGATCACGTACTTCAACAACCATATGACTCAATAATTTCCCTCCAAAAATATGACTTAATCAATTTATTTTGAAAAACATGACTCACGAAAAGGGTATTCCGGTGAACATGTTGAGATCAGGATTACCTTTTTCGTGTTCTTTAAACCAGAAGATGGTCATTTTTTTCTAGGATCAGGGCGTCCCTAACAACATGTGCTCAGCTTGTAGAGATGACCGCACGCTCGTCATGCTGGCCCAGGGATAACCTGACTTGATAAGAACCTTTGGTAACTCGTTGGTGACATGCACGAGTCTTTCTATTTGCATATAACACTTGAGTAAATTGTGAGTGTAATATCGAACGAGAAATACTGAAAGAAAAAAAAACACTTGCCATCAATTTATGGCATGTTGACTAGTGGAATTGGATATGGAAAGAAATTTAAAGTTCTTACCATATTCTTGACTATAGAGTTAGTGACCTCGTAGACATAGAAAGGTATTTGAGATTTGATCTTGCCGACTTGCTTCTCAAGAAAATTTCACCTTCTGCATGATAAAACCACAAAATTGCCGTATACAACGTACGTTTCGAACTCTGCTTCCCCTGATTATAAAAACCTCCATGAAAGAAAAATAAATTTTAGGGAGTTGTACATTCTTGCATACATGAATTTAATTTTATCCAACTATAAGATTACCCCTTCTAGCAATAATGCATTTGTTGTAGTCATTAAGTTCAGCTTCATATTCAAAATCAGATGGGCCGCCGAAGTATATTTTATCATCATTGGAGGAAAAAACGGAAGCCGAGCGCGGGGACAGTATGGGCGGGCGCGGTGCCTATAGCAATCAAGTGTCCCCGGGCGCAGGGACAGTAGGGCCTTTAGTCCCGGTTCATGAACCGGGACTAATTGGTCATTACTAATACCTCCTCCCTTTAGTCCCAGTTCTAACACGAATCGGGACTGATGAGCCTCCACGTGGCCGGTGCGCCGAGCCCAGGCAGGGGGGCCTTTGGTCCCGGTTGGTGGTACCAACCGGGACCAAAAGGCATCCACGCGTCAGCATTTTAGTGGCTGGGGTTTTTGATATTGTTTGAAAGGGGTGGGGGGGTTGGGGGTTTTGGGGGGTTAATTTAGGTGTTTCATATATTGTGTTAGCTAGCTAATTAATAGAGAGAAGTGTCCTCTCTTATGTCCGTGCTTGGTCGACGCTACGTACTATACATAGAGAGGCCCTCGACACACTAGCTAGTAAGAAAATGAAGGGAACCATTAAGTACAGAAGTTCGTCGCGCATACCGAGAGAAGTGATCGATCGACCTCTCCTTCTCCGAGAGATTGGTCGAACAACAAGTTTTCGTATTATCTATCTGACGCTACTGGCTACATACATATACAATATGTAAGATCTCTTAATTACAATCCCCTAGCAAATGAAATCAACTTCGACATGGTATTCTCCGGCTTTATTGATGACGTGGTCAAGAAAGAATCCCGCCAATTCCTCTTGAATTCCTTTCATGCGATCTTGTTCTAGAAGTTCATTCCGCATCTGCCACGTCTAATTTGAAGAAGGGGGTTAACTAATACATATATATGAATGAAACTCAACACAAATGATGGTGTAATAAAATGAAATTGTGAATATTATTGCTTACGCACTTCATATTGTCTTTTAGAGTAGCCCCGCTTATTTTTCAAAGTCGCGTTGTAGATGAACTCGCCCACGTAGTATCCACAGAAATCATTCCCTTGTTCCTGCCACAAGCACTTTACGAGAAATAGAGGTCAATCAAACTGATAATGAAGCATTATAAATGGCATTGATAAAAGTATAGCTATAGAATCAACGGGAGATGTGCGCAACTAGCTAGCCAGTAGTACTTACTTTCAGGTATGTATATTGCAGCTCCTTCGGCAGTCCTGGAGCTTCTGCGGTGAACTGTTTCCAAACCCTGCAAGACAAAGAAAATAATTATTATTACTTGAGATATCAGGAAATGAACAAAAAGTGCCGATATGGTGCGATAATGATCGATTGAACTTACTTGTTGAGCAATTTAGTCATGTCCGCATAGGTTTCGGGATCTTTTCGTCTTGAGTCTAAGACGGTTACTAGTCCCCGCTCAAGCTTAATCTCCAGAAGAACATAGTGGAAGCTGCGCACGCATGCATTACGTTATTATAACCTCGCTCGAGTAATAAGGGAAACTGAATATGCACACGATAGTAACACTCACTTGAAGTTGTAAGGAAAGAGTATGGTATCTTTGTTTTGATTTTTGATCAACGATTGTAGCAAGTTGGCCTCGGCCTCTTCGGCGTGCTTTTTAATCTGAATTTCATCTATGATATTTGTGTTAATGAACCCAATATCATACATTTCTTGTTTTCTGCACTCGACGATCTTCAATCTGCATAATATATTGAGGATAATTAATTATAAATACATGCAATGAAAGAGCCGAGCTATATATAGAGAATTAATGACAGAAATAGTACTTACAGAGAGTATCAAAAGACCGTTAATTTATCGAGGGCCTTTTGATTGAGGAACGCGAAGAACTCCTCAAATGGAACAGGCAACAGATCAGTTCCAACGAGGTCGTGCTCCTCTTTAATGTTCAGATACAAACTATTCGTCCCCCCAGACTCTCTGCAGGTTTTTGTGTACCAATTATGGAATTTTCGCATCATCGTTGTTAGAGATTTTTCATCTTTGACGAGAGGCTTCCCGTACTCGTATCTGTGTTCGTCCACCTCCATGAAATCAGGAAGTTGATCGTCAGGCAGGTAATCTACAAGATTGCCATAACCGGCCACCGTCCCCGAAGCATTAGCAACGATGTCACCGCTAGACACATTGAGCGGGGGCACGATTGATTTGCTTGTTCGCCGAGCTGGGCAATTTTTTTCGCAGCTGCTCGCTCTCTTGACCTTTGATGTCTGACAGTACTTCCCGACTGCTCCGCTTGGAGATATGTCTGTTTAGTAATGCGCTCATAGTTGGTTCTCGGCGGAGACTTTGCTGGTTTCCTCAGGGCATCGAGAGTGCGCTTTGCTTTCACCGGATTTACCTTCTCCTCTGGAGGTGGATGTCTCTTTGCTTTCAACCCTTCAAAGAAGTCGTCCACTTCGTCCCGCACGATCTTCGTGTTTTCCTCCATGGTCCTCTCGTACGGTAACTTCTCTAGAGGCTTGAGAGGAGGACCGTATCTGTATTGCCTCCCGCCTCGGGCTGTACTGCTAGACGACGGAGCAGACGGAGCGGCTGCGGCGTCTGTCTTCTTTCGTGCTTGCTTACAAGGCGGAGGAGAAGGACTATGACGCGCCGGAGCAGCCGGGGCGGCGGCGGGTTTCTTCCGCCCTTTCTGGCGAGGCGGAGAAGGAGGAGGCTGCTGGCTGCTCGGGCGCGCCGGCGCAGGCGGAGAAGGAGGCGGAGTGCCGCCACGCGCCGGAGAAGGAGGCCCAGTGCCCTGATCGTCACTCGCCGGAGGAGGAGGCGGTGGAGGAGGCGGAGTGCCCTGACTCGCCGGAGGAGGAGGAGGAGTCGGAGGCGTCCAGTTCGGAAGTTTGATGAGCTCCTTCCGCCATAGGCATGGAGTCTTCAGAGTAGAACCCAGCCTAGTCTCCCCTCCACCGGTAGGGTGGTCAAGCTGGAGGTCCTCAAATCCCTCCATTATTTCATCCACCATCACCCTAGCATATCCTTCTAGAATCGGCCGGCAGTGAAAAGTTGCGCCGGGTTCAGTAGGATAAACAGAGCCAATAGCCGCCTTGACCTTCAAATTCATCCATCGCGTCATAATGTGGCAATTTTGAGACTCTGTGATAGCATCCACGAGATAGCTGGCAGAAGCCGTCAACACATGCTCCGGCTGAAGCAGCTCGGTGGAAGCCACGCTGCTTCTCTGCTGAGATGGCGGGGTAGCTTCCGGGGAAGCTTCGGCACGTCGTTTGCTGCGATCTGCTGCTTCTCGTTCCTCTAGCCCCATTACCCTTTCGTGCAGCGCATGCAGTTGGTCCTGCTCCAGTTTCTTCCTCCTCTCATTGGTTTTGTAACACCCTGCGTCCGGAAAACCAACCTTCCACGGAATGGAGCCTGGCATGCCTCTTGTCCGTCCAGGATGCTCAGGATTCCCGAGGGCCATTGTGAGCTTGTCCTTCTCCCTATCTGGAACGAATGTCACTCACTGCGCCGAAGACTCTTGACTGGTATTTTCAGTTGCGTGTCCGTCCAATGGCACTTCCCTAATACAGGGTCCAAGGTTCCGCCAGCCCCGAAGAACCAAGTCCGGCAATGGTCTGGCCAGTTCATTGTCTCTGGTTCGATCCCCTTTTCAAGCAGATCATTCTCAGCCTTGGACCACTTAGGCCGGGCTTTTGAGGTAGCCTCCTGACCCCGTGCGATGGTGAAACTGCTTCTTCGCAGCATTTTGCTTGTTTGTCGCCGACATCTTCTTACTCTTTTCCGATGTCTTGTGGGCCACAAATGCGGGCCAGTGATCTTTGATCTTCTCATATTTGCCGATGAATTCTGGTGTCTCTTCTTTCTCGACAAACTTGTTCAACTCTTTCCCCCACCTCCTGAATAGGGTTGCCATCTTCTTAAGAGCACAAGACTCAATTAATTGCTCTTTAACTGGCTTCTCCGGATCCTCCTCTCGCGGTAGGGTGAAATTTGACTTCAGCTGAGTCCAAAGATCTTCTTTCTGCATATCATTGACATAAGACTCCTCAGGGTCTTCCTCCTTAGGCTTATACCATTGCTGGATGCTGATCGGGATCTTGTCCCTAACAAGAACCCCGCACTGAGCAGAAAATGCGGTCTTTGTCCGGTTGGGTTCAATCGGTTCTCCATCGGGCGCGATTGTTGTGATCTCAATCCTTTCATCCGAGCTCAACTTTTTCTTCGGGCCTCGTCTCCTTACTGAAGTTGTGCTCGATCCGAAGGGCTAGAAAAAGGAAGAAAGACGAGAGTTAATTAATATGTGTACATATACCAAAACAATGAATGCATCAATTAACTAGTCAGCACGGGCTTAACTAATATATATATACCTGGCCGGACTCGGTTCGGTCACCGGAGCAGTCAGCACGGTCTCCTTCTTGTACCTCCATTGGGTCACCAGAGCCATCATGAACTTAGCCCTCTTCTTGTACCGGCATTAATGGGCCGGAGCCATCATGAACATAGCCCTCTTCTTCACCCAGTCCTTCCTGACCATCGGTGTCATTGAGAAATGACGCAACGACATCACTTCCTTGTGCGATTATGTCCCACAACATCGCTTTTGTAGCTTCGTCTCAGGAGTGCTCCATAGTTTCTGCAACTATTTACAACATGTCAATTATTATTCAAACATGGTACAGATGGATATATATTAGTGGCAAACATAGAACTAGCTAGCTAATCACAATAAGGAATCATGTTAGTGGCCTCGACGCTGCTTCTCTAGGGTTTGGGGTAGCCTAGACAACGCTTCAACGGTTTGGGGTGGCCTCGACACAACGCTTCAAGGGTTTGGGGTGGCCTTGACGACAACACTCTTTTAACTTGGTAAATTTGGGTGGCCTCGAGAGAGTTTGTCGGGTAGGGGCGCAGAGGGAGGTGGTAGGAGACCAACATTGTTTTCTCTCTAGGGTTTGGGTGTCCTCGAGAGTTTTGGTCGAGCGAGAGGGCCAAGGGGGGTGCTGCCGTGGTATAAGTTATCACGGTTGATAGGGGGTATATATATCGACCGCCCCTCATGTCGAAGTTATCCGGGAGGGGGTTATATCGACAACGACGCGAAACATACATGGGAAAATAATGTTATCGGGGAGGGGGTATATCGCCCCCCCTCGTGTTGAAGTTATCGGGAGGGGGTATATCGACCCCCCCCCACGTGTTGAAGTTATCGGGAGTTTATATATACATGAAAATAATATTATCAGGAGGGGGTATATCGACCCCCCCCCCACGTCCTTCTTAATATCACTTAGCAACTTTTGCAACGATAGCGAGGGAGTGCTCCCGTGGTCTAAAATCCGTCTATGCACGATAGAAAATTCTGGAAAAATTCATCTATGATCCCTCGACGTCCCCGCCTCTCTCATAAACAAAAAAAAATTGTGAATAAAAAAACATCATGTTCTATGAACAAAAAACATCATATTTCATCCACATCCGTGCATACATCATATATGTGATCATCTATGAAAAAAACATCATATTCTATAAAAAATCATTACATATATATATGAACAAAAACAATTATGATAACAAGCATATATATCATAATATATATAAAAACAAGCATATATATGAAAAAATGCTAGGGAGGGCGCCGGCCGGACCAAGGTGAGGAGGACCGCGGGGTCGGCAGCAAGGATGGCGACGAGGCAGTGGGCGCGCGCTCGGGGTAGGGGGCGACATCGACGAAAGGCGAGGTAGGGCGACGACGACGACGTACAAGGGCGCGAGGCAGGGGCGGCGCGTCGGGGTAGGGGCGCGAGGCGACGGTGAGGGCGGGCGGGCACGCTTGTCGAAGGTCTGGGCGCTGGCGGCGGCGACGGGGGGCGGGCGGCGCGGCGTGGGCAGGGCGCGGCGACGGTGAGGGCGCGGCCGACAAAGAACGCGATGGGCGCGGCGGCGCGGCGGGGGAGGCGGGCGGCGTCGGGGCAGCCTGCCGGCGATGAGCTCGGCGTCGTCGGGGGCAAATGGAGATGAGAAACTGAAATTTTCACAACTCCCGGTTATATACCAAGAACATTGGTCCCGGTTCGTGTCACCAACCGGGACCTATGCCCCCTTTAGTCCCAGTTGGTGCCACCAACTGGGACCAAAGGCCAGTTTTCGGCAGCCCAAAGGGCGGGAAGCGGCGCCCTTTGGTCCTGGTTGGTGGCACGAATCGGGACTAAAGGGGGGCATTGGTCCCGGTTGGTGCCACGAACCGGGACCAATGCAGCCCTTTAGTCCCGGTTGGTGCCACCAACCGGGACCAATGGCCTTGGTTGGCGGCGTGGTGGTGGGAGTTTAGTCCCACCTCGCTAGTTGGGAGCGCCGATGACCTGTTTATAAGCTCTGCTGCCTCCTCTCTCTCGAACTCCTCTGAACTGCAGGCCTATGGGCCTAATCTGACACTGCTTTGCCTGTGCGCCTGCTGGGCCTTTTGCGGGCCTGAATCCGGGCCCATGGTAGAGTTTCTAGTCGTATTCAGGCCGTGGGGGTCCAGTAGGAGGCACTTTCTTTGTTTTTTTGTTTTCTTTACTTATTGTTGCTATTTTTATTTTTATTTTTTCAAGTTTTTTTGTTTTGTTTTCTGCATTATTTATTTTCTTTTGTTTTTTGCTTTATTTTTAATTCTTTTTTGCTTTTAGTTTTAGAAAAATTATAAACATTCATTAGTGACATTAGTTTTCAAATTTGAAAACACTTTTTGATTTTTTGTTTTCTTTCTTGCTTTATTTGTTTTATTTTGTTTCTACTTACAACAAAATACTTATTGTTGATATTTTTATTTTTTCCAGTTTTTCATTTTGTTTTCTTCATTATTTATTTTCTTTTGTTTTTTGCTTTATTTTTTAATTCTTTTTTGCTTTTAGTTTTAGAAAAATTATAAACTTTCTGTTAGTGCCATTAGTTTTCAAATTTGAAAACACTTTTTTTTGTTTTTTAGTTTTCTTTGTTGCTTTATTTATTTTATTTTGTTTCTACTTACAACAAAATACTTATTGTTACTATTTTTATTTTGTTTCCAGTTTTTTGTTTTGTTTTCTGCATTATTTATTTTCTTTTGTTTGTTGCTTTATTTTTTAATTTTTTTTGCTTTTTGGTCATCAAAATTATAAACTTTCTGTGAGTGCCATTAGTTTTAGAAAAATTATAAACTTTCTGTTAGTGCCATTAGTTTTCAAATTTGAAACAATGGCCCACGTGGTTGCCCTCTTGAGAGTGTTCTTGGTGAGAACATAGTTGACAAGGAGCGAACCGTGATTAATGGTATTACGAGGGCCGAACCATAAGACATTAAAGCATTTCAAATGAACTTTGAAAAAGTTGAAAGTTGGCATGGTATCATAATTTCAACCACATAGCATGCGCATGTACAAAATGGACAATTGTATCATACTCGTCTGTTACAAAGTTGGCATGGTATCATCAAAATAGTTGGTTGGTGCTCTTTTGATCTTGGTCAATCGTGTAAAATGTATTCCCATTTATCTCGTATCCTTTGTAAATCATTACAGTCAAAGATGGTCCCCTGGACAACAAGTACAGCTCATCACAAACAGTGTTGTCACCTCTGAGACGTGTTTCCAACCAACTGCTGAAAGTCCTGATGTGTTCACATGTAATCCGATCGTCACCTTTGCTCGGGTGTTTGGGCGCAGATCGTTCTTGTGTTCATCGACATACGGGGTCACCAAGGTACAATTCTGTAGAGCTGTGTAGTGTGCTTGAGACCAAGAATATCCGTCCCTGCATATTATTGAGTCCCTTCCAAGCATGCCTTTTCCAGTCAGTCTCCCCTCATACCGCGATTTAGGGAGACCTATCTTCTTAAGGCCAGGAATGAAGTCAACACAAAACCCGATGACATCCTATGTTTGATGGCCCATGGAGATGCTTCCTTCTGGCCTAGCGCGGTTATGGACATATTTCTTCAGGACTCCCATGAACCTCTCAAAGAGGAACATATTGTGTAGAAATACGGGCCCCAGAATGACAATCTCGTTGACTAGATGAACTAGGACGTGCATCATGATATTGAAGAAGGATGGTGCGAACACCAGCTCGAAACTGACAAGACATTGCGCACATCACTCCTTAGCCTTGGTACGGTTTCTGGATCGATCACCTTCCGAGAGATTGCATTGAGGAATGCACATAGCTTCACAATGGCTAATCAGACGTTTTCTGGTAGAAGCCCCCTCAATGCAACTGGAAGCAGTTGCATCATAATCACGTGGCAGTCATGAGACTTTAGGTTCTGGAACTTTTTCTCTGGCATATTTATTATTCTCTTTATATTCGACGAGAAGCCAGTCGGGACCTTCATACTAAGCAGGCATTCAAAGAAGATTTCGCATTGCGTCCTTGCATCGATAATGACCCGGCAGAGATAATCATCATCGGGCACATCGTCTGGTTGCTCTTGATCTTCAGCAGCTTCGCCCGTTGCAGCATCATCGTGCACATCGTCTGGTTCCTCTTGATCTTTAGTAGTATCACCGTATTCAGGGGGCACATAGTTGTCATCGTACTCTTCTTCTTCGCCGTCTTCCATCATAACCCCTATTTCTCCGTGCCTCGTCCAAACATTATAGTCTGGCATGAAACCCTTGTAAAGCAGGTGGGTGTGAAGGATTTTCCGGTCAGAGTAAGTCTTCGTATTCCCACATATAGGGCATGGACAACACATAAAACCATTCTGCTTGTTTGCCTCAGCCAATTCGAGAAAATCATGCATCCCTTATGTACTCGGAGGTGTGTCTTTCACCGTACAGCCATTGCCGATTCATCTGCGTGCATTATATATAATTAAGTGTGTCAAAAATCATTACAAAACATCACACTAAAACCAAAGTACATACATAGTTCTCATCTAACAACATAAAGCTCTGGAGAGCATCTAAATTAATTAAACCATACATTGAAATTATGTAAAACATTTCAATGTGAAAAAAATGCGATCATAATCGCAACCAAGGTAACAACTGATCGAACGGCATAATGATACCAAGCCTCGGTATGAATGGCATATTTTCTAATCTTTCTAATCTTCAAGCGCATTGCATCCATCTTGATCTTGTGATCATCGACGACATCCGCAACATGCAACTCCAATATCATCTTCTCCTCCTCAATTTTTCTTATTTTTTCCTTCAAGAAATTGTTTTCTTCTTCAACTAAATTTAACCTCTCGACAATAGGGTCGGTTGGAATCTCCGGTTCAACAACCTCCTAGATAAATAAAATCTATGTCACGTTGGTCGGCATAATTGTCATAAACAATAAATGAACCAATAGTTATGAAAAGATAATATATACCATGTCTGGATCATAGACATGATGAGGGCCGACGGGGGCGGATACCAAAACCATCACACTATATAAGATGCAATAATAAAAGTAAGAAAATTATACAAGTATCTATATAAACATACAAGTAAGAATTTGTTTTCCTTTCAGAAAGAAGATAAGAACAAGAGGCTCACCACAGTGGTGCCGGCGACGAGATCGGTGTGGGCGATTGACGGCGGTGAAGACGGGGACGGGACGTGACGGACCGCTAAACCTAGACAAATATTGAGGAAAATGAAGCTTGGGAGTCGAGCTTAGAGAGGAGAAAGCTTAAGTAGTGTGGCTTGGGCATTCCATCGAACACGTCGTGTGCATAGGAGGTGAGCTACACCACCACAAAGCTCTCCCCTCGCCGGCTAGGAAAAATAGAGCAGTGGGAGTGCTATGCTCGCGGGCAAGGGGTATATATAGGCAATTCATTGGTCCCGGTTCATGGCATGAACCGGGACTAAAGGGCAGCCTTTGGTCCCGGTTCAACCCACCAACCGGGACCAATGGTGGTGGGCCAAGAGCGAGGCCCATTGGTCCCGGTTCGTCCCACCAACCAGGACCAAAAGGTCCCGACGAACCGGGACCAATGGCCCACGTGGCCCGGCCGGCCCCTGGGGCTCACGAACCGGGCCCAATGCCCCCATGGGTCCCGGTTCTGGACTGAAGCGGGACTAATGGGCTGGTCCGGCCTGGACCATTGCCCCCTTTTCTACTAGTGCTATTTATACTCACTGACCTCCCAAAAGACATACCTTGCGCCTTGTCAAGCCGCTTGTTCATGAGCGTGATGTCATCGTCCGCTACATCGAGTTGCCACTTTAGTTCAGCAAATTCGGCAGCCCGGGCAGTAGCCGGGGCTGCAGCCGCCTGTGTACAAATTAGCAAATTACCTGAGTTTATTTATCTTTGGATCCTCTGATCGCCCCGTTCGGAGGGCAACCAGAGTCTCAGGGGCTACTATCTAGACACAGTACACATTGCGTACCTCAAAGCCTCTTAGCAGGCTCGTAAAGGCTTCATTCAATACGCTTTTTGCGGACGAAATTCTCGCAAACACCGTAACCATTAAGGTACGTTGTTACTCCGAGATAGGCGCTTGCCGCAGAAGACCCATCCATGTGTCCGGCTGTATATCGGACAGTACGGGGATTTTGTTGTTGGTCTCTCTAGGAGCCGAATGCCCCGGACCTCGGGCGGCCAAAGAGTCATCTTCTGGCCTTGTCCTCCTTCACGGATCGGGAGAGATCCTCCGGGACGACACCTCGCGGTCGTCCGCCTTAAGGGGCGGGGAAGTATGAGGCAGCGTTTCGCTCTCCATCATCTCCGGAAGAAGATCCCCCGAGGATGAAGATTATTGAGGGAGCCTAAAGGCCGAACTGTAAAACATGTGTTTCAGATAGTACCCTCAGAAACAAGAAAAGAATGGGGCATGCTTATTAAAGCACCTTTGTTCACTTACGATTTGGTTAAAGGCTGGCCCCCTTGTGGGCACTGTGCGGCAATATCGCCTCCCGAATCTGCGCCCCCTGATAGGGATTTCTTCCCTCGCTTGGAGGCTTCTGCCTTTAGGTCCATAGGGGCGGCTCTCTTCTTCCCGTGGGAGGAGGGAATGTCAGATTCTCCTCCCTGTTCATCCTCTGACATGGGAGTTCTGATTGCCCCGGATACGGTGCGTGACGCGCCTCCGGTATGAAGGCCACCCTGGGTCTCTCCAATCCTCTCCTTTTCTTCCCTCGACGACACTTGATAGGGTGCCGGAGCGAGCATCCTGGTTAACACTGGGTCCGCTGAGTTTTCGGGAAGAGGGGCCGAACACCTGATCCTCTCCGCCTTCTTTACCCAGCCCTGGCAGAGTATGGTTTTCTCAGTTTTGTTATGAGAAACTTAAACTAAAAACGTGTTCGGAAAATGAGTACTTACCAGGGAATCCAGATGGTTGCAGTTGAGGCCTGCGTCCTCTATGGTGTCTGGAAACCTTTTTCGTGACCCAAAGACTAATTCATACATCCCTTCGAGTGTTGTGCGAAAGAAGCGTTGATCGGTTCGCATCCTTCCGGATTGAATTCCCACATACGGAGAGGTCGGCGCTGGTATGGAAAGACCCGACGGACTAACATAACTTGGATTACCTTGACGAGGTCGATGTCCTTCTTAATAAGGTCTCAAATGCGGCTTTGCAGTATTTGAACTTCATCTAGCGATCCCCAATCCAGCCCCTTGTTAATCCACGATGCAAGCTGTGGCGGAGGGCCGGATCGGAAGGCGGGTGAAGCCACCCACTTGGTACCACGGGGCTCCGTGATATAAAACCACTCCCGTTGCCATAGGCTGGAAGTTGCGGTGAAGGAACCCTTTGTCCATACGACGTTGACCGATTTGCTTATGAGAGCACCTCCGCACTCTGCATGTCTCCCGCTATTATCATCGGCTTTACATTGAAGGTCTTGAGCCACAAGCCGAAGTGTGGAGAGATACAGAGGAAAGCCTCACATACGATAATAAATGATGAGATGTGAAGGAGGGAGTGCGGAGCTAGATCATGGAAATCTATTCCGTAGTAAAACATGAGCCCTCAAACGAAGGGATTGAGGGAGAAACCTAGCCCCAGAAGGAAGTGAGGGATGAATACGACCCTCTCATTGGGCCTAGGGGTAGGGATTACATGTCCTTGTGCAGGACGCCTGTGAAGGATTTCCGCGGTCAAATACCTCGCCTCCCTGAGCTTCATGATATCCTCCTCGGTGACAGAGGAAGCCGTCCACCGGCCTTGAAAGTTGGATCCGGACATGGCCTGAGGTTCGAAGCGACTGGTTGAGCCTTGGGTGCTGGAACTCGAGGTGAGAGGAGGAGGGAGTAGTGTAGAGGGGAAGGACGTGTCTCGGCCTCCTTATAAATATGACGAATATCAAACGTCCCCTACGTGGCCTTAAAACATGCCTATTCTCAAGGAATCATACCAACGGGACGGTTGGGTTACCCACGCCCGTGTTGATGAGAATCCCGTAATAAGGGGGGACGATCTCCGCTTCGACAAGACGTGCCAATAAAACTGCCTCGCGAAGCGTGGGGCAGCAGGCCAGGAAAAGAGTTTGAATAAAGACCAGGCCGTGGCGTAATGTCATGCTATAAGCTATCAGTGGATTGGACTCGTGAAAACATTATGCTCTCCATGGTGGTATATGGAATTTATTTTGCAGAGCCGGACACGATTCTTATGTTCAAGATCTACTTTGGAGTAATCGGAGAAGGAACCCGCCTTGCAATGCCGAAGACAATCTGCGCACCGGACTCATCGTCATTGAAACCTGGTTCGAGGGCTACTGAGGGAGTCCTGGATTAAGGGGTCCTCGGACACCCGGACTATGTGTATATGTCGTACTGTTAGACTAAGAAGATACAAGATAGAAGACTTCATCCCATGTCTGGATGGGACTCTCCTTTGTGTGGAAGGCAAGCTTGGCAGTTTGGATAGGAAGATTCCCTTTTCTGTAACCGACCCTGTGTAACCCTAGCCTCCTTCACTGTCTATATAAACTAGAGGGTTTAGTCCATAAGAGAAGAACAATCATAATCATACACTACTAGGGAAAACCCTAGCAGTAGCGCGTGTTTTGTGCCTACTAGTAGCGCGGGAAGCCGCGCTACTAATAAGGCGCTACAGCTATTGCTTAGCGATAGAACGTGCCACCACGCGCGCCATCGCTAGTACAAATAGCTGCAGCGCTTGTTCAGATCAGCGCCATCTGCTAAGTTATCTACTTGCAGCGTGTTTCCTTTCCATCGCTACTAGTATTTTTTTATAATTTTTTTATTTTTAGTGTATTTATGCGCCATCATACAAATATTGGTACAATACCAGCTGTTATGAGGTTTACATCATTATGTCCATAACAGTGTATTAAATGAAGGTGGATTAGGTTCAAGTGGAGGCAATATGTGGTGCATGTCAAAGTATACTACTAATCCAAACTTGATCTACTTTGGATTAGTAGTACTTTCGATGTGCACCACATGTTGCCTCCACTTGAATCTAATCCGCCAAAGACAAGATATTTAATCGTCATCATGGTCATTACCACCAACATTATTTATTTAATCACCACTAACACTAGCTAATAATAATCATCATAGTCATTACCACCAACACTAGCTATTTTATCATCATAGTAATAGTGCAGCACATCATCATCCTGAAACTCATTTCTAGTCAGCTACTCACTCCTGCTACTCACTCCTGCTGCTCTCTCTTAGGTAAAAGAACATAAAACATGTGTAGCTCTCCTCCTTGATCAAGTTGGAGCATGCAGATGAACCTGTCTCCTAATCGTGGAAGGCTTCTTTGGTTGCTGCTCCCTAGTACTTCTCTGCGCTCCCCCAACACATATTTGGTCCAGTCTTGCACTATTAAGCATCCGTCGCTAATCTTGAATGCACTAAAGTAAGCTGTAGGATATCTTGGCCGTAAGTTGATAATACTCATGATACCTTTAGTCTCGATCCCATAAGGCACAACATTCATCGGGAGTCCCTGTGGAAGAACATCGTATGGTAACACAATTAGCAATGAAGTTTAGCTTCAAAAATAATGTATGGAAAAGATGCAATGAGGATAAAAAGTAAAAATCTTACCATCCTTCCTAAATGGATGTGACCGTAGTTCATTACGAACACTATTGGTCGCACATTTTCAGTACTAAGATTTCTAAATGCAGGAAGAAAATTTGTCTTGACAGTATCAAGATCCTCAAGCCATGAAACATAATGACTGAGCTCCTCACAGTTGAGTTCAGCCCCAGGACAGTATACGGTCCTGTCTACCAAGCGCTAGACATGTTTGCTTGCACGGAAATAAGCTAACAATACAAATTAGTTGTCAACTATTTTTGAATAAACAATATCAACGACATAAATATGGTTCAGAAACTTACATAATGGTATAACCGGAGGCATTTGCACATTGACCCAGATGTCGGTATTACCTTCAATATCATCTTCCGGACGAATATCAAAGGTGATAACCATATCAGGCTCAAATGCATAAGTCTTGCATAGTGCTCGCCATGTTTTGCATCCAAAATAGGTGTAGTCGTCTGAATTGTATAACTTCGCATGGGAAATATAACCATGCTCGGTCTTCAAGTAAACTTTCTTTTCCTCCATATTATGACTGAAACCTATCTTATCCAATACAAAAACTCTTGCATGGCAGGGGATACGCTAGTAGAATAGTAAAAAAATATAAGTTGAAGCAAATGAAGCAAATGTCATGCTTAATTACGAAAAAAGACTTGTCGTTGTGACTTACTGTATCCACTTCGAAGTTCTCGTCCAGCTTTATGCTGAAGCGCCTATCATCATCTAGGAAGATTCCGTCGCACAGGCCGCGCTCGTCTTCGCAGTATTTGCAAATACCGAAATCCTTCTCGTCGTCAGACATTTCCTATGTTCATAGTTAAAACATTAATTGAAAATCGATCGAAGACAACTACCAAGATACTCAACACACAAATTCGGGGCACTCGATATTTCCTACATATTCTAGCACAAGTCATGCCAAAATTCACGGAAAAATCCGGCATGACCTTTGCTAAAATAGGACATATCGAGCGCCTGAAATTTGACGGAACGGAAATGAATCAACACTCCGGCAAAACATAGGCCACTCGAAGGTATAACCTGCAAACATGACCGGCAATTGGATATTGAGCAACACAAGATATACATTTCAAAATATCTTATAGGACTCAAATTAGCATGCACTCAATAAGCAAAAGTAGATCATCTCATGCGTCAGTACATTGTCGAATATTATCACTAATACATCACGAATAGTGTCATACATATAACATCACTAATACAACTAAAACTCTAGCACACGACGGGTATCGGCGCGGGCGGTGGACACCCACAGAGAAGGCACCATCACGGGATCATAGCTCCAGTGAGATCCCTGGAGAACCTGCCAGGTATTGGAGAACGGCATGTGCTCCAACGCAAACAAGTAGCGACGGACGTGCGCGTCCTCCTCACTGACACGGTGACGCACCACCTCCGCGGAGTCCTCGAGCCTCTCGATCGTCACTGGCCCACGCGACCGCCACCAAACAAGGTTCGGGTCAATGACAGGCTGGCTCCTCACCAACCTGCGCCCCCCGGTAGGTAGCGCCTCCCAGTACCACCCCGGCGGAGCCCAGTCCTGGACATGGCTGATCTGGTCAAGCAGGTGTCTTCCTCCGCCGACTCGACGACGAGGATGCGGGATAGGCATCGTCCACGTCGAGGCGGGAAAATTGCTTTAACTAAAAAATAGAAACAAGTTCTTACTAACTAGTTCTATTAATTCAACTAGTTCTTACTAAAAATAATACTATAAATAAAAATATTCTAGTACCTAATTAGTACCTAATTCTTACTAACTAATTAGTACCTAGGAACTACTGCCCTAAGTACCATCTAAGTAATTAACTAACTAGCACTAAAAATAGCCTAGGGTTCATACTAACTAGCACTAAATACCTAGGGTTCATACTAAGCAGAGGAGAGGGATCAGAAGGGGAGAGAGGGATCGGAAGGGGAGAGTGCTTACAGAGGGCGGGGAGAGAGATGGGGTCGGGGGAGACGGTGGCACCGAGGCGCGGCGAGGCGGCTGGGTCGGGGGAGACGGCGGCAAGGCGGGTCGGGGAGACGGCGGCGAGGCGGGTCGAGGGAGACGGCGGCGAGGCGGGTCGGGGAGACGGCGGCGAGGCGGGTCGGGGAGACGGCGCATCGAGGCGCGGGCGAGGCGGGTCGGGGAGACGGCGGCGAGGCGGGGTCGGGGAAGACGGCGGTGGCGAGGCGGGGTCGGGAATCGGGGGAGGAAGCAGAGGAGAGGGAATGAGGCCGCGCGGGGGGTTAGGTGAAAATAGCTTTAACTGTAGCGTGGGAAGGGAAAACGCGCTGCTGCTAAAATCCATAGTAGTAGCGCTGTCGTAGAAGGGCGCTACTACTATACCTAGCACGCCGGGAACGGTGTGGCAATTATAGTAGTAGCGCTTTACGCAAGGACAGCGCCATCGCTAATCTTCTAATCAGAAGCGGTTTCGCTTAACGCGCTACTGCAAAGTAGCAGTAGCACCTCATTTTAACAAGCGCTACTGGTAACATTCTGTGTATAAGGTTTTCCCTAGTAGTGATAGGCTAGCTTCTACTGTTTATTCTCTACGATCTCGTGGTAGATCAACTCTTGCAATACTATCATCAAGATCAATCAATCAGGAAGTAGGGTATTACCTCCATCGAGAGGGCCCGAACCTAGGTAAACATTGTGTCCCCCGCCTCCTATTACCATTAGCCTTAGACGCACAGTTCGGGACCCCCTACCCAAGATCCGCCAGTTTTGACACTGACAGTGGCTACTACACACATGCCATTTCCACACACCAAAGTAAACTATATATTACATGCATGATTAACTAGCATAAAGGATCACTAATAATCATGTACTGCTTGTGATGCTTGCTCTGCTTGTGGCTATATCCGGGCTCGTTGAATTGGGTAACAAGGCACTTCCTCAAGTCAACGATCCACCTGTGCATCTCGTATCATGTGTACACACTCTTGGCCGCGAACGTGAGGTGAGGCTCATCCAGTTGCCGCATCCATGCCCTGTGCCAGGATACGAGACTTGTTCTCTGGGCATCCCGCTTCACATTTTCATAGTAGGGGTCGAATATGGCCAAGGGGAGTTCAACCAGGGAGTCCTTCGTGCTTCCCCAGACCCTGTAGTGCTCACGGATTTCGACAAGGTTCTTGCAGGCCAAGCCCGTAACCCTGAGCGCTTTTACATCGTCGATGGTTTCCATCGTAGCGAACATGTAGTCGGTGCTGTTGACAAACCTAGCGAAACTACTGCAAGGCTCTGTGGCCATGCAGTAGTGGTAGATGAGGACATGATGGCGCATGCACAACTTGGCGACGGCAGCTTTCTGGTCTTTGCCAGGAACACCGTCGGTGTACTAGAGGTCGATGCCGACCACCGTGTACTTGTCTCTAGCAAGCAACTGCTCAACGGAGTTGATGTAGTCGTCCACCACGGCCTGGTCGATGGTGTACACCACCGAGAGTTCCGTCTCCCTCACGTGGGTCTCTACTTTATGCTCGTTGAACTCCATTGGAACACCGCTAGACATCGCCTCTCTATGTGTCATCGTGGGTGTGCTTGTTGTGTTGTGTGGCGCTATCAAAAGGTTGAAGAAACTAAGGTTATAATGGCCGCGGGAATTAAATGGGAAGCCGGATGACCTGGAATATCAATCGGCATGTCTTGATGGCAGTTGTAATTCACAGCGCGTAATTCCACCGTGCCGCACGTAACTGCATCGCGTGGCAACGTGCGCGGTGCGACCGCATGCATATGTGGCCCCCGACGTGATCGTTCGCAGGACCAATAGTTGGTAGAGCGCACGCGTAGGGACGCGAGCAGAGCGCTCCGTGGTTGCCTTAACCGAGCGGTCGAACACGCAAGTTGAACACGCAAGGAAAGCTGTCCACAACCCGAGCGCGCTGACGCAGGCGAGTTGAGCATGCCGCAGTGCCTAACGGCGAGCGAAACACGCTGCGGCGCCTTACGGCGAGCAGAGCCTGCCAGGGGACGCGAGCAGAGGCGAGCGATTGTGAAGACATCAAGCACGAATCAGGTTAGAGTTGCACGTGCGATACGTGGCACACAATTCATCTATCACAGCTGTTTGTGATGGAATAAGCCATGTGTGTTATGGGAAAACGCTTGCTGGTATATAACCTCAAATTTAACCAATAAAATGTTAATGCACGTTACAAAAATTATATAACTCGAAACTATGGTCAAATACGAATCGAACGATATAATCTTTGGTGACATGCATTTGTATTTTATTAATTAGATCCTACTTATAAACCAGGACGGGGGTATAGTAGGTAAATAAATAGCAAACATTTTTTATTAAACATATGTGTACGTGTCCTTTCATCCTCCTCTCGCACGTCTTGTCACCCCGCTGCCTGCCTGCCGCAAACGGTTCGAGCGCAAGCTTGAGCAGTCGTGCTAGGGCGTTCTTTTGGGCAAACGTTGGTGAGCTCGTTCCCGCGGAACCGCCTAGGTTGCTGTGCAAGCTTCCCGCCCGACTCAGTGAAATCCCCAAAAATCCCAATGCTTACCAGCCTACTATGTAAACCTTCATGGCCGGCAAGTCCTGCGTCGCATTTTCCCCTTCCTTCTTGAAACTTATCTCGTCTGCTTCTCCCACAATCACCAATGGCACGGGTCCCTCATCGTCGCTCAGCCACTCTGCTGTCATCAGAGCACAGCTCCAGCTGGGAGGCTCCGCCACGGCGGCGGCACAACCCCCAACGTAGTGTAGTGCGCGTGGCGCCCCTGCTGAGTGTGCGCGCAAGACCCACCACACGCTCGGCTGTCGGTGCCCATCGGTAGCTGTTGCCAGCCGCCGTTGCCGCCACAGCACCGTCGAAAGCCCGGGCCATCGCCCTCTCCACCGCCATGGCCCGAAGGCAGGAGGTGGCCGTCGTGGCCTCTATCCCACTACCGACCACCGTGGCCATCACCCACTCCGCCACTACGGCCCAAAGGCGGGAGGTGGTGGTCCTGGCTGCCACCCCATCGTCGGCCCTATGGCCACCAGCCCACCGTCGACCGCTGGGATCTTCACCCGCTCGGTCACCGCTGCCCGAATGTGGGAGGCGGAGGTGGAGGCCCGCATGTGCGGCAACAACCTTGCGCGCTACATCGAGTTCTCGTGGGAGGAGGAGGAGCGCCTCGCTGAGCATGCAAAGAGCCTTACCGCCACCTTGGCCACGGCACACGCCAACACAGAGGCAAGGATTCAGGAGATATACGAGCTATCCGGCCACTTCGAGAGGGGTCGTTTGGAGCGGCAGAGGGCATTTGAGGTGAGCGTCGCTGAAGGTGCAGCAGCGGCAGGCACCGTATTGCAGTTGTGCAGCTCGTCGGTAGGCTCCTCCTCTTCTTCCTCATATTGAGCGCGCTTGGCAAAGGAGAGGTTGTCGGAAGTAGTACAAAGCCCCTCCGTAGTAGTAGTATTTAGGGGCTATTTTGTTCAGTTAATCTAACTATAGATGTGGTGGAACTGTACAACGTACTTAAAATTAGCTAGTATATATAGTTGAACTAGCTATTTCAGTACGTGGTTGGCAACAATTGGGGAAAAGTTTGGTCGGTTCAGCTGTCGAGTTGAACTGTTTGTATAAATTAAGCACGACTGCTTAATCTATGAATGAAATCTATGCTTAATTACTGAATTTTAGTTGCAAAAATTAGATAGTGCTAGTGATTTTTGGCTGCATATTTTGACAAATCGCATTGTTACAAGGATTGACAATTGGCAATGTTACTAGATCAACAAATGTCAATCTTTCGAGTTTGATAAATGGCAATATACCCAATATGACAGATGCAAATCTTACCAAATTGTCTGTACGTGGTTGCACACGGCTCAACCGAAAAAACCGTTTCCATTGGAGGGAGGTAGAAATCCTGCTTGCCAAATTTTCTCTTGGCTTAGCGCCGAAGTCTCGCTTTGCATACCTTATTCAATCTGAACTGTTTGCATTGAAGGGATGCACAAATCCTATGCAACGAATTTTCCATTGGCTTACTGCGGAAGACCATAGCTCTCACTTTGCATACAGGTGTTCTATCTAAAACGTTTGCGATGAAGAGCTGCACAAATCCTGCTCGGCACATTTTCCATTGGCTTGTTGGGGAAGCTCTCAGTGTACATACGGGTGTTCTATCTAAAACGTTTGCAATGTTAGAGTGCCAGCTAGTTGTTTCAAAATGCCTTTGTTGACTGTTAGTCAAGTGCACCTTCTATCAAAATGGACACGAAAATTACCACATCATGTCGGGTGCCATTCCATCATAGCATGCCAAGTTTCATGAATTTTAGACGAGTTTTGAATTTACTAGAATTTAAAAACAAAGTATCTCAACGTTTTGCCGACAATCAATAGTGCCCTAGTGTTTGAATTCATTCCCATTTCTTGCATGGGACCTAAGCATGCACCCAAGGAGACATATTTGATTTTTGCACCAATTTATATGCACTGGAGCATGTGCATGTAGTTCAAATTTAAAATCTGCACATAAAATACCTAGAGAACTCAGTTAATGTATAAAAATGTCCAAACGAACCCCGAAAAATTCAAAAAATTTAACACAACACTCCTATTGTTCTATATTGACACTAGAAATTTTTTGAAAGCAATAACATGCAACGGGTATCGTTTTGTCCCTAAAGGTGGCACATTCCCTACCGAAACCATCAGGCTTGTTGTGAGAAGCTCTGGTTTGTGAGAAGCTTATACCCAAACCTGCCCCAAATGGGACAAAAAAATTTACCACGATATGTCGGGTGCCATTCCATGGTACCACGCCAGGTTTCATGAAATTCAGACGAGTGTTGGATTCAGTAGAACTTAAAAACCAGGTATCTCAATGTTTGCGGCCGAGTGACTGTGGCAGGGTCTTTGACATTCATTCCCATTTCTTGCATGGAACCTAAGCATGCAACTAAGGACACAGATTTGAATTTTCAACCAATTTATATGCATTAGAGCATGTGCATGTAGTTCAAATTTGAATTATGCACATAAATTCATTGAAAACTAAATTAATGCATAATAATGTCCTATCGGACCCCGAAAAATTGCAAACTTTAACACAACACTCACGTTGTTCTATGTTGACACTAGAGAAAAAATTGAAATCAAGAAGTGGCAACGGCTATCGTTTTGTCCAGAAAGGTGAAACGTTCCCTACCGAAACCACCAGGCTTGTTGTGAGAAGCTCTGATAGCTTATACCGAAACCTTCCCCAAGTGGGAAAAAATTACATGCGGCATGTTGATGCCAATCCATGATAGCATGCCATGTTTCATGAATTTCAGACAAGTTTTGGATTTACTAGAATTTAAAAACCAGGTATCTCATTATTTGTGGCGGAGTGACGGTGGCAGTGTATTTGACATTCATTCCCATTTCTTGCATGGAACCTAAGCATGCAACCAAGGACACATATTTTAATTTTCAACCAATTGATAAGCATTAGAGCATGTGATGTAGTTCAAATTTGAATTGTGCACATAAATGCGTTGAAAACTCAACTAATGCATAACAATGTCCGAACGAACCCCGGAAAATTCCAAAATTTAACACCACACTGATGTTGTTCCATGTTGACATTAGAGAAAAAACTGAAACCAAGAAGAAGGCAACGGCTATCGTTTCGTCCAGAAGGGTGAAACGTTCCCTACCGAAACCACCAGGCTTGTTGTGAGAAGCTCTAGTTTGTGAGAAGTTTATACCCAAACCTGCCCCAAATGGGATAATATTTAATGATGGCATGTTGATGCCACTCTATGATAGCATGCCATGTTTCATGAATTTCAAACGAGTTTTAGATTAACTAGAATTTAAAAATTAGGTATCTCAATGTTTGTGGCCGAGAGAAAGTGGCAGGGTGTTTGACATTCATTCTCATTTCTTGCATGGGACCTAAACATGCAACCAAGGAGACACATTTGAATTTTCAACCAATTTATATGCATTAGAGCATGTGCATGTACTTCAAATTTGAATTATGCACATAAATGCATTGAAAACTCAATTAATGCATAAAACTGTCCAAATAAACCCGAAAAATTCCTAAATTTAACACAACACTCCTATTGTTCAACAACACTCCTATTGTTCAATGTTGACAATAGAGCAAAAATTTAAATCAAAAACAGGCAACGGATATGGTTTCGTCCAGAAAGGTGAAACGTTCCCTACCGTAACCATGAGGCTTGTTGCGAGAAGCTCTGGTTTGTGAGAAGCTTATACCCCAACCTACCCCAAATGGGACAATATTTTTACCACTGCATGTTGCTACCATTCCATGATAGCATGTAAAGTTTCATGAATTTCAGACGAGTTTTCGATTTACTAGAATTTGAAAACGATGTACCTCAATGTTAGCGGCCGAGCGACAGTGGCAAAGGTGTTTGGCATTCATTCCCATTTCTGGCATGGGACCTAAGGTTGCAACCAAGGACACACATTTGATTTTTCAACCCGTTTATATGCGCTGGAGCATGTGCATGCAGTTCAAATTTGAATTATGCACTTGAACGCATAGAAAACTCATTTAATGTATAAAAATGTCCACGCAAACCCCGAAAAATCCCAAAAAATTGCATAACACTCCTATAGTTCTATGTTAACACGAGAAAACTTTGAATTTAAGAAGAGGCAACATATATCGTTTTGTCCCCCAAGGTGGCATATTCCCTACCGAAATCGTTGTGCTTGTTGTGAGAGAAGCTTTGGTGTGCGAGAAGTTTATACCATAACCTTCCCCAAATGGGACAATATTTTTTTACCCCAGCATGTTGATGTTGTTCCATGATAGCATGGCAATGTTATTGAATTTCAGACCAGTTTTGTATTTACTAGAATTACAAGAGCAAGCACCTCAACGTTTGCCAGAGAGCCACAGTGTCGTGGTGTTTGAAATTCATCCCCATTTCTTGAATGGGACGTAAGCATCAACCCATGGACACATATATCATTTTACAACCCATTTTGGTGCACCGGAGCATGTGCATGTGCTTTAATTTTGAATTGTGCACCTGAAATGCCTAGAAAACCAAGTTACTGTATAAAAATGTCCAAACCAAGTTACAGAATAATTCCCAAAAAAATTGACGACACACATATAGTTGCATGTTCACTGTAGATAGAAGTTCTAGCAATTCAAACACCATCCTTTGCAGCTGTGACCCCATTATGTAATTCAAATCAAGACAAAAAATCAAGTAGATCGCACACAGTTTATAATCACCAACCGTGTGAGATGCAGTACAAAATATCCTGGAGCACCGTCGGTGTATAGTACTCCTATGGCTTACGCAAGAAGGTTCGTCGGCTATAGTCCATAGCCGGCGTGTCAAGCACACTAGCTCGCTCCCCAAATATCATTTCACTTTTCAATCATCGCCGGTGAAAGATGGGGACGTGGACCCGCGTCCCGAGGGCAACTTCAGCGGCCCTTGTCTGGCGAGAGCATGGCCGCAGCCTCTAGGCACGTGCTAACAAGCTTCGTGAGGGCGACCACGATCTGCGACCGACTGGCCAAGGCAGCCCAAATGACCATTGTTGCTTCTCAGGCGGCGGTAGCAACATCTGCCTCGGGGATAGCAACTGGCGAGAGCGACACAACAGTTGTCCGTTCCGCAGCGGTGGCCTTAGCCCTGATGGAGGCCACCCACGACCATGTCGAGGCTGCCCACGCTTAGCTCATGTCGGTCACCACACAAATCGAAAGAAGCTTCTCCGACAATGGTCGACAACCCACGACCGAAGAGTTGGCAATCGCCGAGAGCATTCGAGCAGCCGTCCGTTCCTGCAGCTTACCTTGCCACGATAGAGCCCGCCAAAGCCCAGATCGCGGCCGCCCATGCCCAGCTCATGGTGGCCTTTTCCAAAGAGGTGGCGAAAGCGGATGGCGAGATTCTTGCCGAGTATGGTGCGATGGATGCCATGGAGCCCCTTCCCCAGGAGATCATCAGATGCGAGCTGGACATGGAGGAGGTGGCGGAGATCGACGAGCACCAGCCGTAGTAGTACTCTTCGTTTTGTTTAATTAAGAGCGCTGGTCTTTAATTTGTTAGAATAATGTTTAGGCCAGCTAGCTCTGTTTAATTGCTGAACTTGCTCAATTAAGAAGTGTGGGTGTGTTGTCGTCTACTACTGTAGTCTCCTTTGTGTATCCAAATTATGCAAGGACGTGGATGACCACTGTAACCAGGGAAATTGGAAACAAATGTTTTGACGTTGCAACTCATCACACACGGGTAAAGCTATCTCAATCGTTTGTGATGTTCACATATCGTACGTAGTTGTGAATAAGAGACCATGTCTGATGACACTGCGCACAAGTTTTTTCTCTGAACCGATTCAAAATTTCCAGCTTCCGCGGAAATATATACCTCTCCGCCCCGTCCCCTTACCAAAAGCCACATTTCCCCAGTTTCCGCCTTCCTTTCCAATTTGAAACCTTCACTAATTGCTTGCAGCGCCGCCACCTCACCAGCGACCCTCGTTCACCCTGCTTGGCCTCATCTATCCGGGTAGGTAATCCACACCAGACCCTCATAATCCTCCTCCTTCCACATCCCACATGCCCCGACCGGCGGCACGACACCATCCACCCAAATCACCGACCCCTCCACCAAATGAGCGCCGCCCTAAGCCATGTTGCACGCAGTATAGCCAGGATCTCAAGGAGCATTTGGCCGCGGAGAAGCAAATCACATCCGCACGCGTGAATGAGTTTGCAATGGCCGCAATTCGTGCCGACCCCCAAATCTTGGAGGAGCACCTCGCCATCGAAGCCACCGTCGACCCCTCGCGTGCCGATGTTGCGACGCGATTGGCTGCTTTAAACGAGAGTTTGTGGCATTTTCTCAAGGCCACCCTCGATGCCTTCGACGAAGACTACAAGGTGTTTTCTCAGCGTGCACGTGGTTACCTCAAGTCGAGAGCCAGAAGGTTGGTGCCCGGAGCGGCTCAGCAACTCACCACTATGACGAGGGCACCCACGATGTGGAGGCCTTGCCGTATTCCATGTCCAAGGAGCCAACTTTCATCGATATATCCGACAATGAGGAGTAGCTTGTCTTATTAGCTCACTATAAGGACCCATGTTCAGTTTGCTAGATACTGCCTTTCCTTACCAAATTCTAGTGATTTGTGCTATCTACTTTTACCATGCAATGTGTTGCTCTAGTGTATATGTTCTATATGTCATGCAATGTGGTGCTCACTTCTTAACTGTTTTGTTAATTAGTTTTCATTTTCAGTTAACTGTTTGGTTCAATTCTGCAAATGCGATATTCAATTATTCAGGGTGCTATTTTTTATTGTCTTCCATGTGAGAAATAAATCGATTTTTTTTCATAAAATACATGAGAAACAAATCCAATTGCTATATTTCCAAGTTGTCAAGCATGCTTGGTTTGGTTAACTGTTTGATCTTCTAGTATGTTATACATTGTGCATGTGGTGCTCAGTTAACGTTTGGTTCATTTGTTATGGTGTTTAGTTAACTCTTTGGTTCCATTCTGCAATGCGATGTTCAATTGTTGTGGGTGCATTCTGTTATTGTATACCATATGAGAAATAAATCGAATTTGGTTGTACTAAATACTCGAGAAACAAATACAGTTGCAATATTTCCAAGTTGTTAAGCATGCTTGGTTTGGTTAAAAGTCTGATACTCTATTTAGGAGTATGTGATATTGTTCAATGTGGTGCTCAGTTAATGTTTGGTTCATTTGTTGTGGTGTTTAGTTAACTGCTTGGTTCAATTCTGCTATGCACCGTCCAACTGTCTTGGGTAGAATTTTGTATTGTTGTGCATGTGAGGAATAATCGAATTCGGCTACACTTAATACATGGGAAACATATACAATTGTTATTTCCTAGTTCTTAATCATGCCTGGTTTTGATAAATGGGTTTTCCATGTGGCTTAAATTAATCTAATGAATCTGCAATGTGCTTATTTTTCATCAACATATTTTACTAATAGCATGCGAACCCTTACTTAACCTGATCAGTAACTACCTTATATGTGTAGGGAAACAATGGGAAGCACCGAGGTTTACAATCGAGGTTTGCACATGCATGGTCCTTTGTTTAATAGCACATTATTGTGCAATTGCAGGAAACATTCTAATACTTAGGTTTTAGACAATTTGGTCTTGCACATGTAGGTCCTGCTCTCAGAGGTTTTGACCCACTGTTCGACCCTTTTTACATATGGGGAAATGAGTTGTCCATGAATATCAGTCAAGTCAAGAAACTCAGAAAGATTGTTAGGATAGAGAAATTAGTGACAAAAAACAACAAGATCTTTGTCTGCGTAATGAAGAAGACATCAGTTCACTACAGTATGGTACTAACTATCATACCTTGTCTTATTTATTCCTTTGCCCCATTTCCAATATAGAGAAGATATTTATGCACACCCTTGTTTTCAGGCCTTTTCAAAGCAGTTCACTGATGAATCCCTCTCAAACCACATGTATGGTCAGGAGGCGAGGAAGGTATTCATACAACACCCGCGGTTCGATATTGAAGTGTTCTTGAAAAGGACGAAGGATGGACGGTCAATCGTCCATAGGCACCGGCCTGAAGTTGCAAAGAACTTCAACATCAATGAAGGCTCAATATTCGCCTTCCGCTTCAGCAGTTTTCCAGATGAGATGCATTTGTGTATGTACCATCTATGATGCTAATTTTGAAAGGTTCTAGATGTTACATGTGAAACTTAGTGCTGATGTAGTTGTGTAATGGAGTAGCTGAGTGCTGAAGCTATATCATGTTGTACTCTGATGTATTTCAATTATGAAATTCTGCTTTCTTAATATGGGAATGAAATATATTACGTGTTTAATATGAATGTCAATTAGATTAGTAAATGGATTATTAATAATAGGGCAATTAGCCTGCTAATTGGTTTTTGTGATTGCAAATGGTTATTGAGAAAATACCGTGGGCAATGACCTAGGGCAACGCACATAGTTTCTAGGAATAAACCGTGTTGGATCGACGAACAATCACACACGACATTCTCTTCAAAAATGTTTGCGTTAGGCCACCTTGCGCAAGTGTTTACCACATAAAAAATTTGTATGATGGACAACCTTTGCTACACAGTTTCTTTTGCGCACCGTGTGTGAGGCAACGCTATCACAAATGATTTAACGGGGAAAATTGTGTGTGATGTACCTGCGAACAGAAATGTTTTCCTTGGAGCGACTGTGTGGGATGTATATACGAACGGAAACGTTTAGCAGGGACTGAATGTGTGGGATGTACTTACGACCGGAAACAATTTCACCTATATAATTGCATTTTTTAGCACTACTGTACCTATAACCGTATTTGCTCGCTCGCCGGTCGCACACGACCTCATTTTGCCGAGCATGTGTGCCAGCAGGAAATATCCCCGACGGTTTCTGGGTCGTGTGTGAAGGACCCCCCCCCCCATCGCCTACACTCACTTGGCGATGGTTGCAAATGTCGTCTCGGAAAGGGGTTAAAAGCCGTTTGTATAGCACCAACGCGTACCAGTGATAGTGGAGAGAAACTTAGACTAGTGACATGCATGTGTTACTAGTGCATGTTACTACCTTCATAATGGGTAGTTTCATAGAGGTGGTAACATATATGCCTTCATTTATTACTTTGTAGACCCATTTTACATTGGGAAGCGCTATGTGATGGTAATATATTAGGCCCATCCCAGTGCTCCACCGTGGACAAGTGCTAAGCATGCCACATAAGCGAAAAAATGATGTCGCATAACATTTAAGGAGGGGAGAGAGCACTTTGCTGACCCCAGGAAGAATCAATTTGACCGATGCTTGAAAGACTTTAGGTGCTAAATCATTAAATAAAGTGTGATTAGCAACAACAAGTTAGGCACCTATACATTGGACAGTTGAGTTGCTAAGATGTTTAATGCACTTAGCACCATATCTAAGCACCTTTGCATTGGAAGAGGTCTTATGTAACTCTATTTGCCTCTCTCTTCATTAACTACTTGGCACATCATCATTTTCAGCTATGTGGCATCTATGTTATTAGCTATGTTACTCCCACTATGACCAGCCTAAGGTGGAGCATTGGGAGGGGCCTAAGAGGCCTAATAAACTTGGTTGGAGTGAGTATATAGGAAATTTATTCGCTATGGACGAGCTACTTTTGACAAATGTTACATCGAATTTACTCGACATCGACCCATGACCGGCACCATACCTGTGCCCAGAGATTGATTGGTACTAATTCAACTCCGCGTCGCCTTTTCTAGGAAGTAACAAATACATAAACTACCAAATAACCTTTTTTGCAAAAATGCCCTCAAATCTATTAATTAGTACAACAAGTTACAAGGAGCATCCCTCAAATAGCATGTGCTTGGCACACCGCTTTCATTAGCAGTAGCATATGTATGGTAAATTTATTGACTATGGACCAGCTTTTTTGAGAAATGTGTCGTCACATTTACTATACATTGACCTATGAATTGCAACTTAGACTAGACACAATGGAGAGTAACGTACACATATACCAACTCAATTTTACTACCTTCATAGTGGTTAATAACATAAGTGTGGTGTGATGCAAAGCTTTATTTATTAGGTTATAGACTCATATTGTGGACATGTGATGCTCTAGTAACTAGCTAAGTTACTTAAACTACCTCTCTCCTCATTAACTCATTCCAACATAAGCAAATTTGCTGAGTTGGACTCGATGTTACTGCTCAAGTTATTCACACTATGGCTAGTCTTATGCGTGTCCAACAATTGATTGGTACTAATTAAACCATACAATTAATTTCACAGAACTACGAGTGAAAACTGTATCGTCTGTGAGTGCAAAAATAGAGGTGACCGATTATGAAATCATTAACAAATTATACATAAAAAGTGGTATGTTACTCCCACTATGACCAGCCTAAGGTGGAGCATTGGGAGGGGCTTAAGAGGCCTAATAATCTCGGGTGGAGGGAGTATACAGGAATTTATTGGCTATGGATGAGGTACTGTTGTCAAATGTGACATCGCATTTACTCAACATCGACCAGTGAACGGCATCATACCGGTGCCCAGTGATTGATTGGTAATAATTCAACTTCGCGTTGCCTTTTCCAGGAAGTAAGCAAATACATCACTACCAAATAACCTTTTTTGCGAAAAGGACCTCAAATCTATTAATTAGTAAAAAAAAGTTACAAGAAGCACCCTTCAAATAGCATGTTCTTGGCGCGCCGCTTTCACTGGCAGTAGCATGTGTATGGTAAATTTATTGACTATGTACCAAATTTTCTTGAGAAATGTTTCGTCACATTTACTAGACATTGACCTGTGAATGGGATCTTAGACTAGCCACTATGGAGAGTAACATACACATATCCCTAGACAATGTTACTACCTTCATAGTGGTTAGTAACATAAGTGTGGTGTCATGCAAAGCTTTATTTATAATGTTATAGACTCATATTATATTGGGACATGTGATGCTACAGTAACTAAGTTACTCAAACTAGCTCTCTCCTCATTAACTCATTGCAACAGAAGCAAATTAGCTGAGTTGGACTCGATGTTACTGCTGAAGTTACTCACACTTTGGCTATCTTATGCATGTCCAGCAATTAAGTGGCCTTAATTAAACCATACAATTAATTTCACACAGCTACGAGTGAGAACTGTATCGTCTGTGACTGCAAACATTGAGGTGACCGATAATAAAATCATTAATAAATTATACATAAAAAAGGTGTGTTATTCCCACTATGACCAGCCTAATCTGGAGCATTGGGAGGGGCCTAAGAGGCCTAATAAATTCGAGTGGAGGGAGTATACAGGAAATTTATTGGCTATGAACAAGCTTCTTTTGATAAATGTGACATCGCATTTACTCGACATCGACCTGTGAACGGCACCATACATGTATCCAGAGATTGATTGGTACTAATTCAACTTCGCGTCGCCTTTTCTAGGAAGTATGCAAATACATACACTACCAAATAACTTTTTTTGCGAAAAGGCCTTCAAATCTATTAATTAGTACAACAAGTTACAAGGAGCACCCCTCAAATATCATGGGGTTGGTGTGCCGCTTTCATTGGTTGTAGCATATGTACAGTAAATTTGTTGACTGTGGACCAGTTTTTTTTTTGAGAAATGTATCGTCACATTTACTAGACATTGACCTGTGAATGGCATCTTAGACTAGCCACAATGGAGAGTAACATACACATATCCCTAGACAATGTTACTAACTTCATAGTGGCTTAATAACATAAGTGTAGTGTCATGCAAAGCTTTATTTAATAGGTTATAGACTCATATTGTATTGGGATATGTGATGCTACAATTTCCAACTAAGTTACTCAAACTACCTCTCTTCTCATTAATTATTTGCAACATAAGCAAATTTGCTGAGTTGGACTCGATGTTACTACTGCAGTTACCCACACTATGGCTAGTCTTATGCGTGTCCAGCAATTGATTGGTAGTGTTTAAACCATACAATTAATTTCACATAGCTACGAGTGAGAACTGTATCGTTTGTGACTGCAAAAATTGAGGTGACCGATAATAAAATCATTAACAAAATATACATAAAGAATGTATGTTACTCCCACTATGACCAACCTAAGGTGAAGCTGGGAGGGGCCTAAGAGGCCTAATAAACTCACGTGGAGGTAATATATAGGAAATTTATTGGCTATGGACGAGCTTCTGTTGACAAATGTGACACCGCATTTACTCGACATCGACCTGTGAATGGCACCATACCTGTGCCCAGAGATTGATTGGTACTAATTTAACTTGCATCGCCTTTTCTAGGAAGTAAGAAAAATTACATACACTACCAACTAACCTTTTTTTGCGAAAAGGCCCTCAAATCTATTAATTAGTGCAACAAGGTACAATGAGCACCCCTCAAATAGCATGTGGTTGGCGCTCCGTTTTCATTGGCAGCAGCATATGTATGGTAAATTTATTGACTATGGACCAGCTTTTTTGAGAAATGTGTTGTCACATTTTCTAGACATTGACCTGTGAATGGCATCTTGGACTAGCCACAATGGAGAGTAACATACACATATCCCTAGACAATGTTACTTCCTTCATAGTGGTTAGTAACATAAGTGTGGTGTCATGCAAAGCATTATCTTGTATTGGGACATGTGATGCAACGGTAACAAGCTAAGTTACTCAAACTACCTCTCTCCTCATTAACTCATCGCAACATAAGCAAATTTGCTGAGTTGGACTCGATGATACTGTTAAAGTTACTCAAACTATGGCTAGTATTATGCGTGTCCAATAATTGATTGGTACTAATTAAACCATACAATTAATTTCAAACAGCTACGAGTGAGAACTGTATTGTCTGTGAGTGCAAAAATTGAGGTGACCGATAATAAAATCATTAACAAATTATACATAAAAAAGGTATGTTACTCCCATTCTAACCAGCCTAACATGGAGCATTGGGAGGGGCCTAAGAGGCCTAATAAACTCGTGGGGAGGGAGTATACAGGAAATTTGTTCACTATGCACGAACTTCTGTTGACAAAGATGACATCGCATTTAGTCGACATCGACCTGTGAACGGCACCATACCTGTGCCCAGAGACTGATTGGTACTAATTCAACTTCGCGTCGCCTTTCTAGGAAGTAAGCAAATACATACACTACCAAATAACCTTTTTTGCCAAAAGGCCCTTGAAACTAATAATTACTTCACCAATTTTTTTGACACCTAATTAGTGCAACAAGTTACAAGGAGCACCCCTCAAATAGCATGTGGTTGACGCGTCACTTTCATTGGCGGTAGCATATGTATTGTAAATTTATTGACTATGGACCACCTTTTTTGAGAAATGTGTCGGCACATTTACTAGACATTGACTTGTGAATGGCATCTTAGACTAGCCACAATGGAGAGTAACATACACATATCCCTAGACAATGTTACTATCTTCATAGTGGTTAATAACATAAATGTGGTGTCATTCAAAGCTTTATTTATGAGGTTATAGACACAAACTAGCTCTCACCTCATTAACTCATTGCAACATAAGCAAATTAGCTGAGTTGAAGTCGATGTTACTGCTGAAGTTACTCACACTCTGGCTATCTTATGCACGTCCAGCAATTGATTGGTACTAATTAAACCATACAATTAATTTCACACAGCTACGAGTGAGAACTGTTTCGTCTCTGACTGCAAAAATTGATGTGACCTATAAAAAAATCATTAATAAATTATACATAAAAAAGGTATGTTACTCCCACTATGACCAGCCTAAGGTGGAGCATTGGGAGGGGTCTAAGAGGCCTAATAAACTCGGGTGGAGGGAGTATAGAGGAAATTTATTGGCTATGGACAAGCATCTGTTGACAAATGTGACATCGCATTTACTCGACATCGACCTGTGAACAGCACAAACATGTGCCCAGAGATTGATTTGTACTAATTCAACTTCCCGTCGCCTTTTCTAGGAAGTAAGCAAATACACACACTACCAAATAACCTTTTTTGCGAAAAGGCCCTCAAATCTATTAATTAGTACAACAAGTTACAAGGAGCACCCCTCAAATAGCATATGGTTGGGGTGCCGCTTTCATTGATTGTAGCATATGTAAGGTAAATTTATTGACTATGGACCAACTTTTTTGAAAATTGTGTCGTCACATTTACTAGACATTGACCTGTGAATGGCATCTTAGACTAGCCACAATGGAGAGTAACATACATATATCCCTAGACAATATTACTACCTTCATAGTGCTTAGTAACATAAGTATGGTGTCATGCAAAGCTTTATTTATTAAGTTATATACTCATATTATATTGGGACATGTGATGCTATAGTAACTAAGTTACTCAAAGAAGCTCTCTCCTCATTAACTCATTGCAACATAAGCAAATTAGCAGAGTTGGACTCGATGTTACTGCTGAAGTAACTCACACTCTGGCCAGCTTGTCTTATGCATGTCCAGCAATTGATTGGTAATAAATAAACCATACAATTAATTTCGCACAACTACGAGTGAGAACTGTATCGTCCGTGACTGCAAAAGTTGCGGTGACCAACAATACTATCATTAATAAATTATACATAAAAAAAGTATGTTACTCCCACTATGACCATGCTAAGATGGAGCATTGGGAGGGGCCTAGGAGGCCTAATAAACTCTTGCGGAGGTAGTATACAGGAAATTTGTTAGCTATGCAAGAGATTCTATTGACAAATGTGACATCGCATTTAGTCGACATCGACCTGTGAACGGCACCATACATGTGCCCAGAGATTGATTGGTACTAATTCAACTTCGCGTCGCCTTTTCTAGTAAATAAGCAAATACACACATTACCAAATAACCTTTTTTCTGAAAAGGCCCGCAAATCTATTAATTAGTACAACAAGTTAGAAGGAGCACCCCTCAAATAGCATCTAGTTGGCGCGTCGCTTTAATTGGCAATAGCATATGCATGGTAAATTTATTGACTATTTACCAGCTTTTTTGTGAAATGTGTCGTCACATTTACTAGACATTGACCTATGAATGGCATCTTGGACTAGCCACAATGGAGAGTAACATCCACATATCCCTAGACAATATTGCTACCTTCATAGTGGTTAGTAACATAAGTGTGGTGTCATGCAAACCTTTATTAATTAGGTTATAGACTCATATTGTATTGGGACATGTGATGCTATAATAACAACCTAAGTTACTCAAACTACCTCTCTTCTCATTAACTCGTTGCAACATAAGCAAATTTATTGAGTTGGATTCGATGTTACTGCTAAATTTACTCACACTATGGCTAGTGCTATGTGTGTCCAATAATTTATTGGTACTAATTAAACCATACTATTAATTTCAAACAGCTACGAGTGAGGACTGTATCGTCTGTGACTGCAAAAATTGAGGTGACCGATAATAAAATCATTAACAAAATATACAAAAAGAAGGTATGTTACTCCCACTATGACCAGCCTAAGGTGGAGCTGAGAGGGGCCTAAGAGGCCTAATAAACTCGGGTGGAGGGAGTATACAGGAAATTTATTGGCTATGGACGAGCTTCTGTTGACAAATGTGACATCGCGTTTACTCGACATCGACCAGTAAACGGCACCATACCTGTGCCCAAAGATTGGTTGATACTAATTTAACTTGTGTCGCCTTTTCTTGGAACTAAGCAAGTACATACACTACGAAATAACATTTTTTCGAAAAGGCCCTCAAATCTATTAATTAGTACAACAAGTTTCAAGGAGCACCCCTCAAATAGCATGTGGTTGGCGCGCTGCTTTCATTGCCAGTAGCATATATATGGTAAATTTATTGACTATGGACCAGCTTTTTTTGAGAAATGTGTCGTCACATTTACTAGACATTGACCTGTGAATGGCATCTTAGACTAGCCACAGTGGAGAGTAACATACACATATACCTAGACAATTTCACTACCTTCATAGTGGTTAGTAACATAAGTGTGGTGTCATGCAAAGCATTATTTAGTAGGTTATAGACTCATCTCGTATTGGGACCTGTGATGCTACATGAACTAGATAACTTACTCAAACTACCTCTCTCCTCATTAACTCATTGCAACATGAGCAAATTTGCTGAGTTGGACTCGATGTTATTGCTGAAGTTACTCACACTATGGCTAGTCTTATGCGTGTCCAATAATTGATTTTTACTAATTAAACCATACTATTAATTTCAAACAGCTACGAGTAAGAACTGTATCGTCTGTGACTGCAAAAATTGAGGTGACCGATAATAAAATCATTAACAAATTATACATAAAAATGGTATGTTACTCCCACTATAACCAGCCTAAGGTGGAGCATTGGGAGGGGCCTAAGAGGCCTAATAAACTCGAGTGGAGGGAGTATACAGGAAATTTGTTGGCTGCGCACGAGCTTCTGTTGACAAATGTGACATCGCATTTAGTCGACATCTACCTGTGAACGGCACCATACCTATGCCTAGAGATTGATTTGTACTAATTCAACTTTGCGTCGCCTTTTCTAGCAAGTAAGCAAATACATACACTACCGAATAACCTTTTTTGCCAAAAGGCCTCAAATCTATTAATTAGTACAACAAGTTACAAGGAGCACCCCTCAAATAGCATGTGGTTGGCACGTCGCTTTCATTGGCAGTAGCATATGCATGGTAAATTTATTGACTATGGACCAGCTTTTTTTGAGATGTGTCGGCACATTTACTAGACATTGACCTGCTAATGGCATATTAGACTAGCCACAATGGTGAGTAACATACACATATCCCTTGACAATGTTAGTACCTTCATAGTGGTTAGTAACATAAATATGGTATCATACAAAACTTTATTTAATTATTAGGTTATAGACTCATATTGTATTGGGACATGTGATGCTACAGTAATTAGCTAAGTTACTCAAACTACCTCTATCCTTATTAACTCATTGCAATATAAGCAAATTTTGTGAATTGTACTCGGTATTACTGCTAAAGTTACTCACACTATGGCTAGTCTTATACGTGTCCAATAATTGATTGGTACTAATTAAACCATACAATTAATTTCAAACAACTACGAGCGAGAACTATATCGTCTGTGACTGCAAAAATTGAGGTGACCGATAATAAAATCATTAACAAATTATACATAAAAAGGTATGTTACTCCCACTATGACCAGCCTAAGGTGGAGCATTGGGAGGGGCCTAAGAGGCCTAATAAACTCGTGTGGAGGGAGTATACAGGAAATTTGTTGGTTGTGCACGAGCTTCCATTGACAAATGTGACATCGCATTTAGTCGACATCGACCTGTGAATGGCAGCATACAAGTGCCCAGAGATTGATTGGTACTAATTCAACTATGCGTCGCCTTTTCTAGTAAGTAAGCAAATACATCCACGACCAAATAACCTTTTTTGCAAAAAGGCCCTCAAATCTATTAATTAGTACAACAAGTTACAAGGAGCACCTCTCAAATAGCATGTGGTTGGCGCGTCACTTTCATTGGCAGTAGCTTATGTATGGCAAATTTATTGACTATGGACCAGTTTTTTTTTGAGAAATGTGTCGGCACATTTACTAGACATTGACATGTGAATGGCATCATGGACTAGCCACAATTAAGAGTTACATACACATATCCCTAGACAATGTTACTTCGTTCATAGTGGTTAGTAACACAAGTGTGGTGTCATGCAAAGCTTTATTTAATTATTAGGTTAAAGACTCATATTATATTGGGACATGTGATGCTACAGTAACTAGCTAAGTTACTCAAACTACCTCTCCCCTTATTAACTCATTGCAACATAAGCAAATTTGGTGAGTTAGACTTGATATTACTGCTGAAGTTACTCACACTATGGCTAGTCTTATGCGTATCCAATAATTGATTGGTACTAATTAAATTGTAGAATTAACTTCAAACAGCTAAGAGTGAGAACTGTATCGTCTGTGACTGCAAAAATTGAGGTGACCGATAATAAAATCATTAACAAATTATACATATAAAGGTATGTTACTCCCACTATGACCAGTCTAAGGTGGAGCATTGGGAGGGGCCTAAGAGGCCTAATAAACTCGTGTGGAGGGAGTATACAGGAAATTTGTTGGTAGTGCACGAGCTTCCATTGACAAATGTGACATCGCATTTAGTCGACATCGACCTGTGAACGGCACCATACAAGTGCCCAGAGATTGATTGGTACTAATTCAACTATGCGTCGCCTTTTCTAGTAAGTAAGCAAATACATCCACGACCAAATAACCTTTTTTGCGAAAAGGCCCTCAAATTGATTAATTAGTACAACAAGTTATAAGGAGCACCCCTCAAATAGCATGTGGTTGGCGCGTCACTTTCATTGGCAGTAGCTTATGTATGGCAAATTTATTGACTATGGACCAGTTTTTTTTTGAGAAATGTGTCGGCACATTTACTAGACATTGACATGTGAATGGCATCTTGGACTAGCCACAATTAAGAGTAACATACACATATCCCTAGACAATGTTACTTCGTTCATAGTGGTTAGTAACATAAGTGTGGTGTCATGAAAAGCTTTATTTAATTATTAGGTTATAGACTCATATTATATTGGGACATGTGATGCTACAGTAACTAGCTAAGTTACTCAAACTACCTCTCCCCTTATTAACTCATTGCAACATATGCAAATTTGGTGAGTTAGACTCGATATTACTGCTGAAGTTACTCACACTATGGCTAGTCTTATGCGTATCCAATAATTGATTGGTACTAATTAAATCATAGAATTAATTTCAAACAGCTAAGAGTGAGAACTGTATCGTCTGTGACTGCAAAAATTGAGGTGACCGATAATAAAATCATTAACAAATTATACATAAAAAGGTATATTACTCCCACTATGACCAGTCTAAGGTGGAGCATTGGGAGGGGCCTAAGAGGCCTCGTAAACTCGTGTGCAGGGAGTATACAGGAAATTTGTTGGTTGTGCACGAGCTTCCATTGACAAATGTGACATCGCATTTAGTCGACATCGACCTGTGAACGGCACCATACAAGTGCCCAGAGATTGATTGGTACTACTTCAGCTATGCGTCGCCTTTTCTAGTAAGTAAGCAAATACATCCACGACCAAATAACCTTTTTTGCGAAAAGGCCCTCAAATTTATTAATTAGTACAACAAGTTACAAGGAGCACCCCTCAAATAGCATGTGGTTGGCGCGTCACTTTCATTGGCAGTAGCTTATGTATGGCAAATTTATTAACTATGGACCAGTTTTTTTTGAGAAATGTGTCGGCACATTTACTAGACATTGACATGTGAATGGCATCTTGGACTAGACACAATTAAGAGTAACATACACATATCCCTAGACAATGTTACTTCGTTCATAGTGGTTAGTAACATAAGTGTGGTGTCATGCAAAGCTTTATTTAATTATTAGGTTATAGACTCATATTATATTGGGACATGTGATGCTACAGTAACTAGCTAAGTTACTCAAACTACCTCTCCCCTTATTAACTCATTGCAACATAAGCAAATTTGGTGAGTTAGACTCGATATTATTGTTGAAGTTACTCACACTATGGCTAGTCTTATGCGTATCCAATAATTGATTGGTACTAATTAAATCATAGAATTAATTTCAAACAGCTAAGAGTGAGAACTGTATCGTCTGTGACTGCAAAAATTGAGGTGACCGATATAAAATCATTAACAAATTATACATAAAAAAGGTATGTTACTCCCACTATGACCAGTCTAAGGTGGAGCATTGGGAGGGGCCTAAGAGGCCTAATAATCTCGTGTGGAGGGATTATACAGGAAATTTGTTGGCTATGCACGAGCTTCTGTTGACAAATGTGACATCGCATTTAGTCGACGTCGACCTGTGAACGGCACCATACCTGTGGCCAGAGATTGATTGGTACTAATTCAACTTTGCGTCGCCTTTTCTAGTAACTAAGCAAATACATACACTACCAAATAACCTTTTTTGCGGAAAGGCCCTCAAATCTATTTATTAGTACAACAAGTCACAAGGAGCACCCCTCAAATAGCATGTGGTTGGCAAAGTCGCTTTCATTGGCAATAGCATATGTATGGTAAATTTGTTGACTACGGACCAGGTTTTTTGAGAAATGTGTCGGCACATTTACTAGACATTGACTTGTGAATGGCATCTTAGACTAGCCACAATTGAGAGTAACATACACATATCCCTAGACAATGTTCCTTCCTTTATAGTGGTTAGTAACATAAGTGTGGTGTCATGCAAAGCTTTATTTAATTATTAGGATATAGACTCATATTGTATTGGGACATGTGATGCTACATTAACTAGCTAAGTTACTTAAACTACCTCTTTCCTCATTAACTCATTGCAACATAAGCAAATTTGCTGAGTTGGACTTGATGTTACAGCCGAAGTTACTCCCACTATGGCTAGTCTCATGCGTGTCCAGCAATTGATTGGTACTAATTAAACCATACAATTAATTTCACACAACTACGAGTGAGAACTGTATCGTCTGTGACTGCAAAAATTGATGGGACCGATAATAAAATCATTAACAAGTTATACATTAGAAATGTATGTTACTCCCACTTTGACCAGCCTAAGGTGGAGAATTGGGAGGGGCCTAAGAGGCCTAATAAACTCGGGTGGAGGGATTATACAGGAAATTTATTGGCTATGGACGAGCATCTATTGACAAATGTGTCATCGCATTTACTCAACATCGACCTGTGAACGGCACCATACCTGTGCCGAGAGATTTGTTGTTCTAATTCAACTTCGCGTCGCCTGATTGAGGTGACCGATAATAAAATCATTAACAAATTATTCATAAAAAAGGATAAGCATTTGCATTTGGTATCAGTTAATTAACACACTAATTACCAACCATTTGATTGACAGTACTACCATTTGCGTGTAGATTTGTTCCAAGACATTTATTGGTAGGGGCCGTGAATTAACTCGACACCCACCTGTGAACGGTACGTACACTGTTGTTGTCGAGCGATTGAATGATTCCCAGCCATCCACGATTAATGTACCGCTGATCCCGTCTCTTCTCATTTCTTTGTCCCTGCTGCATCCGACCTCAGCTACTTCTCTCTCTTGTTGGCCTAGGACAACCTAGCTCCTCGTTCTCTGCTTCTGCAAGGTATGCCATGTTTCCTTATTCCCTTCTTTGTATAGGATTACACCAACTATCTGGAGTAGAGGCCGAACCAACTTCGTCGAAGTTACAGCTGTGTTTCTGCTCTATGCAGGCTTCGATCTGGTTCACGAGCTAGCGGTCCTGATTGTGCCATCACGCATCTCTCAGAGTTACTATCATCTTTCTATACACATTAACTATAGTATATGTATGTACTATATATCTTAAGAACCATCTTTTCATCTTCTTTCATGTGCCGAAATCCCTAAGTTTTGGGTGCATCCTACCTATACTACTACATACTGCAGTGCAGGTCTAAATCTCCGGTAAATACAAATTTCCATGCTATGGATTTCTGCTAGCCTGATTGTCTCAAGCACACTAATTTTTTCATGCTCCAGTTCTGAATAATACCGTCCAGTTCTGAATGGGGGACGAAACATTGCTCGAGCGTATACTCAACGGAGATGAGGAACCCCGGGATCTGCCATTAGCCCTGTTACAAAGGATCACGAATAATTTCTCCCAAGACAGAAAAATTGGTCAGGGTGGATTTGGAGAGGTCTACAAGGTACAATCTACCATTGATTAAATAAGCAAAGATGTCAACTCGAGTCGAATATCGCTAGTCCAATTAAAACGTACGGCTGATTTGCCTTGTTATGTTTTATCCTTTTGTATTGAATACATTGATTTCGTAATAAAATCAAAGCATGAAACTCCCCTTCTATTTTCGTTTTAAAAAGCATCACGAATGATTTCTCTTAAGACAGAAAAATCGGTCAGCATGGATTTGAAGTGGTTTACAAGGTACAACCTACCATTTAGAAAATTACAGCTCACGTAAAATATCGCTATAGCTCGATTGAAAAGTATCACTGTTATCTTGTTTTTTTCATACCTTTTTGTGTTAGAACTTTTACTTTATTATTTAAATTACAGTAGGAAACTATCATACTTTTTTTCTTGAAAAAAATAGTACCAGCACTAAAAGCAGAACTTGGAAACCCTGTTTTGGTATTGTAAGTCTGAGCATCATTTAGAAACTGAACAACAGGGCATACTCCGAAGTAGGATCATAGTTGCTGTCAAAAGGATTTATGTGAACAAAGACACAATTGATGACAAGCTATTTCAGAGTGAGTTGATTAGCCTGAGGAAGACCAATCATCAAAATATAGTCCGGTTTCTGGGCTTCTGTTCTAATACTCATAAGACATCCATAGAAGACGCTGGGTCAGAAGAAATTAGCCTGGCCAATGTTAGAGAGCGATTGTTCTGTTTCGAGTACATCAGCAATGGTAGTCTTGATAAGTATATTACAGGTATGATCTTATTGCATTTGATGCAGCTCTTATCTTTACTTCTTTGCTTTGTTGCCTTGACTAGTGTTCAATTTTCAAGCCAGGGTCAACGCTTAGGGAAAAACTTGAATTATTCTATCATTTCTCGGTATGTAGATTAACATAACTCCTTGCCGTTTATGTATAGATGAATTAAGGGGATTTGAATGGGAAACACGTTATCAAATAATCATCGGAATTTGCAAGGGTCTGCGTTATCTTCACGAGGAAAAAGATATTGTTCACATGGACCTTAAACCGGCGAATATACTACTAGATTCTACGTATAAGGTTCCAAAGATTACAGATTTTGGTTTGTCAAGATCGAATAAAAACACACATACTGTGGGTCTATGTTTTGGAACACGGTAAGCTATGCAACAGAGGAACCAATAGCTTTTTTTACATATTTCTGTCATACAGCCTTACATTTAAGTTTTGTCATATATTCTTGCAGAGGTTATCTCGCGCCGGAATACGAGAATGCTGGAAAAACTTCGTTCAAATCTGACATATATAGTTTGGGTGCCATAATCATTGAATTAGTAACAGGCCGTATGGACGTCCCTGATAAAAACAATGTAAGGGTGATTGATCTAACCTTTTAGAACAGTGATGATGTTTTTGCATGCATCTGTTAATTGTTCGCACTTTAATATGCATACCATCCTACTAAATGACATATTTAAATAACATATTTGTAGATACTTATCATGCATGTGAATGTTTTTATGGTTTTTTAGGGTGAAGTGGCGAACTTCCGTTGATACACACACTATGAGGCTATCATCAGCTTGATACACTCGTATACAGATGAGTAAATTGCTGAAAGCCACCACATTTGTGGCAAGGATACTGCAAAACCACCATCTTTGCCAAAAATCACGAGAAACCACCACTTCCGTGGCAAGTGAGTAACAAAATGCACTAAACGTGCTATGAGCCGCGTCTAACTGGAAAACTGACTGGCGGGACCCATCTGTCGGGCTGATTTGGCATGCCTACATGGATAGTATGATGAGGTGGAAGATGGTCCCACTAGTCAGCCTCTTATCTCTTTTCACTTTCTTCTTCTTCTTCTTTCATAGTCAACGCCATGCCTGCCGGCATTGGTCTGCGGCGCACCTGATCTGCCGCATGGCCGACTTCCCCCACGCTGCCGCGCCGCCCCCTGCAGCTCCCTCCGGCGCTGCCTCCCCTCCACGCACCAGCCCCGACCCTGCTTTCCCCACGCGGCCGCGCCGCCCCCGCAGCTCCCTCCGGCGACGCCTCCCCTCCACCCACCAGCCCGACCCTGCTTCCCCAGCGCGCCGCCGCCTCGGCTCCTCCGCGACGCCCTCCACCCACCAGCCCCGACCTGCTTCCCCACGCTGCAGCGCCACAACCGCGCCCCCCCCCCCCCTGCATCTACCTCCGATGCAAGAGGATGAAGTGGCCACGGCAAAGCAGACCACGACGAGCACCTCCTCTGCCAAAGCGAGGCGGACGAGGGCGGCGAGCGTGACCCAATATCTGGATCCATCCCACGGGTGAGGTAGGACACGGCATTGTCGTCTCGCTCGTCGGGCGACGTTCTCCCCTGCCTCCCAATTTAAGGAAGAGAGAGAGAGAGAAGGACGGCGAAGGTAGCCGACGGCGATGCAGGGCGCTGCAGGAGGCGGGTAGGAGATGTCGTCCCCGGTGTTCACCGGCGGGGCTCGTTGGGCGGCGGGGCTTCTCGGCGGAAGGGATTCCCGGCGGTGAGGCTTGGGGGGGGAGGGGGGGCGCTCTGCCTGCCGGCGACCATGGTCGGACTAGCACCTTCGCCGAGAGAGAGAGAGAGAGAGAGAGAGAGAGAGAGAGAAGAACAGGAGCAATAAGAAAAAGGGGAGCTTAAAGGAAGGAGGCTGACAGGTGGGTCCACCATCCACCTCAACGTATTATCCACATAGGCATGCTAGATCAGCCTGGCAGGTGGAGCCAACCCGTCAGTTCTACTGTTAGACGCGGCTCAGTTTCTGTTTAGTGCATTTTGTTACTCACTCGCCACGGAAGTGGTGGTTTCTCGTGATTTTTGGCAAAAATGATGGTTTTGCAGTATCCTTGCCACAAATGTGGTGGCTTTCGGCAATTTACTCTACACAGACCATGCCACATACACATAGTTTGCATCGTAAGATTCTGAGATTATCACAAATAAATAACATTTATTAAATGTAGGTACTTCGAAGGTGGAGACACAGGTGGAATAAGGCACCAACGCTACTACAGTACCAACAAGTAATTAGATGCTTTGAAATAGCAGTACGCTGCAGGCAAAAAGAACCGAAAGATAGACCTTCTGTTGGTACTATAATCAGCTTTCTGGGGAAATCTGAAAGTACGGATGGGCACACTAGCCAGGTATGGCTAGCTAGTTTAAGATACCAAAGTGTGGAAATGGATATATCATTTGTTATCAAAAGAGATAACTTTGTTGCTGTGATCAGATAGTTAATGAAGCATGAACAGTCTATTTGGTTAGCTAATCCTAACCCTGTTAGATTAGCATAAACCCAAGTTTGCGTTTGACAACTATGCTGGTAGCTTAAATTAAATATACAATTTCTGGACTGTACAATCCAATAACGCATCTAGCTCTTGACTCGCAGGAAAACACTTATCTGAATGATGACATGCTTGGTATTGAGCCGCTCGAGCTACATTTTACTTTTAAGCTTCACAAGGGGATGTCATGCTCAGTTAAGCTAACCAACAAGACAAGGGCCTGTTTTGCTTTCAACATTGAAAGACCAGGTAGGGAGTACACCATATGGCCAGACAAAGGTATTGTGCCTCCAGAATGCAACGAGTATCTTGTTCAGATAACAGTGCAGCCACAGGAAAGGGCACCGCAAGTTACACAAAATGCTGACAAGTTCATCGTGAAGAGCACAAAAGTGAGTAAGGATCTTAGCGTCGAGGATATCACTGAACACATATTCCATGAAGTGGCAGGTAAAGTAGTTGATGAGGTGGATTTGATAGTTGTATATGAGCCTACAGAACCCCAAGAAAACTGCAAGAGTAGAGAAGAAACTAACAGGCCAGCCGAGGAAGTCCCAGAGGTGATCAATTGTGAGCCAGCTTAATTCGTTTGTATGTGTGTTATGTCTGCTTCTCCTGGATTGTTTCTTGACGAATCAATTTCTATGCTTACAGGCGAAAAAGAGAAAGATTGTTGGGCCTGCTTACAAGGACATCAATTCAAGCACACGAGGACACTTTACCGATCAAACAGAGCAGTGTAAATTCTATCCACCACAGTGCTTTTCACGCCATTATCCTACCAACACAACATACATAGGGAAAGGGAGACGATCCGTGGATGTCACAAGGGGAGCTATGGGTAGCCTGCTTGACAAGCTGGGTAAGCTCGTCAAGGAGGACTACAATCTGGACAGCAGCATGAAGCGAGATATTGAATCGTTCTCAGAAGACCTGGCGAAGATCCACAAAGACTACCCCAATCTAAAAAAACTTGATGGGCTGGAGATTTGGGGTGACGAAGTCAGGGAGCTGTCATATAACATTGAGGATATGGTCGACAGCTTCGTTGTGCGCATCGAGCCAGACTCCAGTGGGTGTGGCTTCAGGGAGCTCCCGCATGAGGGGCTAAAGTTCTTGGAGAATGACATGATGACTCATCATCAGATTGGTGATGTGATCAAAGACATCAAGAACCAAGTTCAGAATGTGGTCGACAGGCAAAAGAAGTACAACTTTGATGTCAACAGTGTTGTGGCTAATGCAACTGCCTTGGCTCCCATTGACACTAGGGATGATATATACATAAATAAAGAACATCTGATTGACATCAAAGCACGATCAAATGAGCTAATAAGATTCTTTGAGGAGGATGGCGGTGTATCAAACCAAGAGCTCAGAATAGTCCCCATTGTCGGAATGGGGGGATTGGGCAAGACCACACTTGCCAAAACAGTGTATGACAAGCTCGAGGCACAATACCATTGTAAAGCTTTTGTGCCAGTGGGCCAGAGTCCTGATGTGAAGAAAGCTCTAAAGGACATTCTATTTGAATTTCGAGAGGATTTATATGCAGCAAACTTGGAAGTGTGGCAACTCAAAAAGAAACTCGAAAATTTTCTCAAGGATAAGAGGTGCACATCCTCCTCCCCCACTCACACAAAAAATAAACACATGGTGCTGGGGTTACATAAGCAACCTGCATTAATTTAGGAATTCAAATCCAATATTCTTTGATGACATGGCATTCCCTTTTACTTTGTCCTAATTTCATGCATATATGGTTGTGCCATCCACTAATCCACATGCAATGGGTGTGCTTTACATAGATATATTTGAAATTATAGGTGACCCTCTGCTAAGTTTACTAAGATTCCACTACTACTTTGTTTCTTACTCGTTATACTTTTTGTAGATACTTCATAGTAATTGATGATATATGGGATCCTGAAGCATGTCGTCGTATTACATCTGCTTTTCCAAGAAATAACCATGGCAGCAGAGTGATAATAACAACAAGGATTGAACGTGTTGCTCGTGTCTGTTGCGAACATGAAAGCAAATATGTTTATAGGATGAAACCACTCAGTGAAAAAGACTCGAGAAGATTATTTTTCATAAGAATACTTGGTCCCGGAAGAGATTGCCTTGATACACGCAGAAAAGAAGAGATTTCAGAATATATTCTGAAGAAGTGTGGTGGTATTCCACTTGTTATTAATAGTATAGCGAGCCTTCTAGCTGGTGAAGAAGAATCAACCTGGGAGTATGTACGGAAATCTTTGGGTGTTGTGACTGAAGGAGATGATCTTGAAAAGATGAAGCAAATATTGGACCTTAGCTACATGCATCTTCCTGATTATCTTAAGACATGTATGCTTTATTTTTGTATGTATCCAGAGGATTGCGAGATGCAGAAAAATGAATTGTTGAGGAAATGGGTAGCTGAAGATTTCGTGCACGTGAGTAAAAATAGTGGGTTGGATGCTGAGGATATTGCAGAAAAGTACTTCAAAGAGCTCATCAGTATGTGTATGATCGAACCTGGGAAGATAGATGAGTACACCAATGAAGTGTTGTCTTGTAGAATACATGATATAATTCTTGATCTTATGAGGTCCAAGGCAAATAAAGAGAATTTCATTCATGTAATCGACGGTTCGAAAGTTGAGACAGGGGAGATCCGTCGAGTCTGGGTCCTCGACAATGATAAAGATGACAAGAGAATTTTGGAAACAATCAACAAAGGGTCATTGTCACATGTTCGGTCAGTCTTACTTTGCCGAAGACCACTTGTGTCAAATTTTCTGGAGTTCAAGTATGTCCGGGTTCTACACCTTAAATGGAGCATACATGGCAAGAGCCTAGACCTCGAAGGTATCCGTAGGTTGTTTCTCCTGAGGTATTTACAGATTACATGGTGTACTGGATATCCTAGATGTCAGTTGATGCTACCTGATCAAATTGGGGAGCTACAACAGCTGGAGACAGTACACATAGATGCAGGTAAACTGAAGTGTTTTCCATCAGATATTGTCAGTTTGCCCTGGTTATCGCATCTAAGATATGGTGATGGTGGTATAGCATTGCCTGACGGGATAGACAAGTTGACATCCCTGCGCACCCTAGAAGGTGTATCTGTGACTGAAAGCTCAGTAGAGAATATCAAGGGCCTCTGCAAGCTGACCAACTTGAGAAAACTTCACATTTCTTCGAGGGAGGTTCCTCAACACAAGGAAGAGGCCAATATTCGTATGAATGCCTTGCACTCTTCCATCTGCATGATTGCTACCAACCTCAGGACCCTTACTTTTGAAGGATGGGTTACCGTACCAAATGACGGAGGCTGGAGCAGTTCAGTATTCCCTCCGGCTAATCATATTCAGGAGCTCGATCTGTTGAGCTGCAAGTTTGAAAGGTGCCCCGAGTGGTTTGGTCAGCTCCACCACCTCTACAAGCTTACCATTAAGGTGAGGAAAGTGGCAGATGCTTTCGGTATTCTTGCCAAATTGACTTCACTTGCCTACTTCAAATTGGTTAATGAATATCTTTCTGAAGATGAAAGTGAAAATAAAGAAAGTGTAGTCATCCCTGGCAGTGGAGCATTCGAATCACTCAAGCACCTGATTTTCTACTGTAAAATGGCGAAACTGAGCTTTGAACCGGGGGCTATGCCCAAGCTAGAGAAGCTTGGCATAGAGTTCCATTACAACATGAAGCGCCGATTCCTACCGGTTGGCATTATGCACTTGCCAGCTGGCACCCTCAAAGAAATCAGTTTATATGCGCCTTCCTGGGAGAACATAAGAACATTGATGCCCATGTTGATGAAACCATTTAAGCAGCAGCATCCTACGGCCGACCTCCACATTTACATTGATGGCGATGAACAAGATTATTCTTCTGAGGAAGATGTTTACAGTGCTAATGATGAAGAAGATTCCGAGGAAGATTATTATACCGAAGAAGACGACGATACGTCAAGAACCAGCAGTCCTTCAGGTTGAAGACGTGATAGTACATTATAAGGTTATTATCTGCTTCACGATATTTTCCTTTTCTAGTTTCTACTTAGAATCCAGGCGACCTTTAACCCATGTAAAGGTCATAATTTTTGCCCAGTTGATTGTCATTTCTTATCTGTATCACAACACAAAGTAATCAACAATCAATATATGTTCTTTCTTCCTGGGAAGAAGGAACAAGATGTTGGGTCTAACCCTAGCTAGCTGTTTTAAGGGACAGAGGTAGAAGAAGAAGTAAACGCACAGGTGTTTGCGGCGACGAACGCCTCACTGCCAAACAGCGTTTTTCTCCAGCTCAAACTGTAAACAAATCACGAGCTACATAGATCTATATAGGCAGACGCACGCCACCGGCGCTACAAAAACGCTAACAATCTGGACGCACCACACATCTCGTTGGAAACACGAGATCAGCCAGCTTTTTAGCTAACAGAAACGCAGCGCCTACGCTTCCGTTTCACACAAACGCGTTTGCCTCACGATCACGTTCCTATCAACAAACCAGCCTGACTCACCGCCAAACTAGAACTGCACCGTGGAAACGAACGCGAGCACAGACTCACCGCCATCCGGGGCACACACGCACATACGGTTTATTCCTAACAGTCTCCCCCTAAACCGTGACCTACAGGAGGCCAGGCTCTTCGTCGATGTCGGTGAGGAGCGCCTTCTCCTTCTTCGGCTGCCGGCAGTCACGGGAGAAGTGGCCACGAACGCCACAGTTGTAGCACTTCCCGCGCCGCCGTCCCGTGCCCGAGGCCACGCTGCTCGCACCGTCGTCGTGCTCGAGGCCGCCGTGAACATCAGCTGATCGCCACCTCGTCCGCCATTGGCATGTGTGCCTGTGTTTTGAGTTTCGGTTTGAGATTTTTCTCGCCCCAGGCCGAGATGGCTGAATTTCGGCCATTTCCAAAAATTTTGGCCAAAATTTGACTGAAATTTGTTTAAAATTTCATCAAAATTTGTCAAATTTGACCAATTTCGGCCAAAGACCGATTTCGCCCTAGGCCGAGATGGCCAAAATTCAGCCCAAATCCATTTTTTCGGCTGAAATCCATTTTTTGCGTGCGCCGACGTAAGCGTTCGTCAAATGCCTTGAGGCTGCTCAAAGCCTCCTTGAACACGATCGTCTCCACGTTGCAGAACTGCTTGATCCCGACCACTGCGGCATGCAACCGATCGGGCACCATGTCGAGCAGTTTTTTCACCATGGCGGCATCGCCGAGCGTCGAGCCGAGGCCAGCATACCTTGCTGCCATGCCGCCGATCTTGCCAGCGTACGCGTCCAGCGCCTCCCCATCCTCCATGCGCATTGTCAAACTCGCCACGGAGAGTTGAGAGCCGCACCGCCTAGACCCGATCGGCGCCGACGAACCTCGTCTTCTAGCTGGCCCACACCTCAGCCGATGTCTTCTTCATCGATACTGCATCAACAGGTCTTCGGAGAGCGCACCGAACAGCACCGCCCTCGCCATCTTGTTCTTCCCCGCGTCGGCCGCTGCGCCGCTCGCCGGCGACACCGCTTCCCAGAGTTTCTGGGCGTCGAGGATGGCTTCGGTCTTGATCGCCCACACCGTGTAGTTGTCCGGTGTGAGCATCGGCATCGCCATGGACACCGTGCTCCCCCCGGCGCTGTGCGGGACTATCGCCATGGCCACGAGCAAAGGAACAAACGAGGCTCTGTATACCAATTGTTGGGTCTAACCCTAGCTAGCTGTTTTCAGGGACAGAGATAGAAGAAGAAGTAAACGCACAGGTGTTTGCGGCGACGAACGCCTCGCTGCCAAACAGCGTTTTTCTCAAGCTCAAACAGTAAACAAATCACGAGCTACATAAACCTATATAGGCAGACGCATGCCACCGGCGCTACAAAAACGCCAACATCTCGTAACAAACACGAGATCAGGCTGCTTTTTAGCTAACAGAAACGCAGCGCCTACGCTTCCGCTTCACACGAACACGTTCGCCTCACGATCACATGCCTGGCAACAAATCAGCCTGACTCGGACTCGACCCAAACTAGAACAACATCTTGACGGCTGATCTTGAGCAAAAGGGATTTTGACTTGGGAGTTAAGAGCATCTCCAACAGCCGCGCTATACTAGCGCCGCGCCGGAAAAAACGCCATTTTAGCGCGCGCGCAACGCGTCGCACCGCTCCAGCGGGCGCCCAAAAAACGCGCGCGCGCTAAAACGAGTTGGGCGCGCTGGTGAATGCCCCATCCCGCGCTGTTGATTTGGAGCGTTCACTTCCGCGCGCGGCACACTCTCGCGCGCGCGCGAACTCTCATTTCTTCTACCGCGCTCGTTGCTCTCCCGCTCTCTCCCCCCATCCGGCCGCGCCGCCGCCGCCGCTCGCGCCGCCGCCGCCGCCGCTTTCGCGCGACCTCTTCCCAGCCTATCCGGCGCCGCCCGCGCCGCCGGCGACTCGAGCTTCTGGTCGCCTCACTGGCGCCGCCTCCGCGCCCGCGGCGACCGCTCATTGCCGCCCGGCCTCCCGCGCTGCGCTTCCGCCCCACCCCCTCCTAGTCCGACCCGGACCTCGCGCGCCTCCGACGTCCTCCGAACAGCGCCGACGGCTCGCTTCCGCGCCGCGCCCGCAAGGTGTTCGACAAAAAACCTACAAGGTATGTATTGCTTCAAACTGAATTTGGTGCATATTTTGAATTGTAGTTTTGATACTATAGTATTGAACATTGTAGATGAGTTCGTCGCATGATTCATCCGAAGATGAATTTGATATGGAAGAGGAGGAGGATCTTGCAATGATCATAGCAATGCATATCAATAAAAAACCGAAGCACGGTGGTTCGGTTATGGGTCGGGAAAAAATTTGGAGAGATAGGATTGATGCCCATAACAGATTGATGAAGAACTATTTCGTGGAGAATCCCACATACCCGGAGTCATATTTTCGTCGCCGGTTTAGGATGAGCACAGACTTGTTCAAGCGCATTGCAGAGAAACTAGCGATTCATGACCGTTTTTTCCAGCAAAGGAGGAATGCTGCTGGAGAGCTCGGGCATAGCACCTTTCTGAAGGTGACAGCCGCTTTGCGTATGTTGGCATACGGTATTCCGGCCGATCTAGTTGATGATCACTTGGCTATGGGTGAGAGCCAAGCCATCATGTGTGTCAAGCGCTTTGCAGTGGGAATTGTGCAAGTGTTTGGCGAGGAGTATTTGAGATCTCCTACTGCTGAAGACGCCGCAAGGCTATTGGCGATGAACAAATCTCGCGGCTTTCCTGGCATGCTTGGCTCAATAGATTGCATGCATTGGAGTTGGAAGAATTGTCCAAAGGCATGGCATGGGCAATTCCACGGCCAAAAAGGGTTCCACTATAATCCTTGAAGCGGTGGCCGATCAGGAGACTTGATATGGCATGCATTCTTTGGAATGCTGGATCTTTGAATGACATCAATGTTGTCAACCGTCACCACTGATGAATAAGATTGCGAATGGTGAGTTGCCACCGGTTCAGTTTGTAGCAAATGGCCATACGCACAACTATGGCTATTATCTAGCGGATGGCATCTATCCAAAGTGGCAAACCTTCGTGAAGCCGTTGAAAAGCCGAAGGTAAGAAAATCTTGATTTCCACAATGCTCGGGCAGCTGCTAGAAAAGATGTCGAGAGAGCATTTGGGATTTTGCAAGCCCAATTTGCTATTGTGAGAGGACCGCTAGATTTTGGGATCAAAAATGCTTTGGTACATAATGCACGCTTGTGTGATCATGCACAACATGATCATCGAGGATGAGCGTGGCCAAGATTTAGACTACTCACAGATGAGCTCTTGGGACATCCCGTGCGAAAAGCGACGGAGGGCTGAAAGGGTAGCCCGTTTTGTTGCCTCCTATCATGCCATTCGGCGCCCCGCAACGCACAATGATCTTCGAAGGATCTGATTGAAGAGTGGTGGGCATGGCATGGACAACAACGAGCATGATTTCATTGCATTTTATGTATTGTATTGTATTGTTCATGAACTATTGGTTGTGTTTATTTATTGCATTATTTGTTGTACTGTGAGATAAAACTATTTGTTTCAGTTGTAAACTATTTATTGTAGATTTATTTGTTTGTTTAATCGTTTTTCTTCTATTTGTTGAACTATATATGTGCTTTATGCTGCTGCATTTTTGGGCACCGCTGGAGCGATGCTGCTGCTGCTGCATTTTTGCGCTGCTGCTGGAGCCAGCGCTGCGCGGCGCGGAAAAACAGCCTAAGCGCGCGCGCTATATGGTTTTTTTGGGCGCGGCGCGTCGCGCGCCTGTTGGAGATGCTCTAAGACACGACATCCTTGGTCTTGATTTACATAACAATTCGTTGAGCAGAGATGTGTTTTGTGGGCGAGCTGAGCGAAGGCATACTTCTCTGGTCCGGGTCAGGGCACAACCACACCCCATCGCATGCAATCTTCAACTCATCGGCGATGTGCCCGCCGACCCGCCTGCCCCCGCACGACTTCACCATACGATTGACGTAGAAGGCGTCGGACTGTTTGATCGTGACGTCGAACACATGCACCCCGTTGCGCACATCGCCGGCGAGGTTGTCGGTCATGTACCCCGGCACGCACACGCCAACGCCCCTACCGACGAAGGGCACCTACCTTGACTTGGCCGGCTCGGTGCAGAGAGTCTCCGACATGGCGGTGCTAGCGGCCAGCATGACGCAGCGGTAGGACACCTCCACGTACGTGCCGGCCTCCATGCACACGCCCTGACCGGGGCTCGCCGAGGTGATGCGGACGGTGAGGTTGAACTCCGGATTCAGGGTGAGGTCCGGCGCCGGGACGTCGAGGAGGCCCGAGGCGGAGTCGATGGCGACCTAGTAGTAAGGATATGCAGGCCCGTAGTAGAGCAAACAGCCTAGTCCGGTGACGAGTAGGATCGCAGCGGCAACGGCCAATAGTGTGCATAAGATGAAGCCTGGGCTGTCGTAGTCTGGAGCGCGGCCGCGGTTGACGGTGGCAGCCATGGACGTATGCTGTTGTTGTTAGATCGATTGATTGATTGTGTTTGGGTTCGGGTTAGGGTCTCGTGCGGGGGCTGGAATTTATATTATTATTATTTTTTAGAAAAGGAGGATGACCCCGGTCTCTGCATCTGGGAGATGCATACGGTCACTTTATTAATTATTCTCGAGGACCTTACAAAGTATTACAAACAATATACTTGAATCCACCATCTTGGCAATATATGCCGCTACTCTTATCCATATGATGAAGGGATGCTAGTTGGGCCACAACCCAATCCACTCACCTAAACCTAACATGAAAAGTCGGAAGCCCCAGCCGAGCCACGTACCGGGTCTGAGGCACAATCCGGTCAGACACACTCTTGTGTCGTCGCAACCATCTTCCACAGGTCCGTCTTCAGATTATATTGAGTCTTCTACCTTGTGTAGCCACTCCGCCATCGACGTCACCATGACGCCAGACAGCTACCTCCTCCTGCGCGAGTCCATCTCCGCGCATCGGACGCCGAGCCTCCACAGCGTCATGCCGCCGATCTCCGCTGCCAAATGAGTGAGATGAAGTACCGCTTCACCACGGCATGTACAAGGTGAGGAAGGGCGAGGTCCCCATCGGAGACACGGCCGGAAGAGGAGCACCGCAGCCACGAGACATACTGCCCGGAGCTGCGACGCGATAGATCAGACGGGCCGCCACCAGGAACCAGACAAACTCGCCATGCACGCCCAGCATCCCCATGCCCAAGTCGGCGCAAGTTCGAATTCATCAAGTTTATTTCTAGTTCCCCTTAATGGTTAGCGGGGAGGGATATAGCATCTCCAGATCGCAAGTTCGAATTCATCAAGTTTATTTCTAGTTCCCCTTAATGAAAAAATATAGCTGTGCGTCTCCTGGGTGGCGCAGTCGCAGAGTTTTACTTTTTTCATAAAATTGCCAAGCTGCAGAAGAGTACTTGCCATGTGTTTTTTGGGGATTGCCATAATTGAAGCATGGAGAATTGCCAACTAACAAAACAGAATTTTGAAAAATGCCATGCTCCGGACTTGCCATGCTGGCTGAAGGGAATTGCCATGTTATATCAATATTAAAAAGGTGAGAATTATCATGCTCTAAAAATAGAAACTGCCACCCGCGAATGTGTTTGCTCAGAATTGCTATCCCGAGCGAACGAATCACTGTTAGGAGCGAACGATTTAGGATTCATGCACGGGATCCAATGTGCCGAAGGTTGTTCACTAGGACTCCTAAAAAATCTGAGGTCAAAATTTTTAACATTAGGGTAAGAAAAAGCATATGCAAGTATTGAAAATGTGCAATGCATGTGGGTTATGTCCGTACATGGCTTAACCCAACAGTACAAAGTTAAGAAAAAACCGCTGGTTACTATTTGAAGTAACGTATGCAACAAGTGAAAAATCAAGGGCGCTTGTTAATATTCAATATGAAATCAAAACCTAGAATTTTCATGAACCAACATCTTGGGAAAGAAATCGTCGGATACTGAGACACCGACGCATAGTTTCTTCCATGATGGCATCAGGTATGAAGCTTAATTGGGTATATCTACGTCTGCAGAGCAGAGACAGTACATGATCATCCCCCAAGAAAGGACAAGAAATATAAGGATTGTAGGGAGGATTACAAATAAAATTGAAATGGATAGGGAAAATAATCGATGATGGGACCATGGTTGGGGGAACGTGCCTCAAGCTGATCAATATCCAAATAACGAAGTGGAGAGAGGGGCAGCTATGTTGTGACATGGGTGGCCGTTGTCTAACATTTGAGCAGTTTCAAAATAAACCAAGAACTTTTACGCGCCCTTTTGTTCTATCTGATATGCACAGTTTTAAATCAAAACCAATAACTTTTGCGCGCCAAGGTTTGGGAGAAGGAAGATCTAAATGAAGAACTTTCCGCGCCAAGGTTTGGCAGAAGGAAAGGAAGGATACCAAGGTAGGCAATGACATCATCAACTGGTTTATTTAGTACAAAGGAAGGAGAAACAAACCTTTTCTTAAACAGTTTTTTATTTCTCTTTGGCTGCAGCAGAATATTGGGTTACAAATCTTTGTTGGAATAATATGTGACAAATACAGTAGATTTGGCTAACAAACAGCACGAGCATTGAGCATGGGCGAGAAGATGATGGATTCCTGGATGGATTAGGCTCAGGCGTCGTCGTTAGTGACCCTGGGAATGTATTTGCGCAGCCAGATATCACGGTGGTCGATGGAGATCTTGACGAGCCTCTCACCGTTGAGCACCAGGTTCATGATCGCCTCTGTCTTGAAGATGATTCGGCTGTACATGGGCATGTTTCCTCCTGTCGTCTTCTCCAGAGCACCCTCACGATCCAATCACCCCATTTCGTGCAGCCATCCATGACAAATTGCCAATCATTAGACATCTGTTATATGAAGATCCAATCCCAGTCATGTATGCATGCAAATCTTACTATATTCAAGTATAAGTATAAACTTAGTTAGTAGATCTGGTAGTATATCTACGTAATCAACTTACTCCCTGAAGTAGTCAAAGACCTCTTCGCGATGGAGAGGCTTGGTCTTGGAAAAGGTGAAGAACATGGAGCGGCAATCCTCCGGTACCGCCACCGGAATGGGGCTGTAGGGCACCATGAGCTCCAGCGGGTTCCCAACCAGACCAGTCCCAGACCTCCTGAGCAATACATTCAAGCGGTCGTCAAAGACGAACTTACTGGCTCCATCGAGGAAGTGGGCGATGCCGCGGACGACGAGGTCCTGGTGGAAGGCAAAGAAACCAGGCTCGATGTAGACACCACCTTGCATGCAGAGCGTGGAGATAAGCGGGATGGGCGGGAGCAGGTGCAGCGGGTAGCGCAGGCACTCAAGGACGGCGTTGGCCTCCTCCGCGATGATGGCCACAGTGCCGTCATCAATGCAAGGGACGTGGTGGATGGCGGAGTTGGTGCCCTGGTCCAGCCACACCAGCAAGGCCATCGTGTTCCGGGCCTGCTCCGGGTTGCCGCAGACGGACATGAATCGCTCATACGCCTGCCTTGCCACACTGTACATGTACAGCACGTCCCGCACCGTCATAGTGGCCGACCCCTCCATACTAGCACCGCAGGCGGTCGGCGACAAGAGAGGAGCGAGACTGGGATTAAGAGTGAATGGGGAATGGATAGGTATTTGTAGCTGCTGGTCTAGTCAATGTTTAATGAGGTGCCAAAAATGGGCACCTCCCGCGGGAAACTACTCTCGTTGGTTTTATATCCTATTTTGCTTTTAGTTCGTTTTACATCCTAAAATGTATATAAATGTAATTATCCGCTTTGGATGCAGAGAAATACATTGTATCCTGCTAAATATATGGTCGCGGCCAGCTTCAGCTGCGGCGGCGCTGGTGAGGCGCCACCCACGCCCTCCCACCGGATGTGGCGACCCAGCTGGCGGCAGAAAGTGATCGTCATGGTGTCGATGTCCCAGAGGATGGGACCGAGGGTCCGCAAGAAGTCGATACTGAGGATGACGTCGAAGCAGCCCAAGTCGATGCTGGCACTCACAATGGTGAATTGCTCATCGCCGATGGTGATGGGCACATTCCTGAGCTGTCTTCCATTAGCAGCAGACAAAAACTAATAGTGATTATATATTCCTGAGCTTGAGAGGACTCGAAATTCGGGACCTCACCCTCACGACAAGCTGGAACTATCAAATCGCCCTCAAGGCTGCTAGTGATAGAAGCGGGTTTTTTTTCTTCTTTTTGCGGGTGTAGTGATAGAAGCGTTCATATATGAAACCATTTTTGAAAAATGTCAAAATATTTGTTGAAAAATGTGAACAATAGATAATATTTATTTTTAAACACAAATAACTTATGAAATTCTAAAATTATATTTGAAAAAATGTGGCACGGTAACATTTTCCCAAATACACGATTTATATCTTGTAAAACTATATGAACATTTTTTCACATTGTTTAAACATTAAAGAACAGATTTCAATATTTGTTCCCTTTTTAAAAAAAAGTCTTTATGTTACAAATAGTGTTCACTTTTCAGAAATTGATTGTGTTTTCAAAAAAATGTCCATTTTCTAAAAAACTATTCAGTATTATCGAAAATGTTCGCACTTCAAAAAAATATGGGATTTCAAAAATAGATCGGCCCTGCACGTTTTCAATATTTGTTTGCCCTTAAGAAAATTTAAATCTCAACACTGTTGTATGTGGTGAAATAGTTTGTGCCTCTCTATAACAACCAATATTTCTAGTGTTTTTTTTTTGCGAGAACAATATTTCTAGTGTTTAGCGGGGAGGAATATAGCATCTCCAGATCGCAAATTCGAATTCAGCAGAGTTTATTTTTAGTTCGCCTTAATGAAAAAATATAGTTGCGCGTCTATTGGGTGGCGCAGTTGCAGAGTTTGCTTTTTTCAGTATTTTTATTACTTCGCCGGTTACGAAAAAGAAAAAAGAAAAAACTTCGCGTACGTTTGGCCTGCCCAGTCGTGACCGCAGTCAAAGATCCCGGGATTCCATCTGCCATTCCGACAGTTTGGGAACACTCTCAAGGTTTAAAATATACCGGGATCAAAGAGTTCAGTATGCTGATTTTCGAGATTGTAAGTTCAGGATTTGATTTATCTTTCATCTACAAAGTCAGGGTTTGTTTTGGACTTTTTCCCACTCATTGTAAGTAATGGCAAAAAGTGTGTGCTCGAACAGTGCTGCGAACAGCCCGTCTTCTGGCAGTAGATTTGGCAGCAGGGTGCCTTCTGCCAATCTTTACTTTCATGCAAGTTGAAGGACATGATATCATAGCACGTACCATTTGATACCAATGACACCTCAGGGTCATGCCTTCAGCAATGACAGCCTTATACGGTGCTTTAAATGACAGCGTAGGGGTGGTCGGGTGCATGCATCGACTCAGGACTCCACAAACTTCACTGCAGCCGAGACTTCAATGGACTGCCACGGCTCCTGCATGCTGGTCCGTCTTGCATGAGAAAATTAAGCGCCATGAGTACTACGCTATTTTTGGCCAAAAAAGAAGCACATTTAAGTTTTAAATAATTTACATTAGAAAGGAGTTGAATAGTACGTCCAAATCGAAGTATACAACATATGCACTAAATAAGGTTTACTCTTCATTTCAAGTGGTTTACACCCATGCTTGGCCCGTCGCCGGCGCAGTCCGAGCTGCCCGGATAAGCTGGCGTCATCACCGAGCTCCTGGTCCTGGTGTGGTGCAGCGCCACACCCTCAGCTGCCGAGGGCATTGTCACTGCCTCGCTCATGTCGTGCATGCCTCCCCATGCCGCGTCTTGGTGATGCTTGCGTAGCCGCCGAGCTCCTGAGTAGGTCCGGACGCCAACACGCCCTCAACCGTCGTGGCTGCTCGAAATCGGACCGTGCCCTCTCCTTGCATGCCTACCCGGTCGGGAGAGGAGGTGGCCATCTAGGGAGGAAGAGGAGGAGGGGCAATGGCAGAGTGGAGTTCCTGGTTATTTGGGAAACAACTTCGTTAGGGATTTTAGGGTGGCTGACATGTGGGTCCCATCAGTCAGTAAACAGACAAACTTAAGTGTTGAGATAACGTGCCGACTTTTGTGCCGCATGGACCTGACAACTGTCATAGAACGGTCTAAAATTAATCAAACCGTTCATCGGTGCAGCACAGTATTTTTTTGAAACAACGAACCAATTTTGTGGTAGGTTTCTAGAAATTAAAAAAAAGGTACTCGCTCCATTCCCTTATACATGGCAAAATGTTGTGTTGAGATAACGTTGCCGACTTTTGTGGCGAGGAGGAGCCAGAGGAGGAGGACGAGGACGAGCCGGCGCCTGCTCCGGGGAAGAAAGGCAAAAGAAGAGGAGACGGGCAGCCAGGACTAGCGAGCCGCGCATTAAGTGGGTGTCCAAAGAAGACGAGTGCCTCGCCGAAGCGTGGAAGTTCGTCTGCCTCGACCTGGCCACCGGCACGAACCAGAACGCGGAGACCTACTGGGACCGCATCAAGGCGGAGTTCGACGAGCGCAAGCTGGTCGACCCCTACTTCTCTGACGTTCACATGCAGCGCAGCGCGAAGGCCATGGCCAACCATTGGGCGCTCATCCAAACGGCGTGCAATAAATGGCATGGGATTGTCGAGGAGATCGTGGCTCGCCCGGAAAGAGGCACCAACTACGAGAGTCAGGCAGGACGCCGGTCCCTTGTTCTTTTTCCGCCGTGTGCGTCGCCGACATTTGTTCCTCCTCGCCGCAGATGGTCCTGTTGTTGGCCATGTTTCACGAAGACAGCAGCTCCGACCAAGATTTCAAGTACATCCACGTGTTCTCCCGGATCGAGATGTGCGCGGAAGTCCGGCGCACCCTCGACAAGGTAAAGGAGACGTACAAGCCTGATGCACCGACGCCGGGCACGGCCCATGGGCGCCCTGAAGGCAACAAAAGCGCCAAGTCGGTGAAGGACGCTGCTCTAGCCACCGCGCGTCTACAAGAGTCCATCGAACACTGCATCGCCTACGCAAGACCCGAGCCACCAAGAGGGGAGAGAAAATCGAGGCACTATGGTAGGCGTTGATGACGACCAGTGCCGCCAAGCTCGACCTACTCCGGACCAACGTCGCCGCGAAGAAGAGGAACACCGGCCTGGCTTTTCTAATGGGAGGGGCGGACATCTCGAGCATGGACGATAAGGTCAAGGTGTGGTTCCTGGCATAGCGTGGCCTCATCCTGAACCCGTTTCCGTCGACGGTGGCGCCCATGCTGACCCCAACGCCGCCGCCAAGCCCCAGCGACGCCTCCGCGACGCCCAGCACAGAAGCCACGCCGACTCCGACAGCCCGCGCACGCCGACTCCCGCCAGTCCGATGCCAGACGTCGACACCGTTTGATGCAGTACACTGATTAGCCCGGTCCTTTCTTTTAAACGCTGAACTTTCAAGTTTATTGATCGCCGAACTGTAGCATGGTGATCGTCGGACTTGTGGCATTGATCGCCTGACTTGTGGGGTTGATCGCCTTTTCAGGTAGGCGGGAAATGTATGTTTGAATTCAACCATCTTGGCGGCCGGCCCCTCGGGGCGTGGCTGGGACCTAGATCAACCCCAGGGCCTAAAAAGCGCCGGGCGATGGGGCGAAATAGCGCCGGCCGCTGCGTTGGGTGCCCGAACAAGTGGAGTTACTCTAAGTTGGTGCCACGGATTTAGCATTGGATGTTGGTTTTCCTCTTAGGCACTGAAGCTTGCTGGACACGAGGAGGGACCCAGCACGATGCAGGAGAGGAGAGGCGCGACCCGGCTCGAGGACCTACCCGGCGATATAATCCACATGACACTCGTCCAGTTGTCGTCCAAGGACGTCGGACGCTGCCGAGCCGTCAACACGTCATGGTGCACTGCCACATCCACGCCCAAATTCATGTTCGACCACCACCAGCTCCAGCCCTCGTTACCCATTATGGACGGTCGGGGGCTGCCCACTAGTTTCGTCCTCTTCCACTCCGCTGGCACCAAACAACAGCTCTAGCCTTTCTCACGGTGCGTCAAACACCACTCTGAGATTTGTTTTCATGGCGCCTACGATTGCTTCCCCGTCATCTCCTGGCAGCACCAATTCACATCTGCAACCCAGTTATCCACACGCATGCTCTCCTACCCTAGCCTCATGTGGAGCATGTCCTCAACAAACACCATAATTTGTTTCAACCAGCACCTTCCAACTCAAGAATACAGGGTGCTCTGGGTCTCGGAACCATGGCAGCCGTGTACATTCTCACAGTGGGATCCAATGTGATGAGGCATATCAACGTCAGAGTACAAACACACTCACCGCCATCCATGGAATAAAAACAACAGTTACTCAAGGGATTGCGCTCTAAGTCTTGCTGTCCACCATCAGTGCATCACCGTGGCAGCTTGCACTGGTGTCCATATGATGCCAATGAAATTTGGGGACACAGCACAGATATTATTGTGTTCGACACAAAAGCCGAGTCATTCCGGTGGATGCGCAGTCCCACCCAGCTGTGCCATCATAGAAAGTTGTTCGACATGAACGGGACACTTGCTTTATGGGGCAGCTTGACTCCCAGCTTGACCGCTATGGATGTCTGGGCGATGCAGGATTACGTCTGGAGTTTCAAGTACCGGATCGACGTGTCAACGCTGGAGGTATCACGACAACTTTATTCAACCTCTTGCAAAAAGAAAACGAGAACACCACTTGATTCAACAGTGCAATGGCTCAATGATATGGTTGTCTTGAACGACCGTGAGTTGCTGATCATGTTTAACAGTAAACATGTAATGCGTTGTGACATTGATGGCAACTTCTTAGAAATGGTGAACATAGGAAAGCGTCAGTATTGTATGATGCTTAATCACTGCCGCCTCAAAGAGAGCATTATTCCAATTCCATCCAACTAGATTGGGATGAAAAAGGAAGATGACAAGTTTTCACTCTCCGCAAGGCGTGTCTGAATGTTCTAGGTTCCTGGTTTGCTTCCCCCTTGGATTTAGAGCATGTACTTTCTTCCTAGCTCTTATTACTACTTATCTATCAATATAACATGCGCTTTCAGTATCTAGTGCTGACTATGATATCTTTAACGTCTGGTTCTTATTGTGAGATCTTTTTAATTAATTGTCTAAAATATGGAGTATCTGTTAGCACTAATCTTGATCACTTTAGTGGAGTTATTGTCCAAGTAGTTAGCTGCTTGCACGCCGTTAGTTCAATAATGCTACATCTACGTAAAACGTTACGAAAGCTTACGTAACTTGACTAAATTAAATTCTCCCCCCCACCCCCACCCCACCCTGATTTTAAACGGGGGTGGGCCCCTTCCTCCCCCTCTCTCCAATCCCAGCCCACCACGTTGCTCTTTACGTTACTTTATGTTTGTGTTTTACGTAGATGTAGCATTACTGCCATTAGTTGGGCATGCCCGTCCGGCACGGATCCTGGACTCGGCATGTAGCCGGGTCGTGCAGCAGCTCGTGGGTTGCATGCATGCATGTAGGGATTAGCTTGTTAGGTTGGTCAGTTAGTTAGCTAGATTAGTGCGTGCGTGCTTTGTAGCTACTCCCTTCGTTCCAAAATAGATGACCCAACTTTGTATTAAACTTTAGTACAAAGTTAGGTCATCTATTTTGGAACGGAGTTTAGTATAAAGTTGGGTCATCTATTTAGGAACGGAGGGAGTAGCTAGGTGTGTGTGCACCAGGTCTGAAAAACCCTCCCTTTTGTATTGGTCCGTGCCGGTGTGCTACCGAGCCACAAGCTTGTGTTGTAATAAGTGAGGCCGTTCGTGCGGCGAGGCATTTGTCACCGGAAAAGACCTTATGTCCAGTTTGCTTCTTCTTCGACCTTCGTCCGAGCGAATGAGAGAGAGAGAGAGCTCGCTAGGGCTTGTCCGGCATTCGGGTCGCAGGAGGCTACTTGGCATTTGTCACCGGAGGGTTTGTCCCAACAATTGTTATTGAAACCCCAAGACTCGAGGCAATGGCGCGGCGGCATGGCACGGCGTGGTGCAGCTTGCACACGGCGGCATGGCAGCATGGAGGTGCTGTGTGGCGGCGGAGGCCACGGTGGTACAGTCATGCGTAGACGTGTGTGGTGATGTCGAAAGGAGGCGTCCAATATGACGGTCAACAACGAGTCGTGTCAACATTAGAAAGAAAATTGTTAGCACTAATCTTGATCATGTTATTGAAGTTAGTATCCAAGTAGTTACTAGTTGTTTGCATGAACTTAGTTGGGCATGTTCGTGCGGTGCGTATGGTGGACTTTGCAGGCGCACAGTCGGTGCTGCGTCATGTAGCCGCGTGGGCTGCATGCGTGCATGTAGAGATTAGCTAGTTAGGCCGTTTAGTTAGTTAGCTAGAATAGTGCGTCCATGCGTGGTGGATAGCCAGGTATCTGTCGGGTATAAAAAACCTCGCAAACAATAAGTTTTGATAGATATATTTGACGCTACTACATATAGTACACGTTCATGCATATATACAATATAATATCTCTTACAATCCCTAATATCTATTTACCAAAATTACCTACCAACTCCGGATGGTATTCTTTGGTTTTAGATATGACCTCTTTGAATAAGAATCCCGCCATTTCCTTTTAATTGCTCGTGCGCGATCCTTTGGTAGGAGATCGTCCCGTATCTGTTCGATCTAATTTAAAGAAGGAGGTCAATATATATGAATGAAACTTAACACAACTGATGGTAATAAAATAAAATTGTGAATATTGCTTACTTAATCGAAGTTTTCCTAAAATTATGCCCTTCTCACAAGTTGTCGACGAATAAACTCGCAAACGTAGTATCGAATATGAATTATTCCCATCTGCCTGCCTCAAGCACTTTACAAGAATAGGGTTCAATCAAAATAATAATCAAGTATGATAATGGTATTGAAACTAGAATCAAAGAGATGTGTGAACCTAGCTAGTACTACTTACATTGAGTGGTCGAAATTGCAACTCCTCTTTTCATTCACCCCTAGCCTTCTCGGTGAATATTTTCCAAACCATGCCCGTCAAATAAAATGATTAAAGGAGTTATTAATTACTTGATATCAGAAAATGAATGGAAGTTGCCGATATAGTGCGATAATGATTGAAATTACCTCTGAAGCATTTCACTCAGGTCCGCATGCTTGCATGTAGAGATTAGCTGGTTAGGCCGTTTAGTTAGTTAGCTAGATTAGTGCGTCCATGCGTGGTAGCTAGCTAGGTATGGGTGTATCGTGTATAAAAACCCATCCTCTTAGTACTAGTCTCCGACAGTGTGTTGTCGAGGTATAATTTGTGCTAAACATGAGATTGTTCGTTGGCGTGGCACCGTTCGTGCGGCGAGGCATTTGTCGCTGGAAAAGCCTTGTGTCCAGTGTGTTTCAAATTCGGACACTTGCACTAGGATGCCCGGAGTATCCTCAAATTCGGCCTTAAGCAGGAGTTCGGGCCTCAAAATAAATTACTTGGAGGGGTATGACATATATAGATAATTTGAATTCCATATTGAAGCAAGAATGACATATATAGTGTCTGTCTATGCCATACTGAAGCAAGAAAATACAAATATACTCAAAACAAATAAGCAAGTAGAATATGTTTTTTTTTTGTTCCAGTAACCAAGCTATTATCGAAATAAGAAATTAAAAGCACGGTATGCACACCGATCGATGCTAACGGGGAAGTAGAAAAGGAGGCACATACACATATATGCCCTCCTATGATTATTTGCGGAAGAAAATTACACTGGCATAATGTTGGTCCTCAGTGAGGCGCCGAGTAGCAGAATCCTTAGTTATGTGCCAGCGAAGTAGAGTGGGGAAGGTCGTAGCTAGACGCAGTGGAACTTGCAGTAAGAGGTGCAGCAGGATGAGCACCCACGGGAGTAGTTGGCCTTGCAGGCCGTGCACGTCGGGGACTCGGCACAGATGCCGCACGAGCCGGTGAGGTCGCTGCAAGACCTTGCGCAAGTGCCTTCACAGTCATATCCACTACTTGTTTGCCTTCTGCAAAAACTGATGCAGTGCACCGAGCACTTCCATTTGTACGCTTGGAGGCAGCCCAAGCATGCCTGCGACCGGCTGCAGTCGGCGCCGCAAGGCCCCGCCCCGGCGAAGTTGGCGGCACTGCATGTCGAGTTGCACTGCGCTGCGCAGTCCGTACATGTCGTCGTCGCCGCCGCTGGGCATCCCATCTCCAGCAGGACGAGGAGCACCAGCATGGCCAACACAGCTGCACCGCTACTTGGTGAAGGCGCCATTGGTTAGCTAGTAAGAGTATATGGCAGAGAGCAAGACAAGAGACGACCTCGAGTGGAAGTGGTGTCCGTATATGATAGAGCGATCCTGCCTATTTATAGTCATTATTAGGTTACGGAGGGTGTACATAACTAGATACACCTTGTATCTATCCATCTATTTTTTTCCCCGAAGGATTTATCCATCCATCTCAAGAGCTAGAACATGGCTATGCATTTATATAAGCATGTTACTCAAGTTGACATTGTAGCAGCTCCATTCTTTATGATAGAGCGGTACTGGCAATTTATAGCCACTAGGTTACGTACTACTCCCTTCGTTCACAAATATAAGATGGTATACCTATTTTATTTTATTTGGATGTATATAGACGCATTTTAATGTGGTTGATAACTCATTTCAGTTTGCACGTAGTCTCTATTGAAATATTCAAAGCATCTAATATTTATGAACAGAAGGGGTACATAACTAGATATAGACCTTGTACCAATCCATCTTATACATGCATGTTACTGAAGTTCACTTTAGAAGGAGTAGCAGATCGACTCTTTACATACATATCCAGTACATCCAGACGAAGGTGGACGTGTAAGGTGGATGTGTAAGATGCCAGTTAACTATAACCAGCGAAGGCATTTCACACTTCCAGACGAATTACCTGGAAATTGTAGGTTTGACGATTTCAAACTCCAGTAAAAAAGAATTAGTGTAGAGCTATTGTCGTCGTCTTCGCCGTTTGTGTATTTATATCTATTTGCCTACTTGAGATGGAAGATGCTAGATGCAGTTTGCAGCTACCCATGCATGTAGTTGACCTGAAGAGGAGTAATTGCTGCGTTCTTTACATACTCCATCCGGTTCGATCTATAAGTCGGGCATGGACTTTTAGGTGTTCAATTTAGATAAAAATGTATTATATTTTACAAAATGTATATTTTTAGGTTCGTCGTCAAATATAGTTTCTAATGATATAACTTTTGTACCAGATATCATATATGTTTTACTAGTCAAATCAAAGACCTAAACACTTTTGCCCGACCTATAACTCTCCTCCCTGTTGGCCCATGGGACAAGTTAAATAGAGTGTATCAACGCCTCGAGCTTAACGAAGTAAAGTTTGACGAGTTCGTGTGCTAAAAGTCAAGGCCAGATCTGACAATTTAAGATTAGGAGCATCTTCAAGTTGTGGCACTTAACGTCCAAACCTGGATACAATGACCAGTATCTCGCTTACCGACGGACCTAGGACAAAAATGACCCAGTGTACATTGTAGAACCCAGGTTGGGGTAGCTAAGCTAGCTAATCACAAATCCTTAGTCACGAACTAACGGAGTAGAGTGGAGAAAGGCCAAACTAGAATCTAGCTAGGTACACGCAGTGGCTATTGCAGTACGCAGTGCAGTACGCGGTGCCATAGCCAACAACCAGGATTTCTCAGTTTCAGGAAATATGTGATAAAGTAAGAAACAACCCGTCAAAAACAGAAAACAATTATTGCAAAATCTCTGAGAGAGCATGATGCATTTTAGAGGCATCAATATTGTTTGTATCGGTGTGCTTAAAAAGTCTAGGGCCTGCTTAATTACATACTAAATAGAGATGTAAATGGCGGAATAAACTGCACCACAAGGCCCGTTTATAGTTCAATTTAGTTAGCTTCATAGATCGTTTCCCTCCAAAAAAACTTTATTGAACTGTTAGACCGATAAGTGGGCTTAAACAGGAATAAACGGGACCGGTTTACATCCCTATACCTAAAACACAATACAAAATAAACCAGATAAATATTCCAGAAATTCTCAACAACAAAAAATGTAAAACATCTAGTCATTAATTGTCGTGCCCCCATCATATTACGTAGTTCTTGATGGCTAAGATTTAAACCCTTTTTTTCTGGTGGGGATTGAAGTTCACCTCAAGGGCACTAAGGTCCAATCTTGGCCAATATGTTTTGGTCTCCCTTGTAACCTTATTACGTTTGTCTATTCATATTTTTTCTTCCATGATGTATGTATGCACAAGTCAATCCCTACCTGTTTATGTATTCCCATGAACATGCATCCTTCGTTACATACAATTTATATAGATTTTTTCCATTTAAAATTTCTTTTACATATGTCTTATCCATTCTTTTTTCCAACGAGAATTCACTTTATATAAGCATCTTCTATTATTACTTGTTACTAACAAACGTTCACCATCCACATAATCATGAAAAAAAATAGTACCACAGTTTAAGCTCACTGAACTTAGCCACCCTCGCAATGGATGAATAACATTACATTTTTCAATAATTTTATTCAACTTTATGCTATAAGAAAATATACCGATCCTTGCTTTTATCGTCCTATATTTTTTAGATTTTTTGTCTCATCTTGTTTCGGGGAGGGGGATTCAAGGAGATGATTATGGTCCTAAATATGGAGAGCTTTTAAAAGATAACTATTTGAGGAGTTAAACTGTAATTAAGAAGTCTGGGTCTTTGGATCGACATACTTTGACGATTGAGATCAGATAATGTTTAGCGCTAAATGCATTTGGTGCTAAACATTAAACAATTAATGTGGCCCATGTAAGGTTAAAAATATGTATGGGTAGGATGTATTTGGTTGTATGCTCTTCATGCTTTTATAGGGGTAGTAGATTGTATATTGATATAGAGCATCTTAATTGAGCATGATTGTCTTGTTGTACAATGTGTACCTAATCCATCTAATTTTCCAACTGGCCCACGAGCTTGACAAGACAGTTTTTCCAACTAGGGCATATGCACCCCCCCCCCCCCCCCCAAGAACAAACCATTTTCTTAACAAATGTTTTCTGTGACTGATATGGTCATGATCCATCCATCGTCTTTGTGTTGATTTATCTTGCGGGAGTGCGACTTGTATTTGACTCGATCGGCCAACCCATCCATCCTATGTGGCAAAATTTACAAGCAAGTCTAGAGAGGACGGGAAGCGGCATTGAATTAATCCATTTCGGTAATCTCATGAAAATCCCAGTCACGCCATCCCATGACACAAAATTACAAGTGTTTGGAGGGGTCATCCCACCTTCCGACATGAGATCTATCAATCTGCCACCATTTTGAATCTCCATATTTTGCATTTTTGAAAGTTGTTTACAGTCTCAATTAAAATATTGATAAAATCTTCAGTCATTTCAGACTAGTCAATTGTGAGAACCCTAACATTGATCATATGGCTCAGCTCTTCCACAATGTGAGCAGATGTGTAATACTATTGTCCCGAGCACTTCAAGGGATGTAAAGTTCCCCATTCCTTTTGGGAGTTTTGTTCTTGTATAAACACATAGGCATATCAGACATCTAAGTTGAACAACACTTTCAGGTAATTCTTTAGTTCATACTGAGATGTCGAATGCCTGCAAATGAGCTAACTTGCATATGTCTATTAAGAGCTCGGCAACACCTGCACCCATTAGCACTAACATCTTCACCTTTAACACTAGATAGCTTAGAAGTAGTAACTCATGAAATACTTAAAGATGACGCTAGTGATACTTTCACAATTACTAAGATCCAACACTCTTAGAAATCGGAAGCTTCAGAGAGTTGTCAACAAATCACAAGTGTAAGAAGAGAGAACACAAATAACCTCACTTTTGGTACGCTAGTGCTATTAAACTAATGGTCGTGAAACTTGGTCTACTAATATGAATCGATGACATGCGAATATTGAAGGAAATATGCCCTAGAGGCAATAATAAAGTTATTATTTATTTCCTTATTTCATGATAAATGTTTATCATTCATGCTAGAATTGTATTAACCGGAAACATGATACATGTGTGAATGCATAGACAAACAACATGTCACTAGTATGCCTCTACTAGACTAGCTTGTTAATCAAAGATGGTTATGTTTCCTAACCATGAACAAAGAGTTGTTATTTGATTAACAAGGTCACATCATTAGTAGAATGATCTGATTGACATGACCCATTCCATTAGCTTAGCACACGATCGTTTAGTATGTTGCTACTGCTTTTATCCATGACTTATACATGTTCCTGTAACTATGAGATTATGCAACTCCCGTTTACCGGAGGAACACTTTGGGTGCTACCAAACGTCACAACGTAACTGGGTGATTATAAAGGAGTACTACAGGTGTCTCCAAAGGCAGATGTTGGGTTGGCGTATTTCGAGATTAGGTTTTGTCACTCCGATTGTCGGAGAGGTATCTCTGGGCCCTCTCGGTAATGCACATCACTGAAGCCTTGCAAGCATTACAACTAATGAGATAGTTGTGAAGATGATGTATTACGGAACGAGTAAAGAGACTTGCCGGTAACGAGATTGAACTAGGTATTGGATACCGACGATCGAATCTCGGGCAAGTAACATACCGATGACAAAGGGAACAACGTATGTTGTTATGCGGTCTGACCGATAAAGATCTTCGTAGAATATGTAGGAACCAATATGGGCATCCAGGTCCCGCTATTGGTTATTGACCGAGAATAGTTCTAGGTCATGTCTACATTGTTCTCGAACCGTAGGGTCCGCACGCTTAAGGTTTCGATGACAGTTATTATGAGTTTATGTATTTTGATGTACCGAAGAAGTTCGAGTCCCGGATGTGATCACGGACATGACGAGGAGTCTCGAAATGGTCGAGACATAAAGATTGATATATTGGAAGCCTATGTTTGGAGTTCGAATGGTTCCGTAAAACAGGAATTTATCTGAGTACCGGAGGTTACGGAACCCCGGAGGTAAATGGGCCATAGTGGGCCTTAGTGGAAAGGAGAAGGGCCAGCCCTAGGTGGCGTGCGCCCCCCTTCCCTAGTCCTACTAGGACTAGGAAAGGGGCCGCCCCTCTCTCTTTCCCCTCCGGAATCCTAGTCCAACTAGGATTGGGGGGAATCCTACTCCCGAGGGAGTAGGACTCCCTAGCGCCTCCCTTGGCCGGCGGCCCCTCCCCTTGCTCCTTTATATACGGGGCAGGGGGCACCCTAGAACACACAAGTTTGATCTACGGATCGTTCCTTAGCCGTGTGCGGTGCCCCTCCACCATATTCCACCTCGGTCATACCGTCATGAAGCTTAGGCGAAGCCCTGCGCGGTGAAACATCAAGATCGCCACCACGCCGTCGTCGTCTTGTGAAACTCTCCCTCGACACTCGGCTGGATCGGAGTACGAGGGACGCCATCGAGCTGTACGTGTGTCAAGAACTCGGGGCGTCGGAGTAACGCGCCGGATCGGTCGGATCGCGAGGAGAACGACGACTACTTCCTCTACGTTGTGATCGCTTCCGCTTCGGGTCTACAAGGGTATGTAGACAACACTCTCCCCTCTCGTTGCTATACATCACCATGATCTTGCGTGTGCGTAGAAAATTTTTGAAATTACTACGTTCCCCAACAGTGGCATCCGAGCCTAGGTTTTTATGGTTTGATGTTTTGCACGAGTAGAACACAAGTGAGTTGTGGGCGATACAAGTCATACTACCTACCAGCATGTCATACTTTGGTTCAGCGGTATTGTGAGATGAAGCGGCCCAGACCGACATTACGCGTACGCTTACGCGAGACTGGTTTCACCGCTACGAGCACTCGTTGCTTAAAGGTGACTGGTGGGTGCCTGTCTCTCTCACTTTAGTTGAACCGAGTGTGGCTACGCCCGGTCCTTGAGAAGGTTAAAACGGAGTCTATTTGACGAAGTATCGTTGTGGTTTTGATGCGTAGGTGAGACTGGTTCTTGCTTAAGCCCGTAGCAGCCACGTAAAATTTGCAACAACAAAGTAGAGGACGTCTAACTTGTTTTTGCAGGGCATGTTGTGATGTGATATGGTCAAGACGTGATGCTATATTTTATTGTATGAGATGATCATGTTTTGTAACCGGTTATCGGCAATCGGCTGGAGCCATATGGTTGTCGCTTTATTGTATGCAATGCATCGCTCGTAATGCTTTACTTTATCACTAAGCGGTAGCGATAGTCGAGAAGCATAAGATTGGCGAGACGACAACGATGCTACGATGGAGATCAAGGTGTCGCGCGGTGACGATGGTGATCATGGTGGTGCTGCAGAGATGGAGATCACGAAGCACAAGATGATGATGACCATATCATATCACTTATATTGATTTGCATGTGATGTTTATCCTTTATGCATCTTATCTTGCTTTGATTGACGGTAGCATTATAAGATGATCTCTCACTAAATTATCAAGAAGTGTTCTCCCAGTATGCACCGCTGCCAAAGTTCGTCGTGCCCGGACACCACGTGATGATCGGGTGTGATAAGCTCACGTCCATCTACAACGGGTGCAAGCCAGTTTTGCACACGCAGAATACTCGGGTTATACTTGACGAGCCTAGCATATGCAGATATAGCCTCGAACACGGAGACCGAAAGGTCGAGCGTGAATCATATAGTAGATATGATCAACATAAGATGTTCACCATTGAAAACTACTCCATTTCACGTGATGATCGGTTATGGTTTAGTTGATTTGGATCACGTGATCACTTAGATGACTAGAGAGATGTCTGTCTAAGTGGGAGTTCTTAAGTAATATGATTAATTGAACTTAAATTTATCATGAACTTAGTCCTGGTAGTATTTTGCAAATTATGTTGTAGATCAATAGCTCGCGTTGTTGCTTTCATATGTTTGTTTTTGATATGTTCCTAGAGAAAATTATGTTGAAAAATGTTAGTAGCAATGATGCGGATTCGATCCGTGATCGGAGGTTTATCCTCATTGCTGCATAGAAGAATTATGTCCTTAATGCACCGCTAGGTGACAGACCTATTGCAGGAGCAGATGCAGACGTTATGAACGTTTGGCTAGCTCAATATGATGACTACTTGATAGTTTTGTGCACCATGCTTTATGGCTTAGAATCGGGACTTCAAAGATGTTTTGAACATCATGGACCATATGAGATGTTCCAGGAATTGAAGTTAATATTTCAAGAAAATACCCGAGTTGAGAGATATGAAGTCTCCAACAAGTTCTATAGCTAAAAGATGGAGGAGAATCGCTCAACTAGTGAGCATGTACTCAGATTGTCTGGGTACTACAATCACTTGAATCAAGTGGGAGTTAATCTTCGAGATAAGATAGTGATTGTGAGAATTCTCTAGTCACCATCACCAAGTTAATAGAACTTCGTGATGAACTATAGTATGCAAGGGATGATGAAAATGATTCCCGAGTTTTTCATGATGATGAAATCGATGAAGGTAGAAATCAAGAAAGAGCATCAAGTGTTGATGGTTGACAAGATCACTAGTTTCAAGAAAAGGGCAAAGGAAAGAAAGGGGAACTTCAAGTAGATTGACAAGCAAGTTGTCACTCCCACGAAGAAACCCAAAGCTGAACCAAAGCCTGAAACCGAAAGTGCTTACATCGCAAAGGAAATGGTCTTCGAAACGGAACTGCCCTAAATATTTGGTGGATAAGGAGGATGGCAAAGTGAAAAAGGGTATATTTGATATACAGGAATTTTATGTGTGCTTTACTAGTGTTTATAGCAACCCTCGGTATTTGGTACTGGTTCAGTTGCTAAGAGTAGTAACTCAAACGGAGTTGCGAATAAATGAAACTAGTTAAGGGTGAAGTGACGATGTGTGTTGAAAGTAGTTTCAAGATTGATATGATCATCATCGCACACTCCCTATACTTTCGGGATTAGTGTTGAACCTAAATAAATGTTATTTGGTGTTTACGTTGAGCATGAATATGATTTGATCGTGTTTATTGCAATACGGTTATTCATTTAAGTAAGAGAATAAACTGTTGTTCATTTACATGAATAAAACCTTATATGGTTACACACCCAATGAAAATGGTTCATTGGATCTCGATCGTAGTGAACACATATTCATAATATTGAAACCAAAAAAAATACAAAGTTAATAATGATAGTGCAACTTATTTTTGGCACTGCCGTTTAGGTCATATTGGTGTAAAGCGCATGAAGAAACTCCATGCTGATGGGATTTTGGAATCACTTGATTATGAATCACTTGATGCTTGCGAACCGTGCCTTTTGGGCAAGATGACTAAAACTCCGTTCTCCGTAACAATGGAACAAGCTACTGACTTATTGGAAATAATACATACCGATGTATGCGATCCAATGAGTGTTGATGCTCGTGGCAAGTATCGTTATTTTATGACCTTCACAAGATGATTTGAGCAGATATGGGTATATCTACTTGATGAAACATAAGTCTGAAATAGTTGAAAGGTTCAAAGAATTTCAGAGTGAAGTGGAAAATCATCGTAACAAGAAAATAAAGTTTCTGTGATCTGATCACGGAGACGAATATTTGAGTTACGAGTTTGGTCTTCAATTAAAACAATGTGGAATAGTTTCACAGCTCACGCCACCTGGAACACCACAATGTTATGGTGTGTCCAAACATCGTAACCGCACTTATTGGATATAGTGCAATCTATGATCACTACAAGAAATATGTCAACTTATGACCTTCTGTCAGTGACCCTCGAAGAATTGGTCATAAATCTATGACCATTTTAGACCAATTGGTCAAAAGCTGTTCAGGGGGCTCCAAACCTCGAACCATTGCACCATTTTGGTCGAAGGTCGTAATTTCCTACACGAAATGGTCACAAAGCAAATAGTGCTAGTCCGCTGCCTTATTTCTAGTTGTTAACGACCAATATAGATGGTCATAGCCTTGTAAATTGTGGTGGGTTGCTATGACTAGGCGCCACCTCATCAGTTTTGCCTATGTGTCATGTCCATGTGGCAGTTTTTGCCCTAGGTTGTGAAGCAACCTATATTTCTGTCATTCCCAAAATTCCCAAAAAAATCTCATAAATTCTTTGGGTCATATCTTCGTCAAATATGTAAAAACCTTCCTTGCCTAGTTCAAAAATAATTCAAAATATTCATTTTCCTATTTTGTTCAGAGTAACAGTTTGTGAAGGAAGTACCACTTTGGCATGTCCAAATAGTATCCATTTTCTACAGTGCTTTCCTATACTCAAATAACCATCCTCCACCAAATGCCAGCTCAATCCATTCATTATTTTGAGCCGAGCTTCAACATTCGTATTTATGTCCAGTGTGGTGGTTTGCAAAGCAAGTACCACCTAGGCTCCTCCTTTTGAGCTGAAAATTTGTGAAAACGGTCTTCTTAGTAACTGATCATCCTCAGCCAAAACTCACGCCCATTATTCATGTACATTTCCGCACCACTAATCAAACACTTGGCTGCTAATTCATGTTTGAGCATCGATTGGTCTCCTCATGAGAATCTTATGTTGTAATTTTCTTCCTAGCACCAACCTGGGTGTGCCCAACCCACTAGACATGCCTAGGTCGCCTGAACACATGGCAACGCCACGGTCACGCTGGTGACCACGCCAAGGCATGCGAGTTCTGGCGCTCTAGAGTTGTGGCCCTCGGCCACCGCCCAAACCTCGACGTATCGCCACCAAACCATGTATTTATGATTAAATAGGTCCTTATGTAACTAGAAATGATTTTTGGAAAAATACATAGCAAACTATGAGGCATTGCAGTTCAAATTTGACCCGCTTCCAACCGAATCGGCAGAAATTTGTCTTTTTCACGAGAGGTGGATCAAAATTTTTACACCAGACCATTTTGTCAATTGTGCATTAAATATGGCCTAGTATTTTATAAAATGATTTGGTCCAATTTTGCAACAATTATTTGGTAGTTCCTTCACAAAAAACCTCCTTTCGCACTCGAAAAATGGAAAATGGTTTTTTCGTCCAACGAAAATGAAAACTTCCTTAGGCAACATTGTTTGCTATTCCAATATGCACCCTTGTGCACAATATGATATCATTTGAACAAACTATGCCATGAATGTGGCCATAAGATTGATCATTTGGCTTGAAAGCCATGAATCTTCACACTTGATAGCTCATTTCTGAGAACACTTTTTTAAAATAATTACCGTATTACAAGTTTATTATTTTTCCTGGAAACTTGGTCACATATAATGACACAATGCGAAGGTTTTCCAATTTTTTGATTTTTTTTGAATTTTTTATGCCCGTTTTAATATGCGGTCAAAACGGCGGGCTTGACCGTTCCTAGCTAGTGGTTGAATCTTGGAATTTTTTTGGTGTTTCTATGATTAAATAGATACCTATGTACCTAGAAATGATTTTTGGAAAGAATAAAGAGCAAACTATGAGGCAGCTACAGTTCAAATTTGACCCGTTTTCAGCTGAATCGACGATAATTTGTCTTTTTCATCAGTGGTGGATCAAAACTTTTTTCACCCAACCATTTTGTCAATTGTGCATTAAATATGTCCTAGTATTTTATAAAAATGATTTGGTCCAATTTTGCAACAATTATTTGGTAGTTCCTTCACAAAAAAACCTCCTTTCGGGCACTCGAAAAATGGAAAATGGTTTTTTCGTCCAATGAAAATAAAAACTTCCTTAGGCAACATTGTTTGCCATTCCAATATGCACCCTTGTGCACAATATGAGATCATTTGAACAAACTATGCCATGAATGTGGCAATAAGATTGATCATTTGGCTTGAAAGCCATTGATCTCCACACATGATAGCTCGTTTCTGAGAACACTTTTTTAAAATAATTGCCGTATTACAAGTTTGTTATTTTTCCTAGGAACTTGGCCACATATGATGACACAATGCGAAGGTTTCCCAATTTTTTGATTTTGTTTGAATTTTTATGCCTGCTCCAAAATGCGGTCAAAACGGCGGAATGACCGCTCCTAGCTAGTGCTTGAATCTTGGATTTTTTGGTGTTTGTCTGATTAAATAGATACTTATGTACCTAGAAATGATTTTTGGAAAAATAAAGAGCAAACTATGAGGCAGCTACAGTTCAAATTTGACCCGCTTTCAAATTGAATCGACGATAATTTGTCTTTTCATCGGTGGTGGATCAAAACTTTTTCACCCAACCATTTTGTCAATTGTGCATTAAATATGTCCTAGTATTTTATAAAAATGATTTGGTCCAATTTTGCAACAATTATTTGGTAGTTCCTTCACAAAAAAACCTCTTTTCAGGCACTCGAAAAATGGAAAATGGTTTTTTCGTCCAACGAAAATGAAAACTTCCTTAGGCAACATTGTTTGCCATTCCCATATGCACCCTTGTGCACAATATGAGATCATTTGAACAAACTATGCCATGAATGTGGCAATAAGATTGATCATTTGGCTTGAAAGCCATTGATCTCAACACATGATAGCTCGCTTCGAGAACACTTTTTAAAATAATTGCCGATTACAAGTTTGTTACTTTTCCTAGGAACTTGGCGACATATGATGACACAATGCGAAGGTTTCCCAAATTTTGATTTTTTGAATTTTTATGCCTGCTCCAAAATGCAGTCAAAACGGCGGAATGACCGTTCCTAGCTAGTGCTTGAATCTTGGAACTTTTTGGTGTTTCTCGGATTAAATAGATACTTATGTACCTCGAAATGATTTTTGGAAAAATAAATAGCAAACTATGAGGCAGCTACAGTTCAAATTTGACACGCTTCCAAATTGAATCGACGGCAATTTGTCTTTTTCACCGAGGTGGATCAAAGCTTGTGACACCAAACTATTTGGTCAATTATGCATTAAATATGGCCTAGTATTTTATAAAATTCATTTGGTCCAAAGTTGCAACAATTATTTGGTAGGTCCTTCACAAAAGCTCATTTAAAACACTTAAAATGAAAAAAATGATTTAAAAGAACTCATTTCTCATAACTCTTTAAAAAATATTTATCTTATTTCAGTTTATTATTATTCCTGAAAACAATAGTCAAATTTGCTGACACAATAGAAAGTTTTTTTTTCAAATTTTTAGGTCATAATAAAATAGCTAACATGATTTAGCACATAATTTTAGTCGGTTATGACCAATTTAAATAGTCAAAATATCATACCTGTATACTGTGTTCTGATTGGTCCAGGGGCCTCTCACGCGGATCATGGGTAAATCACCGTCAGATCCCCTGGATCCAACGGCCCGCACCAAACATGGATGTGTCCCCGAAACCCTAGCTCTGTCCTGTGGTCATTTTCCATCCACCCCCCCCGCCTCCATTCTTTCCCTCGCTCTCTACTCCTCCTCTCCCCTTCCAGATCCGGCGGAGCTCCTCTCGATCCCCTCCCCTTCCTCCCCGCTAGCTGTCGCACCCATTCTCTCCAGATCCAATCCAAGCCCCCCCTCGTCCACCGTTCCCTTCCTCCGCCGTTGATGTTCGCGCTCAAGGCCTCCGCCTCACCCGCCCTCGCCATTGCCTCCTCGGCGGGTTGCCCTTCTTAGCGTCTGCCTCCCATGGCGCCGAGGGCAGCGCCACCGCTGCCGGGAGGGTCTCGCCCACGGGCGCACCGCGACCTGCTCCACCCGCCGCCCCGCCTCGGAGTCGACGCCAAGGCCATCCCGCCCACCAGTCAGGATCCCGCGCTGGGTTCGTCGTCAAGGTCCCCGCCGTCTCCAAGTTCTTTGTCAAGGTCCCGACATCCTCTCCTCACCCCTAGATCGGAATCGGCGCCTCCCTCCGCCGCCGGCCGCCATGTCGCCGTCTCTGCTCAAGGTCAGCTCCCCTCCCTCCCCCTCTCTCCTCTCTTTCTCGTTGCACGGTGCGGGTGGAGGTTGCTGAATTGACCTTGTTTTTTTGCTTGGTTCCTTCCTGCTGCAGGGGCTCACCAAGTCGCTGGCCATGACCGTGCTCTCCGAGGTCGGCGACAAGACCTTCTTCACCGCCGCGGTACCCCACCCCACCTCACCTCCCCTCGCTCATGTTCCGCTGCTGTACAAGAGACGCCGGACTGCTGTCGTCCTCCGCTCCTACTTGGCTGCTGAGGTACTCCCGGATCTCGTCCATGAATCTCTCTCCCCGCTCCGGCCCTCCCCCTTGACAAATTTCCTCACAATTCATTCTGCAGTATAGGTGTTCGTTCGTTCTTCCTGCTCCAGGCATCCGGTGGCCGTCCTCCTCCTCTTCTCCACGCCATCCATGGCCACACCAAAGGTAACACTCCGATCTGGTTCGTGTGTATTCTGCTATTGTGCAGCCTGTTTGTGGGGTTGTCAGCAAGCCATGGTGTAGATTAGGATGTGCCCATTCAATCTAAATTGATGGGTTATGCCTACTGGTTTCAGATTTGTTCCTCTTGTAGTCTGTCTCATATATGATGTAATGCTTTGTGTTGGTTAGTGCTGCTCTATTGTATTGATGATGTATGAAATTCACTCTTGTGCTAGTTGCAAGTTCGAGAATCTGAAAACTAGTGTGATGACAATGACCGTTCAGAATGTGAATCTCTGATGCGGGCAGGTAGAGCATGAGGGGAGAAAATCCTTCTGTTTGCACACTTTAAATTAGTAGTATCATATTGCTTACTTTTTTACACCATATTTATGTACGGTTAATGTCGTCTCATCAACTATGAAGAGAATTGGTGGTGGTTAGGGTGTTCTGTTTCTAGTTTTAGGTTGTGATGAGATGCATGTTTGCATGCTTGTGCTTGATGTTGATCATCTGGTGCATTAGTATGTAGTTCTCATTGTCAGTTCTTGTTTTCTTGATTCATTTATACTATATGATTCAGGTTTTATACTTTGCCAGTAGGTAGCTCATACTGCCCGCTTGCTTCTGCTTTGAACATTGTGGTCTGCATGCTTTAGTCACGGTGTTGCAATTATATACCACATAATTCTACACCATGTGGTGGACTTAATTATCTTAGTGACTTCATTTGAGTGTGTATTTCTGTTAATTCTAAGCTTCTGTTGCTGTGAAAATGTACCTCACTAACCGTCTGTCTATTTATTGTGTACTTCTTGCATGAGAAGGTGACTAGTGATGCGGCTCGCCAAGCAGCAGTAGGGGAAGGGGGTCTCCTGCTCGAGGAGGCGGAGGAGTAGGGGCGTGCCCAGCCGGCAGCCCTATCCTGCTTGTGGCGGAGGGGCAGGAGGGGTCTGCTCCTCTGCTTCCATTGTGATCGGCAGTAGCTCCTCCATTTCCGCCTCTCTCCTGTGCTCACTACTCGCTGCTAAGTCGATTTAATATGTGATGCACTTGTCCCAAGGAATTTTAGAGGGATCTATATGAACAAGTCATGTTTTTTATTTTATTTTATTTAGGTTGTTAGTTACCAAACAGAGAGAGAAGATGAGCTCATGCTTGGATTTTTTTCTGCCAGCACATGATTTGTATGTATGCAATCATCATCTTGCGTGTGCAAGCTGGTTCCTTGCTTGGGCATCGCGTCGATGACCAAGTGTTAGTGCCGATTTGTTGTGGTGGTGCTCATCTGGCCATTGATTTCTTGCTGATAATTTGTCTCTTCCACTTGTTTGTTTTTACTAAAACCTTCGTTTGCATGTTTCTAAAATACAGAGAAGAACACCATGTGTTCTGGTAAAATATTTGTTGGCTATGATATGAAATTCCATGATGTGTGTTGTTTCAGTTTCTGTAGCTACAACAAAGTCCCAGTTTACTCTGTACTTGCTCCTGATGATTGCTAGCTAAATTTACAGCGGCTGTGTCCAGGAGGAGAGCAGCGGGCTGGAGCAGCCGCCGCTGGTTTTCTTACTGTTTTTTAAATGTCACAACTTACTATGCCGCTACCTAGTAAAAACCAACTTACTATGCCGCTACCTAGTAAAATTATTTTTGTGTTTGATGCATGTCCTATCTTACTTCGTGCTTATACATTTTGTTCTGTACCTAACTTATATTGGAAGCTGACTATTCTGTAAGATGGATCTAACCATCATTAAGTGCATAAGTTTTCAAGATAATTCGCAACTGCATTAAAAAATTCTAGTGGGAGTTATACATGTTTTCTCATGATAGATTGATCTGGACTGAAACATGATTTTGCACCCCGTTTTCTGTCGACAAATATACAAGTTATACAAGTTATATCAGCAAGTTACTGTATGTGTTAGAGAAATCAGTGTTGATTTATCTGTTCTTTTTTTCTTTCTAATTTTTGCATGAGAGAAAACTGGTGTAGCTAGCTGGATTATGCAGCCATGAATCAGGAAGTAGCATATTCAGTTTTACTAATAGAAAATAAATGTATTAAAACTTTAAAAACTGCATAATAAGTGCTTGTTCATGTTTGGTTTTCTCTAAACTTTGTTTGTATGATTGAGGGCAAATTTACTTGGTTCTTTTCTCTAAATTGTGCTTGGAACATTCATTTTTATGATCTAAAATTGCCTTCCTGTGATGATGCAGGTGCCCAGTTTGTGCTCGCTACCGAAGGAGCTCCATGTTGAAGAAGATTGAAGAGCACCAGGGTTAACACCATGGCAGCTTGTAGAGCTTGTAGAGCTTGTATATGTATAGAGCTTGTAAATGTATCACGTGTAGAGCTTGTAAAGTATATGTTATTTGTACAATAGGAGCTCTGTACTGAATCTGCCTGATAATATTTGGAGTATTATGTGTGTGTTTTGTTTGTGCCAATTTAAATACAGGTTATTTATTTACTGTTAGATTGAAATATGAAGAATAAGAACTTGCTTGCTGGGACCCACGTACCTGAACCTGACATCTGGGACCCATTTGACTAGTGGACCTTTTTTATATTACAAAAAAACTAAAACTTTCTAGCAGAAAAGGCCACGGCCCCAAAATGAGAAGGCTTAATTGTTGGGCTTGGCCCATCTACCTAGCCAAAATTAATATGAGAAAAACACAAATAGGTCAATTGTTGGGCTAGGCCCATGTAGAAAACCGAATTGGACCGGCTGAATCTTGTGCCACATCAGCTTGCCACGCTGGATGCCTACGTGGGCTGGGAGGTTGCTAGTGACCAAAATTTGGTCAAAGAACCAACGACCTTTTACATATCACGAGAAGGTCGCTATAGTCGATTAATGACCCTCACTTTTGACCTTCTGTTTTTGGTCACAAAAAGGTCGCAAATGAAAAACTATGACCTTTCAGCGACCAATAGTGAGGGTCACAAGTTGACATATTTCTTGTAGTGGATGTTTCTTACCGATTTACCAATATCGTTTTGGGATCATGCATTAGAGACAGCTGCATTCACGTTAAATAGGGCACCATCTAAATCCGTTGAGACAACACTATATGAACTGTGGTTTAGCAAGAAACCAAAGTTGTCGTTTCTTAATGTTTGGGGCTGCGATGCTTATGTGAAAAAGTTTCATCCTGATAAGCTCGAACCCAAATCGGAGAAGTACGTCTTCATAGAATACCCAAAGGAAATAGTTGGGTACACCTTCTATCACAGATCCGAAGGCAAGATATTCGTTGCTTAAGATGGATCCTTTCTAGAGAAGGAGTTTCTCTCGAAAGAAGTGAGTGGGAGGAAAGTGGAACTTGATGAGGTAATAGTACCTTCTCCCTTACTTGAAAGTAGTCCGTCGCAGAAACCGGTTTCTGAGACACCTACACCAAGTAGTGAGGAAGTTGATGATGTTGATCATGAAACTTCAGATCAAGTTACTACGTAACCTCGTAGATCAACCAGAGTAAGATCCGCACTGTGAGTGGTACGGTAATCCTGTTCGAAATCATGCTACTAGATCATGATGAACCTACGAACTATGAAGAAGCGATGGTGAGCCCAGATTCCGCAAAATGGCTTGAGGCCATGAAATCTGAGATGGGATCCATGTATGAAAACAAAGTATGGACTTTGGTTGACTTGCCCGAGGGTAGGCAAGCAATAGAAAACAAATGGATCTTCAAGAAGAAGACTGACGCTGACGGTAATGTTACTGTCTATAAAGCTCGACTTGTCGCAAAAAGGTTTTCGACAAGTTAAAGGGATTGACTACGATGAGACCTTCTCACCCGTAGCGATGCTTAAGTCCGTCCGAATCATGTTAGCAATTGCCACAATTTATGAAATTTGGCAAATGGATGTAAAAACTGCATTCCTGAATGGTTTTCTGGAGGAAGAGTTGTATATGATGCAATCAGAAGTTTTTTTATTTCGATCCAAAGGGAGCTAACAAAGTGTGCAAGCTCCAGCGATCCATCTATGAACTGGTGCAAGCATCTCGGAGTTGGAATACACGCTTTGATAAGTGGATCAAAGCATATAGTTTTATCTGAGACTTGCGGTGAAGCTTTGTATTTACAAGAAAGTGAGTGGGAGCACTACAGCATTTCGATAAGCATATGTATGACATAATGTGGATCGAAATAATGTAGAATTATTCAGTAAAGCACAAAGGAGTGTTTGAAAGAAGTTTTTCAAAGAAAGACCTCGGTGAAGCTGCTTGCATATTGAGCATTAAGATCTATAGAGATAGATCAAGACGCTTGATAAGTTTTTTCAATGAGTACATACCTTGACAAGATTTTGAAGTAGTTCAAAATGGAACAGTCAAAGAAAGAGTTCTTGCAGATTACAAGGTGTGAAATTGAGTAAGACTCAAAACCCGACCACGGCAGAAGATAAAAAGAGAATGAAAGTCATTCCCTATGCCTTGGCCATAGGTTCTATAAAGTATGCCATCTGTGTACCAGATCTATTGTATACCCTGCACCTTTGAGTTTGGCAAGGAGTACAATAGTGATCTAGGAGTAGATCATCGACAGCGGTCAAAATTATCCTTAGTGGAATAAGGATATGTTTCTCGATTATGGAAGTGACAAAAGGTTCGTCGTAAAGGGTTACGTCGATGCAAGTTTTGACACCAATCTGGATGACTCTAAATCTCGATCTAGATACATATTGAAAGTGGGAGTAATTAGCTAGAGTAGCTCCGTGCAGAGCATTGTAGACATAGAAAATTTGCAAAATACTTAACGGATCTGAATGTGAAAGACCCGTTGACTAAGATTCTCTCACAAGCAAAACATGATCACACCTTAGTACTCTTTGGGTGTTAATCACATAGTGATGTGAACTAGATTACTAAATCTAGTAAACCCTTTGGATGTTGGTCACATGGCGATGTGAACTATGGGTGTTAATCACATGATGATGTGAACTATCGATGTAAATCACATGATGATGTGATCTAGATTATTGACTCTAGTGCAAGTGGGAGACTGAAGGAAATATGCCCTAGAGGCAATAATAAAGTTATTATTTATTTCCTTATTTCATGATAAATGTTTATCATTCATGCTAGAATTGTATTAACCGGAAACATGATACATGTGTGAATGCATAGACAAACAACATGTCACTAGTATGCCTCTACTAGACTAGCTTGTTAATCAAAGATGGTTATGTTTCCTAACCATGAACAAAGAGTTGTTATTTGATTAACAAGGTCACATCATTAGTAGAATGATCTGATTGACATGACTCATTCCATTAGCTTAGCACACGATCGTTTAGTATGTTGCTACCGCTTTTATCCATGACTTATACATGTTCCCGTAACTATGAGATTATGCAACTCCGTTTACGGAGGAACACTTTGGTGCTACCAAACGTCACAACGTAATCGGGTGATTATAAAGGAGTACTACAGGTGTCTCCAAAGGCAGATGTTGGGTTGGCGTATTTGAGATTAGGTTTTGTCACTCCGATTGTCGGAGAGGTATCTCTGGGCCCTCTCGGTAATGCACATCATGAAGCCTTGCAAGCATTACAACTAATGAGATAGTTGTGAAGATGATGTATTACGGAACGAGTAAAGAGACTTGCCGGTAACGAGATTGAACTAGGTATTGGATACCGACGATCGAATCTCGGGCAAGTAACATACCGATGACAAAGGGAACAACGTATGTTGTTATGCGGTCTGACCGATAAAGATCTTCGTAGAATATGTAGGAACCAATATGGGCATCCAGGTCCCACTATTGGTTATTGACCGAGAATAGTTCTAGGTCATGTCTACATTGTTCTCGAACCGTAGGGTCCGCACGCTTAAGGTTTCGATGACAGTTATTATGAGTTTATGTATTTTGATGTACCGAAGAAGTTCGGAGTCCCGGATGTGATCACGGACATGACGAGGAGTCTCGAAATGGTCGAGACATAAAGATTGATATATTGGAAGCCTATGTTTGGAGTTGGAATGGTTCGGGAAAACAGAATTTATCTGAGTACCGGAGGTTACGGAACCCCGGGAGGTAAATGGGCCATAGTGGGCCTTAGTGGAAAGGAGAAGGGCCAGCCCTAGGTGGTCACAGCCCCCCCTTCCCTAGTCCTACTAGGACTAGGAAAGGGGCCGCCCCTCTCTCTTTCCCCCAGGAATCCTAGTCCAACTAGGATTGGGGGAATCTACTCCGGAGGAGTAGGACTCCCGGGCAGCGCCTCCCTTGGCCGGCCGGCCCCCCCCTGCTCCTTTATATACGGGGCGGGGGCACCCTAGAACACACAAGTTTGATCTACGGATCGTTCCTTAGCCGTGTGCGGTGCCCCCTCCACCATATTCCACCTCGGTCATACCGTCATGAAGCTTAAGCGAAGCCCCGCGCCGTGAAACATCAAGATCGTCACCACGCCGTCGTCTTGTGAAACTCTCCTCGACACTCGGCTGGATCGAGTACGAGGGACGCCATCGAGCTGACGTGTGTCAAGAACTCGGGGCGTCGGAGTAACGGCGCCGGATCGGTCGGATCGCGAGGAGAACGTACGACTACTTCCTCTACGTTGTGATCGCTTCCGCTTCGGGTCTACAAGGGTATGTAGACAACACTCTCCCCTCTCGTTGCTATACATCACCATGATCTTGCGTGTGCGTAGGAATTTTTTTGAAATTACTACGTTCCCCAACAAATATTCCTTTGCAAGTTAGGTGTGTGTAACCCGACATTATCCAATATGGAGACAACATTTTCTTCACTTGATAATGGGAAAATAAAATGAGATAATGACATTGGTGGTCATTGCATTTGAAATGAAAGCATGATATGGTCACTAGACTTCAGAATACGCTCATTACAGTCACTATATATGTTTTTGTGGTGATTCTACGGTCAATGGCTCACCGTGGAGCATCGTATTCCACTCTATTGACCGGTCAAATGATCTATGTGGCACTTACTACAGCATTGATGACCATGTTCCATCTATGCCTTATGGGCCACACCTTTGGCAGAAGAAAATAGAGATAATAAACATGTCTTACGATAAGCAAAAAAATCATAATGATTTAGCCACAATATAGGAACAAAAAGATCGTTGTACAATGTACCTAACCATTTGTAAATATAGGAAGGAAGCCTACTATCTAATCATTATAAATCAATCAAGTATGATGGGGGCATATGCCCCCCCCCCCCTCCCAAAAAAGAATACATCATTTTGATGCTAAATTGTACTAGAAAATTTTGGCAAGTATTCATATGACGTACCAAAAAGAACTTTGGCTGCCATGATGATAGAATATGAAATGCTTTCATAAACATGAAAAATTAGGAAAAAAAATAAAAATGAGGTGTAAAGTAAGAAACGTAAAATTATTAAAATAAATGATCCTCGTGGATTTAAGAAGTGTTGCTTGAGTGTTAAAAATGTGTCCATTGTGAAACTAAAAATGTTCGTGTGTTCCAAAAAAGTTTGTTGTGGACTAAAAAATATTCATCATGTATTGAATTTGTTTTCATATTGTAATTAACAAAATATATATCATGTATTTTAGAATTTTAGCATGTAGTTGAAAAACTTCATGTACTTAAAGAAGTGTTCATGTATTACAATATCCAGTAATTAGAAAACCTATAAAAAATTATCAAGTAAGTTTTAAACAATTTATCATGTAATTTTATTTATATTTTTAAAAGTGGTTGCACATTTAGAAAATATACTAATATATTTAAAATATGAAAATTAATTTGAAGGAAATTTCATAATTAAATGTCCACTCTGTTAAAAAAATGTTTATATAATTATAAGGAAATTTCATAAGTTTGAAAAGTGTTTGTATACATATAGCAAAATGTAAACATGTCCAAGATAAATTGTTCACATCATTCTAGAAAGATCCATTTATTTTACCCTAGATAATGAAGGAAAAAACTTAAATGGAAATTGGATAAAAAAGAAACAACATGAATAAAACAAAAGGTGAAATAGAAACCCAAAAAATAGGGAAGGAATAGAAACAAGATTTTAGAAAAGAACCACCAAAATACTCTAATAATCAGATAAGTAACAACTTCAGAAAAACCATAATAGAATAAACCTGCTTCAAAACAAAAAAAACATGAAAAATAACCTTGCATTGTTACTGGCCTGGCGCAGTCTAAAGCTTTCTATATCGTGTACTTAGTCAGATAAAATACTAGCAGCTAGTTTTTCTTTTTTGAGGGATTACTAGCGGCTAGTTGGGAGGGGACCCTCGCGTGAAGAGGACCCCAGATGGTCCGGGACAGGAGCACATGAGGCCACCGCCTCATTTTTCCTTTTTTTTCACGTTTTCATTTTTTTTTCTTTTTGCATTATTTTTTAACTTCTGTTTATACTTTACAATATCGTATAAATAGTATAGACAAAATATTTATGAAGTATAAAAAAATACAATCTGTATGAATTTTTTCATAACATATTTAAAAAGTATTAAACAGTAATTTGATAAAATCTGGATAAATTATGTGAAAATATTAATCAAACATTTGAAAATGTTAAAAGTGTTTAAAAATATGACCATTTATTAAAAAATAATGAATTTTTTATCATGTATACAATAACGTTAACCAAGAAATTGAAAAATTGTTGAACAAGTATTTTGAAATTTTGACCAGGCATTTAAAAATATTTAATTTGATATAAAAATATTGACCATGTATTTTAGCAAATAATTTGTAATTGAAAAATGTTAATCAAGCATTAAAAAAATTAGAAGTTTGTTGACTACAAAGTTAATCTTGTGTTTGAATTTCTTTAAAGTAATTATGGGAAAAAAATGGACCATGTATTACAAAAATGTTAAATTTGTATTTCAAAATGTACGACGTGTATTAGAAAAGTGTATTCGATATATACCAACAATGTGTATAGGGAAACAATGAAACCCGGTTGAAAACAAAAGAAAACAGATGAAAAATGAGAAAAACCAAAGAAAAGAAAAAATGATGAAAACCGAGAAATAGACAAAGAAAACCGCAGCAAAACGAATGGAAAAAGAAAGAAAGGAAAAACCAGTCAAACCGAGAAAGAAACGAATAAAACAGGTGAAAATGAAGGAAAATTATCCGGAAAGCCAGTGAAACCTGGCTTTTCAAGTTGCTCACGCCCTACTAATATAACACGAACAGGATGATGACTAATTAGTGGCGAGCGGCGTTACGCAACATAGAACCCTGCCCTCTACCTTTTTCTTTACTCTATTTCATTTATGCGTGCTAATTGGCCGGCCTGTTTCTGTAGACACATGACGCAAGAGAAGCTATTGTCTCGCTGTAAGCAAGTCATAGCTTGGCGAGTTAGGAGCGCCACTTCAGCGCGAAACCGTCGAGTGATAGGATAGTGATCGCGCCTGAGATCTCCGACGTGGGCCGAAGTCCCGGTAAGCAATAAGGCGGGATGGTTACCATCGGTTTTAGGAAGTATCCAACTGTTTTTTGTTTGTTTGTTTGCACTGTTTGTTCTTTGCTAGTTTTTCATTATATATTTTTGCATTCTTTCTGGTACTCCTTCAGTTTTTGTATTTTATTTTTTACTTTTTGCAGGCTTTCTCTATTCTAAAATTCTTGAACATTAATATATTCATGAATATATATAAATTTTAAATTATTTTCAAATTAGTGATTTTTATGAATTGACAAATTTCAAAATTTTCGAAATAAATGGAAGTTCATGGAAGTTTATTGAAAGTAAACAACTTTTGAAATTCGTGAATATTTTTTTTCAATTTCTAACTTTTTTTCTAAATTTATGATAAGTTTTTTTAATTTCTGAACTTTTTTGAACTCATGATATTTTTTCGAAACTCATAAATTTGTAAAAAATGGTGAAATTATTGAATTGCTGAATTTTTTTGAATTTAAATTTTTTTCAAAAGTCATGAACTTTTTATGAATTCACAAAATTTCCCCATGATCGCAAGCATTTGTTCTATGTGCTTCTTTGGCTGGTTTTTTGATTTTCCCAATTTTCATATTTTTCTCTATTTCATCGTTTAAAAAAAATATCCAACATACTTTTTAGAAAACTTTATTGTGTATTGCAAAAAAGTTCACATACGTAGGCAATATGTATATAAAAGGTGTTCGTAAATTACAAATTTGTTCAGTGTGTATATTAGAAAATGTTCACCATATATCACAAAAATGTTTATAGCGGAGAAACCAATAAGAAAAAGATAAAAAATTGAAACTAAAAAATCCAGAAGAAAAACTCTACGTGGAATAAAAAAAGGCAGGTCAACATCACCCGCGTGAAGCATAGCCGCCAGAACGGCTTCGCGGACGTCAATTGCCGTGTGCCAGCAACCTCAGAAGCATCAAATCTAGGCAAAGGAAATGCCAGGACATTCCCCCGAGCTCGCGTCGAGCACACCAACGTGTGCCACCGCACGGCCACGGTGCCCCGCGCTACTCACCCTGTGCCGGCGGGCCCTAATTTGTGATGGCCGCCACACTAAGGCCGCTTCGGCCACACCCCTCGACCACCACCAGCCGCCGACCACTTGCCACCGTGTTGCGACATCTTTACAGCATGGCCAGGGAGAGCCGTCCCTGGTCACTGCATGCAGGCAATCTAACCTTTGCCGCCTCAGTTGCTCCAGCCAGTTGCCGCCACCCCCAGCCACCTTCGGCAGCTGGGCCTGCCGCCACGATGGCCAAGGCTGGCAGTAGTGGCGGCGAGAGAGTGGTGGCGAGGGTTTCTCAGGCTATTCTCGGTCACACGGAAGCTGATTCGTTCTTTGCGCGCATATGCAGTTTACTGTGCACCTTAGCAATGACTATTTTCTGTTGATTCATAGATCTAGTGCTTCCAAAAAGAACAATTATTCCAGGCCCGCACTGCCCGTATGAGTATGGTCATACTATGGGACATGGAGCATGTGATCCCGAGCACGAGTGATCCCTGATGAACAGTAAAATCCGAAGAAATAGTAAAAAACAAAATGACATTTGTGGAGGTCTCGGCAAAAAAACAAAATCATGCTCCAAAAAAACTGTTTTTGGAAGCATTTTCGAGCATCGATTTTTTTTTTTTTTGCCCAGACCTGCATGAATGTCATTTTGTCATGAAATTTTGAACGCATGTAGAAAAAACATCAATGTTTGTTGCAAAAAAATTCAGATTTTTTTTGAACTTTTTAAATGTTTTTTTCATGTGTACTGTATCAAAAGGGTGCCTGTGAGCTCAAGCTCACAATAGCACTTTCGCATACTATGACACAGTAGTCATTTCTTTTCGAAAAGGATGACACAGTAGTCATACTCTCCATCATGTGTGCAACCTTTTTTTTTGCGTGGATGATGTGTGCATCCAATTGCCAGCTCCTCCTCTCTGGCCCCTATGTGCATCACTCTACACTAGCTAAGTTTTATTTTGTCATCACCTTGTGAGGTACCTTTTGCACTAAATAGTGCTGCTAAAAATCTCTTATATATTAAAAATAAGGGAGCGGCTAGGCGTCAGTCCTTGGAAAACATTTTTGTGTCAAGTCGTTTTTCATGTTCTGTCTGAATTCTTGGATAAAGATCCAACACATCCAGCATCATGTTCCATCTTCAACCGGTACATCGACTGTTGTGTTGTTCATCTTCTTCAGTGAGCCGCCGCCTGCTGCCACAGCCCTAACCACCTGCCACCACCACTCGTAGTCGGCAGCGCTCCCACGTCAGCCTCGTCACCCCTCCACTCACTATCGTGCTAGCACCAGCCACAGACCATCCAGTACCAGAATTTCGACCATCCAGTACCAAAATTTCCCCGCGAGCTTGCACCCCCCTTCCCCACCTTGAATTCAACCTTTGAACCCACCTCCGCGGCTATGGCTCGTTCCTGGTTGAGGCCTTGCCACCGTCGGCGGCCTCGTTGCTCCGGCTGTCACGCCTCCTTTTCCATATTAAACCGACTGACCCAAATTCAAAAATCAGACAACTTACATGCATCTAAATTGCAGTAAAAGTAAAAAATTCAACTTCTTTTTTCACAACCTACATACATAGGTGTGGGTGCACAACACAAACACAATGAACTTGAAATGTCAATCACAAACAGTACGTATTAGGTAGCTAGGGCATCAAAGCTCGCTAGCTAGTCGATGAGCTCCTTGAGGTAGTTGTCGTAGACGAAGTCGACGAGGATCCGGTACGCCTTCTCCGTGGGGTGGTAGCTGTCCCAGAACAAATAGTCGGTCACGTCGCCGCACACCGCCGACGTGACGCCGTTGCAGAGCACGGAGACCTCCATCATCCCCGTGCCGCAGCAGCCCAGGGTGGACTCCTTGAACCCGTACCCCTCCGGGCGCATCATCATGTCGAACAAGTACCCGTAGATGTCCATGAGCACCACTCTGGCCCCCGGGTGCTTGGCCTTGAGCGACTCCACGGCGGTGCCCATGCCGGCGTTGATCATCTCGGCGATCTCGTTGTGGCCCGACGAGCAGTCCCGTCCAAGGCCGCCCGAGAGCGTGCGCTGGGACGGCACGCACCCGATGGGCGGCATGGAGATGATGGCCACCCGCTTGGCCCCCGCGGAGAGCAGGCCGTCGAGGAAGGCCGACGCGTGGGACACGATGAGGGACGCGTAATCCACGTGCGAGTAGGAGCTGCGCGCCCGCATGGTGAAGTAGGTGTTGGCCACGTCGTCGCTGCCGGCGCACACCGCGAAGACTCCCTTCGAGAGGATCTCCGAGAGAGCGGCGTCGCCGGCGAGGGCCCGGACCTTGGCCTTGTACTCGTGGAACATGCGGAGCTGGTCCGTCATGGAGATGACGGAGGCGAGCTGCGCCGTGAGCGGGTCGTAGCCGGTCCCTCCCGACGCGAAGCTGACGCCGGTGAGGAGGTCCTGTTTTGTTAGGTTCTGCTGTAGGTAGGCCGGGAGGAGCTCTTTCAATCCGAGCTTGGAGGCGATGAAGTCGGTGGGGATCCTGCCATTGCAGAAGCGGCCGGTGGGGCGGTGGTCGGCGCCGAAGTCGTGGCCGTAGGGTGGAAAGTTGGCCTTGATGATGGTGTGGATGGCGTTGTTGTTGCCAGGGTCCACGATGGAGTCGCCGAACACCACCAGCGCAGGCACCTTCGTCTTCGGTTCCTTGGTCTGCGGCTTCGGCTTCACCCCATGGCCATGGCCTTGCTTCTTCCCGGTCGCCGCAGGGGCCGGCGTTAGACCTGCAGCCGAGGTGGTGCTTCCTGTGTAGGTGGTTCGGCTGGAAACGCCGGTGGCCACCAGCAGCAGCAGAAGCAAGACCAAGACAGAGCTCTTGCCCATTGCCATTGGTATGCAATGCAGCTAGCTCGAGCTGAGCGGAGTGGAGAGGAGTGGAGTGGAGTGAAGTGGAGGTGGTAGGATTTATGCATGGCTTTCGGCGCATGAAATGAAGGCCGGCAAGGATGACATGCCCAGTAAATGCCGCCTGCACCACTAGTGCCTCCATCCATTGGATCTACGGGTGTGGTGGTGCAGCAGTGACCAGTGAGTACGTACGCTCCTCCGTCCGCGCGTGCTTTGATTGCGTGTGCAGTAGATGTTGGCTAGCTTAAATATGACCTTCATGTCATCTGTTGCTGGATCTCGCCAATTGATTCATGACACCAAAGCAAACCAGGCCAAATGGCCAATGCCGGTACGTGAGAATGCTGTGCTCCACTCAAGGAAGGGCACTGGAGCTAGATATGACTCACTCGTGTATGGGCGTATGTATCTTGTGTTCATGTTGGCCACTGTTTTGGTAATTGCATTCAGCTGACGTACGGCCACTACGTACTGCAGGTAGCTGACTACAAGAGTTATTCCACTACAAGCAAATGCTAGATGCTGACAGCCGGACTTAGACAAATCCGGCTCGTCCGCGGGCATTGACCGGCTCGTCCGCGGCTCAAGAGTTATTCAACTACGTCGATGCACACACATCGTCCGGCTACTCCGACACTACTAACTAAACATGCCAGTGGACTACCAAAATTTGGCTTATTTGGCTATGGAGGAGTTCATCCACGGCTGCGCTTGCCCTGTCCAACCCTTGCCGTCTTTCTCGCGGAATTACCGATGGAAGACACAGTACGGATCGAGCTAGATCTTCTCATCGCTGGAGCTGTCCTCGCCGTCGCTATCCTCCTTCTCCTTCTTCAATGGTAGTCCGGCCATGGCACGGACCGCCCGATTTTGCTCTCGGGCAAGGGCGCGCATGTTTCTCCGCTGCCGTTTCTTCACAATGCTGGCGCGGATGACTTCCTCCTCTGCGGCCACCCGCGCCGCCGCCATTTCCGCCGCGATATGGGCCTCGGCGACCCTTATCTTCTCCTTCCCACGGCGGGCCGCCCGTTCCCGGTGGGACTCATAGTCTTCCCTACCGGTGATGGGAAGAAGAGGTGTTCCGGCTGCCGGGACTACGTTGATCCAGGACCAGAGGACTCGAGCGTCCAGTGAGCCGACGCTATGGCATCGCGGTGGATGGATCAGTCCGTAGGGCCGACGCTGTCCTCCCAGGAGTGGCGGAGTGCAATGCGGACTGACATTGCCTATTCCAACCCACATGTGATGACACCCAGTCGACGGTTCGGACTGGTCAGAGTCCGATCAGTTCCCTGCCATGGCAGAGATGGCCAAAAACTGCCGGAGGTGAGCTCGGGTGGCGTAGGGGAGTGGAGTGATGTGGTTAGTGTGTGCTTCGGCGAGCGGATGATATCGAATATATGTGGGGTCGGGTGAGCCAGCATGGGTCGGGTTCGACATGGCTGGCGTGCTTGAGCGCGCTCGGGCGCCCTTATTCGCCCCATATTTAAGCTGGATATCAGGGGTGCCGGTCAGCCCAGGCGTTTGAGGCTTGTTTGAGGCGTCCCTCTGAGTCGAAAAAACACGACCAATCAGTAACCGGGCGGGGCGCCCGGGCGTATGAGATGGATTTGAGGCGCCAGGCTATAGATTGTCTAACAGCCTGAAACGAGCCCTATCATATTACTGCTAAACGCGACCTATCTCAACCGGCCGCCCCCACTCTCCCTCTACACTCTCACTCTCCCCTCCCCCCACCCTGGCCCCCGTCGTCCGCCGCCGCCGTCGTCGTCCGTCGCCGCCGATGATCCAGGACCTCCTTCACTGAGGTAGCCCCTCCTTCCCTCCTCCCTCCTCCTCATCTCTCCTCCCTCCTCCATTCCGCGCCCCTCCCTCCTCCTCCGGCCGCCCCCTCCACCCTCCTCCCTCCTCCTACGGCCAAACCCTCCGCCGGCAGCCCTCCTCCCCTCCTCCTCCTCCTCCTCCTCCTCCTCCTCCTCCTCCTCCTCCTCCTCCTCCTCCTCCGCACGCCACCTCCTCCCCCTTCCTCCTCCTCTCTCCTCCTCCTCCCACCCCTTCTCCCTCCTCCTCCCTCCCAACTAGTTAAAATGTTATTACTGTCCTTAGTTGAATTAGTAAGTGCTTAGTTGAATTAGTAAGAAAATTAATTATTTTTATTTATAGTAAGTGCTTAGTTGAATTAGTTTAATTAATACAACTAGTTTATTTTAGTAAGAAATTTTAGGTATATGAGATTTGATGATCTAATTAAAATTTTACTATAGAACTAGTTTATATTCAGTAAGAAAATTAATAAAACTAGTTTATTTATAGTAAGTGCTTAGTTGAATTAGTTGAATTAAAATAACTAGTGGAATTTATGTCATTATCACTTTTTCATCAAAGAATGCAATATGAGATTTGATGATCTAATTAAAATTTTACTTGGTGGAATATGCGGGCTTAGTCGTGTCTCCTTAGAGTGATCGTCATCCGAGCTACCTCCACTTCCTCTACACCGAGTCGGTGAGCTAAAAGTCCACCTCCTCCTTCTCCACCTTCCTCTACATCCGACCTAGGGTATTTAGTTATGCTTCTTAACCAAATGAAATGTTCGGATTATAAGATATATTAAAATGTTTTTGTCAATATTGAACCATTGAAATGCCATGAGCACCAGTTTATGCTCATGTGCGTCATTCATTTCCGAGTGACCTATATTTTGACGGAGTGTTGATTCATTTCCGTTCTGACAAATTTCAGGCTCTCGACACGTCCTATTTTAGCAAAGGTTATGCCGGATTTTTCCGTGAATTTAAGCATGACTTGTGCTAGAATATGTAGGTAATATCGAGTGCCCCGGATTTGCTAGAAAGAGAATTAAACGACAGTTCCAAAATCGGCGAGGGAGAGTATCCACCATGTATGAGAGAAGAATGTCGACTGTTGTCGTGGGGGTCACTTTTCCTTCTTCTCTTTGTGCTAGACCTTTGTTATGCACTAGGGGAAGAAGGAGTAGTGACCATCACCAACGGTCGCAATATCAGAAAGGGAGCCCACCATATATGAGAGAAGAAGACTGCCGACTGTTGTCGTGGGGGTCGCTTCTTCTTCTTTTCCTTGTGCTAGATATTTGTAATGCACTAGGGAAAGGAGTAGTAGCGACCATCACCAATGGTCGCAATATCAGAGAGGGAGTGCCCACCATATACATGAGATGAGAGTTTAGGAAGGAAGACTCGACATACCTAAAGTCAACTCGTTGCATATTGAGTAATAGTCATCTGTGTATTGAGTTTTCTAGTAGTTGCCTTCTGTCGATTTTTAATTAATGTTTCAACTATGAACATAGGAAATGTCTAACGACGAAAAGGAATTCGGTATGTGCGAATACTGCGAAGATGAGCGGGGCATGTGCGACAGGCCCCACCTAGTTGGTGGTAGCCGCTTCAGCATCAAGCTAGATGACACCTTCGAAGTGCCTACAGTAAGTCACAACGACAAGTTTTTTTCATAATTAAGCATGAATTCTGCTTCTTTTGCTTCAACTTATAATTTTAATTTTTTACTATTCTACTAGTGTATCCCCTGCCATGCAAGAATGTATGTCTTGGATAAGGTTGGTTTCAGTACTATGGAAACTATGGAGGTAAAAAGAGTTAACTTGAGGACCGAGCATTGTTATAATTTTGCCGCAAAATTACAAAATTCAGACACCTACACCCATTTTGAATGCAGACAATGGAGAGCACTATGCAAGGCTTATGCATTTGAGCCTGATATGCTTATCACCTTTGATATTCATCCGGAAGATGATATTGAAGATAATATCGACATCTGGGTCGATGTGCAGACGCCTCCAATTTTACCATTATGTGAGTTTCTCAACCATATTTATGTCTTGGATATTGTTTATTCAAAAATAGTTGCCAACTAATTTCTATTGACAGCTTATTTCCATTCAAGCAAACATGTCTGGGGCTTGGTAGACATGACCTATTACTGTCCCGGGGCTGAATTAAACTGCGAGGAGATAAGTCATTATGTTTCATGGCTTGAGGATCTTCATACTGTCAAGACAAATTATTTTCCTGAACTTCAAAATCTTAGTACTCAAAACGTGCGACCAATAATGTTCGTACTAAACTATGGTGACATCTATTTGGAAAAGATGGTAAATTTTTTACTATTTATCCTCAGTGCATCTTTTGCATACATTAGATTTTAAGCTAAACTTCATTACTAAGTATGTTACTACGATGTTCTTCAGCAGGGGCTCCCGATGATAGTTGTGTCTCAGTGGATCGAGGCTAAAGGTCGCATGTCCATGGTTAGCATACGATCAAGACATCCTACATTGCACATGAGTGCATTTAGGATTCCTAGAAGCGAGCAAGTCTTAATAGTCAAAGACTGGAACAAAATTGTGAAGGATCGCAGAGAAGTACTAGGGGGCAGCAATCAAAAGCGCAACCCACAATTAGAAAACATGTAGATCTGCATACTTCAATATGATGAATCAGGAGCGCTACACATGTTCTATGTTATTTTACCTGAGAGAGAGCAGTAGGAGTGATTAGCTAGCTAGAATAAGTGTTGGTGGTGATGACTATGATGGTTATTATTAGCTAGTTTGGTGGTAATTAGCTATGACTATGATGATTAAATAGTGTTGGTGGTAATAACTATGATTATTATTAGCTAGTGTTGGTGGTGGTGTTATGATGCAAAAAAAATTATATTAATATGATGATGATGATAATGATAATGATGATGATGAGTATGTTATTATATCATTGGGTGAAAGAACCGTGGATTAGTTTTAAGTGGATGGATCCTAAGTGACCAAGTCATGGATTATTATTATAATCCATGACTTGGTCACTTAGGATCCATCCATATGAAACTAATCCGTGGTTCTTTCACCTAGTTATTTAATACCTCATTATAATGTAAAAACAATCTCTAAATTACTACTGTATAAAAACTTGTATAAAGGTGTATGAATACGACCTAAAATTAAAAAGAAATAGAATATGGAATAGTAATAACGTGGGCAGCGAGAAGCGCTACTAGTAATTACCAGTAGCCGCTGTTGCAGTACGCGCTACGACTAAATAGATATAGCAGTAGCGCGCTCCAACAAGCGCTACTGCTAAGCAATAGTTGTAGCGTCGTATCAGTAGCACGGTTAGGCCAAAAACCTGAGCTACTGCTAGGCTTTTTCCTATTAGTGCACGGTTGAATGAATCCAAGATATATAGCCGGACTTCACTACACCAACACCGTGGACTGGCCAACCCACAGTAGACTTCTTTATGTGCCGCTCCCTGCCTACCAAGCTAGCTACCCATATTCATTCCTCCCACACGCATGCACCTACTTATTTCATCTCCAATTTTGGGTCCCAAAAAAAATCATATCCATTTTAGATTCACACACACAAAAAAATATCCTCTCCAAATTTTACTATGCAATCATTCAGTAATAAAACTAATAAATAGAAAAACTAGACAGTAAGCTTTACTTTCTCATAGCATCTCCAACCACTACTAGAAAAAACCCTAACTGTAGTGCGGGGTTAAAAGCCTACTAGTAGCGCAGGGGCCTGCGCTACAGCTAGGGCGCTACAACTAAATTTTAGTAATAGCGCGGATATTTACCAGAAACTACTGCTACCCATACGTACCAATAGCACGGGTCAACCCAGCGCTACTGCTAACTAGCTGCAGCACGGCTATGGAACCCACGCTACTGCTAAGCCCACGCTGTTGCTACTCCTTTACCCCATGCTACTGCTAAGATTTTATGTATTTTCTTCTTCTGTGTATTTAAGCTATATTTGTATAGGTTTTATACGATAGCAACATACACATACATTGAAACTATATGAGACAGGAATGTCGTTGTCGGTGTCAAAACCGGCGGATCTCGGGTAGGGGGTCCCGAACTGTGCGTCTAGGCGGATGGTAACAGGAGACGAGGGACACAATGTTTTTACCAGTGTTCAGCCCTCTCGATGGAGGTAAAACCCTACGCCCCTGCTTGATTAATATTGATGATATGGGTAGTACAAGAGTAGATTACCACGAGATCAAGGAGGCTAAACCCTAGAAGCTAGCCTATGGTATGATTGTTGAGACGTAATGTTCGTCCTACGGACTAAGGCCCTCCGGTTTATGTAGACACCGGAGAGGCTAGGGTTACACAGAGTCGGTTACAATGGTAGGAGATCTACATATCCGTATTGCCAAGCTTGCCTTCCACGCCAAGGAAAGTACCTTCCGAAACGAGCCGAGTCTTCAATCTTCTATCTTCGTAGTCCGGGAGTCCGCAGATATTGATAGTCCGCTATCCGAACACCCCTAGTCCAGGACTCCCTCAGTAGCCCCTGAACCAGTCTTCAATGACGATAAGTCCGGCGTGCATAATGTTCGGCATTGCAAGGCGGGTTCCCCTCCTTGAATAATTCGGAGAAGATAATGAACACCAGGATAGTGTCCGACTCTGCAAAATAAATTCCACATTCCAATGTAGAGAGAATAAAATACACTTAGCTCAATCTGCTGACGTATTTATGCGGCGTGACATCACACCGCAGCCAAGCCCTCGTTTTTATTATTCCACCTCCGCACGTTTAGCGAAGCGGTTTCCTTGGCACGTCCTGTCGAAACAGAGATCGTGTTCCCCTTATTCCAGGATCCTCATCAATACGTGCGTGGGTAACCCAACCGTTCCCGTCGCCACGCCTCCTCTATCGAAGGGGAATCCCAAACGGTCACGGAGACAGCCCTTGGTATTTCTTCCCCCTTTATAAGAGGACCAAGGCCTGTCCTTGTCTTTCAAACTCGCATCGAATCTTTCCTCTGCTCCCAGTTCCAACACCTAGAGCTTCAGATTCGAGCGCTTCGGATCCACAACAATGTCCGGCTCCGACCTCCAGGGCCGGTGGCTTCCCTCCTCCGTCACGGAGGAGGACATATTGAAGTTGCGTGAGGCCAAGCACTGGCCCACGGTTTCAGACACAGTTGCCTGCCCTAGGGCAGGCCGTGCCAGCCCCCGAGCCCGGCGAATCACGCTGCCAGATCTCACCTCCGTCGGGATTAGGCTTCCCGACGGATCCTTTCGTGAGGGGGCTCTGTTCTACTACGGGCTGGACTTCCACGACTTGGCCCGAGTCCATCCTCCATATCTCCAAGATTCATCATTGTCTGCGAAGCCTTCCTCGCGTTATCCCCACTTCGCCTGTGGCTGAAAACATTTAAGGTGGAGCCAAGATGATCGGGGCACCAAGCAGAGTGTGGCGGGCGACCATAAGCGGAAGGTCGACGCCCGTGGCTCAAGGTTCCTTCCAAGAGGAACAGAGATTGTGGCAGCAGGAGTGGTTTTACATCACCGTTCCTAGGGGCAGCAAGCAAAAGCCGCCGCCCTCTTTCCGCCCGGGACCTCCACGGCAGCTGATGTCGTGGGTCAACCAAGGGCTCAACTGGGGGCCGTCCAAGGACGTGCCCGCACTACAGGGCCGGATTCGAGACCTCCAAACAAGGGAGATTGACCTGGTCAAGGTGATGCAGGTCATGCTAACTAGGCACCTCCTACCCTGCAAACGTCGTCCTCTCCGTTTATGGGAGTTCAATCCGGAGGGACCACGTATCCTCCGGCATTTCATGGGTGCGACACCCTCGGAGATGTACGAGCTGTTCTTCGGACCGCAGGTGGCGTGTCCGGATTTGGCCGAGGATGCGGGACTAAGCCGCGATCGCCCGGATACTCAGGTAAATAGCTCAACGCCCGGACATTCTGTTTGTATGCCTTTCAAAAGATCATCTCCTGACCCTTTATTCTTTACAGGAATGGGTGGCGCAATCAAGGCTGGTTAGGTGTCCGGCCCCCCTCCCAGAGACCGCACTGGAGCCCGTGCTGGTCAGAATGTTGGAGGTTGCGCCCATAGAGGGGGGCGACGGGGGAGATAAAGGAGCTAATACTTCGTCCAAAGGGGCGACTGAAGAGGAGGGAACCAAGGATCCCTCCCTTCAGAGGGAGAAGAGGACCGCCTCCGAAGATCCGGAGGTCCCAGCCCCTAAGCGTGGGAAGAAATCCCCACCGGGGGTCCGGTGTCCGGAGAGAATTCGGACGCGCAATCATCGCCCAAGGACCAGCCCTCCAACGAGCCGTGAGTATGAAAGAAGAAGTTTAATAAGGAAATACCTTCGTACGCTTCTGTAGGTAACCGAAATATTTATATCGCAGTTCGGATCTGCAGCCGTCTCAGATGAGTTCATCCTCGGGGGATCTTCTTCCGGAGATGATGGAGAGCGATACGCCTCTCGCGCAGCGCTGCCAGATGAGGCAAGGCGAGCCCGAAGTGTCGTCACGGAGGGCGTTCCTGAGTCCGGAGGGGCCAAAGAGTTCAACACCCACCAGAGTTCGGCTGGGAGAACTGAAGAGTTTGCTTGAGAGGGCGTCCATTTCAGAAGATCACCGTGCGTTAATGCGTATGGTGGTTGGAAGGATTTCATCCGCTGAAAGCGGATTGCGGACGCTGCCATGAGCTTTTGGCGGGATTTGAGGTATCGGAAATGGCGCACCTTTTTGTTTTTAACAGTTGTGCATATAAAAATGCGCCCTTTATAGATAGTAGCCCCTCAGACTCGGTAGGTTGTCGAAGACGACAGCGTGCCGAGGATCGAAAATCTAAATATCTCAGGTAATGAATACCGCCGTTCTGATACAGGTGGCGGATAGTCCGGGGGCCAGCCGGATCGATCGATTGTTTAATCGAGTCGACAACTGGACATGGCAGATGCTGACATCGCACTTGTCAATCAGCGACTTGACGAGTCGCAAGGTAAATAAATTCTCCGCAGCCGCTTTATTGAGTGGGTTAAAGCCCTCCTCTGATAAGTTATATGCTGTTTATACAGACAGTGCTGCTGCTGTGGAGAGCCTTCGGGCCGAGCTTGCACAAGCTAAGGAGCAAGCCCGAAGGAGTGATGCGGCTGCCGCGAGGGCGGCCGAAGAGTTGAAGGCCGAAAAGGCTGCGCACTGCCTAAGCAGGGCGGAGGTGGCCGAATTGGCCAAGAAATTAAAGGATGCTACCGACCGTAGCGAGGCTCTTGAAAAGGAGCGCCTATCGGAGCGGGAAGACCTGAAGAAGGCCACCGCCGAAGCCAAGGATGCCCGCTCTGCATTGCGGGCTATGAAGGAGGAGCTGCGCCAAGCCGGAGAAATCGTGGCTGGCAAGCCTTTTCTTATGCGTCGCCGGTTTATGGATGCCAAGTACGCTCAATTTGAGCGGCTGTGGAGTTTGGAGGATCCTTTCATGGACTTGGCTGCGAGTGCGGCTGATGCCGTTAAGCACTTCCGGAGCCAAGGGGATCACGAGGTGGAAGGGTTGTATTGGTCTCAATTCCACAGCCCGGATCACGCTCTTCCTCTGATGGACAGGTTGGCCGAATGGGCCGAACTGAATAGACTGTCCGGACTGGCCATGACCGACATCGTGGCCCATGTCTGGCCAGAAAGGTCCAAGGCGACGAGCTACTTCGCCCATCGCAGCAGATTCTTTGGGCGGTGCCGCATATCAAGGAGATGAAACGGTCGGCCTGCATCGAGGGCGCGCGGATGGCTCTGGCCCGTGTAAAGGCGCATTATCCAGAGATGGATGCCACTGCCATTGCTGCCCAGGGTCCGGATGAAAGCCGGCTCCCTACCGAGCACTACTTCGGAGAAGTCATGCGCGGTGCTCGTAAAGTAGAGGCGCAGTGCTCAAAGAATGTAACGTTCAAATGAACACAGTACCATGTAAATCAATGATTATAGTATGAATGCTTTTTATACTTGTGCTTCCAAGTAGTAAAACTTCTCCTTGCGGCCGTTTAAGTATACTTGTGTATAACCTGAAAGATGCAGTCTTCGGCTTCAGCCCCCTCGCACAAGGTGCTGGGGTGTTCGCAAAATGGCGCGTTTTCACACTTTAATCCGACGTCTCGGTCCTTTTATAAGGAGGTGGTAGCGTAGCGAACGAGGCAATCCGGACTATAATGCTTTATCTCTTTCACTTAGCCAATGGAGCTCGAGGGTGGGGCTACGATATAACCCCTAATGACACCGCACATCTCCGGATTCGGGGTGCGTATGTGCCTGACCGGGAAGCGGTCCTTCGTCAAAGCGGGGAATTCTAAACATTCCGATAGTCGATCAAGTGGCTGACCAGACTCTCGCTATATCATGACAGTCAGTTTTCGGCTTTCTCTACTGAGGTGCTCGCCCAGCCGAACTGGGGCACAATCGCAGTAGTTCTCCTGGTGCCGCGTTAGCCGGGTGATACGGAACGTAAGGCAGCAAAACACAGGAGCCGGGCAAACCCAACATTTGACCAAAGACATGATTCGGAGCTGATGCATATAATGCCTAACTTGAGATGCCGAACACTCCGAAGGTGTTCGGACTTTATGATAACGGGCAGAAGTATGCCTAAGCCCCTTGTGTCCGTGCGGGCATTGTCTTCAAGCGGCCGATGCCAAAGCGCCAGCTCGCTTTGGCTATAGGAAGAAGCCGAGGAGATTAACAACAAGAGACAGTAATAAAAAGGTCTACGAGGGTCTTAATCAAGAGAATCCTTGCGACGGGTCCCTATCGCACGCGTCTGCGCCAGGTTCCGTTGCGCCGTTATCCTGGACGGGTACGCACGTTGTTCATCTGTAGAAAGAGAGGAACGTTTTAGTTTTAGAAACAGTTCGTGCGAAAAATATGCAAAAGAATAAGTGTAAATAATTAAAGCTAGGTTTAAAGGAAACCGCGTTTAGTTGTGCGCTCAGCCCCTTGTGAAAGGGTATGCGGCTAGGGAGCCCCTAGCCTGCTGAGTCCGGATTCGTCTATCCGAGTCCGGGGTCTGTAAATGGCCCTCGCACTGAAATGGCGCCATGGGGACCGGGCATCTTAAGTGTAAGAGACGCGTAATGTGGTATGGCGTTGAAGCGGACAAAAGCCTTTTGTCCCAACAGTGCTTGATATTCACTTTTAAATGGGACGATATGGAAAATTAACTTTTCTCGTCGAAAATTGTTCGGCGATCCAACACGACTTGAGTAATATCGAGCCTGTGCACTTGGCGTAAGGGCTGGCGTCACTCCTTTGAAGAAAGTGCGGCTGTGTTGAATTTTGGTAGGGTCTATCCCCATCCGACGGATTGTGTTTGAATATAGCAGGTTTAAGTCATCGCCTCCGCCCATTAGGACGTTTAGAATTGCAATCCGTCTATGATCGGATTCAAAATCGGGAGTTCAGCGCTTTAACGCTTCGTATAATCGGTGGTCGAAAGTGATTGGTTTTGATATCCAATCTCTATAGTTTGTTGGCTGGACCGCGAAGCTCTTTTTAGAAAGTGCCGACTGTTTTTCCTTGTCCTCACGCCAAGTGAGTTTATGCCTTGACCCCTTGTGGGAAAGTTTTTGTTTTCCGGTGCCTCGTGGCGGGGTTTATCTTCTTCGCTGGACGCTCGAGCCCCTTGTGTTCGGCGTTTAATCGGCGGACTGTTTGAAAACCCAACAATCCTCGTGGGTGTGATTTATGGCCTTCCGGGGTCTTGTGGATTTGACATATCCGACCCGAATTTTGTGTAGGTTAGACGGTTCGTCGCTGTCATCCTTGAGGGGCTGAGCTTTATCCGGCGTTGACTGCCGTGCTTTTTGGGCTTTTTTCTTTATTCGGCGCTGCTCTTTTTCGCGCCGTGATTTTCCATTTCCATCTCTTATCTCGGATGTACTGGTCGCTGGTGTGCATCTTGCCAGCCAGCTATCCTCTCCCCGCATGTAAGGGTCATGAGGCTTGTTAATGCGGTCATTGTCCTCGGTTTCTCTTGACCGAGGTGTCTGGCGAGCCATTCGTCTCGGACATTATGCTTGAAAGCTGCTAAGGCTTTGGCGTCCGGACAATCGACTATTTGGTTCTTTTGGTAAGGAACCTGTTCCGCAATTTCATGACTCTCCGGGCTGTTGAGTTATGTGACTTAAGTCATCTCAGATCCGGAGGCCGGACATAAGTCCCTTGAAAATTTGCTCTAGCGCTTCCTCGAGCTCTTCCCAACTTCCAACAAGTATTTTTCGGGAGGCTTTTGAGCCAATGACGGGCTGGCCCTTTAAGCTTGAGGGGTAGATATTTTATGGCGTGGAGATCATCTCCTCCGCCATATGTATATGCATATATAGTCTTCTATCCGCATCTGTGGTCTGTTGTTCCATCATAGGCTTCTATGTTTATGGGTTTAAACCCTGTTGGGAATTCATGATCCAGCACCTCGTCGGTGAAGCATAGTGGGTATGCGGCGCCCCTGTACTTGTACGTGCCGCTATCGTCGGACACTTGATGTGTTCCTTTGTTTATTGGGGCTGTCTTTTTGGGTCCGTAGATGGACCTGGCTGGGCCATTGGACGTTGGGGGCTTTATGGCCTCCTCGTCGAATTCTGGGAGCAGCTTACGCTTCGGGTAGCTCTTCGATTGGTGGCCGTTGCCGTGTTTATCTGCGGTTTTGAGTACTTTGCTCCATCTCATTCGGAGCGCGTCTTCCGCTGTGTTGAGCTTCCGTTTTTCTTTCTTCAGGCTTCTTGCTGTAGCGACGAGCCTGCGTTGGAAAAGCTCTTGTTCGACGGGCTCCTCGAGTTCGTCGTCATTGGGACTTGTTTCGTCTTTGGAGGGAGGTATATAGTTGTAATCCTCGACCTTTTCTTCTGCCGCCCTTTCTTGAGGGCTTGCTTCGCATCCTCCCCTGACCGAGTCTTTTGGAGGGTTTGTCTTCGGCACTCTCCGAGTGTTATTATCTCCGCGCGGAATCTCCATTCTTTTGTGGCGGGATTTAGAGCGGCGCCACGACGCCCGGCGTTCGGCTGCTTCTTTAGAGAATCTTCCTCCGCTGCTTTTTCGCCATCCCTTCTTTTGGGGTATCCACCATGTAGACGCTATATGACGAGGTGGCCTTCCGGTGCCACGTGGGCGCTGGTCTGATCGTCTCGGCATCATCGCCCACAGGCGTCGATGTCATCGGAGTCGTAGTCTAGCATGTCGGTTAGATCCTCGGCAGTGGCTACAAAGTGGGAGGTGGGTGGGCTCAATTTCTTCATCGTCCGTACTCCAACCGCCCCGCCATAGTCCGCCAGATTCTCTGATAGCGAGAGATGCTTCAGAGAATTCAGGATATCGCCAAAAGGCGAGTCTTTGAAAGATGTCCGCGGCGGTGAATTCCATAACCGCGCCCAATCCGGTTTAATTGGCAGGGCGCGGAGGCTCGGAGTCCGGCGAGGGTCCGGCGTCTCGATCACGAAGTTTCGCAGGGACGAGATTGGTATTCGCCCATCGCCAGATGTTGAAGCCCCTGTGGCGGCGTTCTATCCACCTGCCCCGTCATGGCAATCGGCCCGCCAGTAGCCGAGCGGGTTTCGGTGACCTCTAAAGCACTGTCCGCGGCAGAGCTAGATCATGCCCATCGTCATAGTGCGGCGCGCTTGGATGTGGCTCGAGTCCGTCGAAGATCAAGTCTCCGCGGTCATCGGCCGTGAAGTTCAAGCTTCCAAATCTGGCTGACGGCCAGGGGCGTAGCTTTCGATCTGCTCCAGATGGCCAAGAGAATTGGCCCGCAGTGCAAAGCCGCCGAATACGAAGATCTGTCCGGGGAGAAAAGTCTCACCCTGGACAGCGTTGATGGTTGAAGACACAGACGAACTCTCAATGAAAGCACCAATGTCGGTGTCAAAACCGGCGGATCTCGGGTAGGGGGTCCCGAACTGTGCGTCTAGGCGGATGGTAACAGGAGACGAGGGACACAATGTTTTACCTGTGTTCAGGCCCTCTCGATGGAGGTAAAACCCTACGTCCTGCTTGATTAATATTGATGATATGGGTAGTACAAGAGTAGATCTACCATGAGATCAAGGAGGCTAAACCCTAGAAGCTAGCCTATGGTATGATTGTTGAGACGTAATGTTCGTCCTCCGGACTAAGGCCCTCCGGTTTATATAGACACCGGAGAGGCTAGGGTTACACAGAGTCGGTTACAATGGTAGGAGATCTACATATCCGTATTGCCAAGCTTGCCTTCCACGCCAAGGAAAGTACCTTCCGGACACGAGCCGGAGTCTTCAATTTTCTATCTTCGTAGTCTGGGAGTCCGGCGGATATTGATAGTCCGGCTGTCCGAACACCCCCTAGTCTAGGACTCCCTCAGTCGTCATCATCATAATCATCATCGAAGTGGTGCAACATAGTCTCATCATATCATCATCATCATCATGATCCAACACAAATGATGAGACAAGTTATAAGATGTCTTGAATACATGCAACTACATGGTCATCACATACAAGAAAAGAGCTATCACGATGAGCAAGAGCGGGATTATGTAGTAGTTCTTGAGGCGTCTGTTCTGATTCCTCGCTCACGCTAGCATGAACCTTAAGTAACAAGCTTCAACTTCCCTTCTGCTTTCAAAACCTTTCTGGCTGCCGCCCGGGAAGCGGTACACTTGGGCCTGACACTCTGGCCACTCGTCGTACACTCCTGGAACCCTCCCTATGTACACGGCATAGCACTTCTTCGCCATCAATGATCTATATCCCTGTCAGAGATGCATCATCATCAAGTGAATTCGATGATAATATGCAGCATAATATACATGAGCAACTCTTAGAGAAAGAGTTAGCAAATAGAAGCAACATATTTGCAACGATAATATGCAACATAATAAATGGCGCTATGCAAGTTGAGCAGGACCGTTTACCTCACAAAGTTTCGAAGTTCCGTTGATTACACAAAGTACAAATTCAATGGACACATCATCATCGTCATCGTCAATCACCGGAAGTTCCATCCGTCCAAATCAGGGAGGATGCACCCTAGCTTCTTGCACTAGTAGAAAACCACCCATTAGTCCCGGTTCGTAAGGGCCTTTAGTCCTGGTTCGGGAACCTGGACTAATGGGTCGTTACTAATATCTCAACCCATTAGTCCCGGTTCAAACACGAACCGGGACCAATGTGCCTCCACGTGGCCCTATGCGCCGAGCCCAGTCAGGGGGCCTTTGGTCCCGGTTGGTGGCTCCAACGGGACCAAAAGGCATCCACGTGTCTGCATTCCAAATGGCTGGGGCTTTTGTTTTTTTTTGAAAGGAGGGGGTTGGGGGTTTTGGGGGTTAATTTAGGTGTTTCAGATATTGTGTTAGCTAGCTAATTAATAGAGAGAAGTGTCCTCTCTTATGTCCGTGCTTGGTCGACGCCACGTAGTATATATACATAAGTGATCGAGAGAACCATTCAGATCTGAAGTTCGTCATGCATACCGAAGTGAAGTGATCGATCGACCTCTCCTTCTCGAGAGATTGGTCGAACAACAAGTTTTACTGGCTACATACATGTACAATCTATATAAGATCTCTTAATTACAAACCACTAGCATTTGAATTGAAGTTCCACATGGTATTCTCTGGCTTTACTGATGACGTGTTCAAGAAAGAATCCCACCAATTTCCTCTTGAATTGCTTTCATGCGATCTGCTGATAGGAGTTCATCCCGCATCTGCCCCGTCTAATTAATTTGAAGAAGGGGGTTAATTAATACATATATATGAATGAAACTAAACAGAAATGATGGTGTAATAAAATGAAATTGTGAATATTGCTTACGCACTTCATATTGTCTTCTAGAGTAGCCCCGCTTGTTTTTCAAAGTCGCGTTGTGGATGAACTCGCGCACGTAGTATCCACAGAAATCATTCCCTTCCTCCTGCCACAAGCGCTTTACGAGAAATAGAGGTCAATCAAACTGATAATGAAGCATTATATAAATGGCATTGATGAAAGTATAGCTATAAAATCAACGGGAGATGCGTGCCAGTAGTACTTACTTTCGGGTATACATATCGCAGCTCCTTCGGCAGTCCCGGAGCTTGTGCGGTGAGCTGTTTCCAAACCCTGCAAGGCAAAGAAAATAGTTATTATTACTTGAGATATCAGGAAATGAACAAAAAGTTGCCGAGATGGTGCGATAATGATCGATTGAACTTACTTGCTGAGCATTTCAGTCATGTCCGCATAGGTGCTGGGATCTTTCCGTCTGGAGTCTAAGACGGTTACTAGTCCACGCTCAAGCTTAATCTCCAGAAGAATATAGTGGTACCTGCACGCATGCATAACTCATCAATTACATTAACCTCGCCGAGTAATAAGGAAAACCGAATATGCACACGACAGAATAACACTCACGGGCCGTTGTAAGGAAAGAGTATGGTATCTTTGTTTTGATTTTTGATCAATGATTGTAGCAAGTTGTCCTCGGCCTCTTCGACGCGCTTTTTAACCATAAATACATCTATGATATTTGTGTTAATGAACCCAATATCATAGTTTTCATTTTTTTTGCACTCGACGATCTTCAATCTGCATAATATATTGAGGATAATTAATTATAAATACATGCAATGAAAGAGCCGAGCTATATATACAGACTAATGACAGAAATAGTACTTACAGGCAGTAGCAAAAGACCATTAATTTATCGAGGGCCTTTTGATTGAAGAACTCGAAGAACTCCTCAAATGGAATAGACAACACATCATTTGAAACGAGGTCGTGCTCCTCTTTAATTTTCAGATACAAAGTGTTCGTCCCCTCAGACTCTCTGCAGGTTTTCATGTACCAACTATGAAATCTTCGCATCATTGTTGTCAGAGACTTTTCATCTTTGACGACAGGCTTCCCGATCAGATCTGAATAAGTCCACCTCCATGAAATCAGGAAGTACATCGTCAGGCAGGTAATCTTCAAGATTGCCATAACCGGCCACCGTCCCCGGAGGATTAGACACATTGAGCGGGGGGCACGATTGTTGTGCTTGTTCGCCGAGCTGGGCAATTTTTTCCCCTTTGCTCGTTGTTCTTTTGACCTTTTATCACTGACAGTAGTTCCCGACCGCTTGGCTTGGAGATATGTCTGCTCGAGAATGCGCCATAGTTGGTTCTCGGCGGAGACTTTGGTGGTTTCCTCGGGGCATCGAGAGTGCGCTTTGCTTTCACCGATCTACCTTCTCCTCCGGAGGTGGATGTATCTTTGCTTTCACCCTTCAAAGAACTCCTTCACTTGGGCCTGCACGATCGATCGTTTTCCTCCTTGGTCCTCTCGACGGTAACTTCTCTACAGGCTTTAGAGGTGGACAGATCAGATTGCCTCTCTCTTCTTGTGCTGCTAGACACCGGAGCAGACGGAGCGGCCGCGGCGTCTGTCTTCTTTCGTGCTTGCTTACGAGGCGGAGGAGAAGGACTACGATGCGTCGGAGCAGCCGGGGCGGCGGCGGGTCTCTTCCGCCCTTCGGGCGAGGCGGAGAAGGAGGAGGCGGAGGTCGCCACGCCGGAGAAGGAGGCGGAGTGCCGCCACGCTGCGTGCCTCGATCGCCACTCGCCGGAGGAGGAGGCGGTGGAGGAGGCGGAGTGCCGCCACGCGTGCCCCGATCGCCACTCACGGAGGAGGAGGCGGTGGAGGAGGCGGAGTGCCCTGACTCACGGGAGGAGGAGGAGGAGGCGGAGGCGCCCGATTCGAAGGTCGATGAGCTCCTTCCACCATAGGCATGGAGTCTTGAGCGTAACCCAGCCTAGTCTCCCTTCACCGGTAGGGTGCTCAGCCGAGGTCCTCAAATCCTCCATTATTTCATCCACCATCACCTTAGCAAATCCTTCCGAATCGGCTGGTAGTGATAAGTTGTGCCGGGTCCACTAGGATAAACTTGGCCAACAGCCGCCTTTGACCTTCAAATTCATGCATCGCGCCATAATGTGGCAATTTTGAGACTCCGTGATACCATCCACGGATAGCTGGCAGAGCCGTCAAGACATGCTCCGCTGAAGCAGCTCGGTGGAAGCAACGCTGCTTCTCCGCTGAGATGGCGGGTAGCCGGGGAAGCTTCGCATGTCGTTTGTTGTGATCTGCTGCTTCTCGTTCCTCTTCTCGATCCTCTAGCCCCATTACCCTTCCAAGCAGCGCTGATTTGGTCCTGCTCCAATTTCTTCCTCCTCTCGTGGGTTTTGTAACCCCTGCATCCGAAAACCAACCTTCCACGGAAGGGAGCTGGCGTGCCTCATGTCCGTCCAGGGTGCTCGGATTCCTAAGGGCCATTGTGAGCTCGCCCTTCTCCCTGTTTGAAGGAACGTCCCTCGCTGCGCTGCATCGATATAGTGTCGAAGGTTCTTGACTGGTGTTTGCAGTTGCTCGTCCGCCCATCGACATCGCCTCATTATAGGTCCAAGGTTCCGCCAGCCCCAAGAACCAAGTCCGCAACGGTCCGCCAGCGATTGTCTCGGTTCGATCCTTTTTCAAGCAGATCATGCTCAGCCTTTGACCACTTAGGCGGGCTTTTGGTAGCCACCGACCCGTGCGATGGTGAAGCTTCTTCTTCGCAGCATTTTTCTTGTTTGTCTCCGACATCTTCTTACTCTTTTCCGATGTCTTGTGGGCCACAAATGCAGGCCAGTGATCTTTGATCTTCTCATATTTGCCGATGAATTCTGGTGTCTCGTTTCTCTTGACAAACTAGTTCAGCTCTTTCCTCCACCTCCTCATTAGGCCTGCCATCTTTTTAAGAGCACAAGACTTGATTAATTGCTCTTTAACTGGCTTCTCCGGATCCTCCTCTGGCGGTAGGGTGAAATTTGCCTTCAGCTCATTCCAAAGATCTTCTTTCTGCATATCATTGACATAAGACACCTCAGCGTCTTCATCCTTAGCAGGCTTATACCATTGTTGGATGCTGATCGGGATCCTGTCCCTAACAAGAACCCCGTGACCGAAAGCGTAAAATGCCTTCTTTGTCCGGATGGGTTCAATCGGTTCGCCGTCGGCGCGATTTCTATGATCTCAAACTTTTATCCGAGCTCAACTTTTCTTGGGCCTCGTCTCCTTACCGGTTGTGCTCGATCCGAGGGCCAGAAATTATAAGGAAGAAAGACGACAGTAATTAATATGTGTACATATACCAAAACAGTGGATGCATCAATTAACTTGTCAGCACAGGCTTAACTAATATATATATACCTGGCCGGACTCGGTTCGGTGACTGGAGCATTCAGCACGGTCTCCTTCGTCTTGTACCTCCATTGTGTCACCGGAGCCATCATGAACATAGTCCTCCTCTTGTACCGGCATTAATGGGTCGAAGCCATCATAATCATAGCCCTCTTCTTCATCCAGCTGACCAACGGTGTCGATGAGAAATGACACAACATCATCACTTCCATTTGCGATTATTTTCCCCAACATCGCTTCTGTTTCTTTGTCTCAGGAGTGCTCCATAGTTTCTGCAAATATTGACAACATGTCAATTATTATTCAAACATGGTACATAGTGGCAAACGTAGAACTAGCTAGCTAATCACAATAAGGAATCATGTTAGTGGCCTCGACGCTGCTTCTCTAGGGTTTGGGGTCGCCTCGACACAAAGCTTCAAGGGTTTGGGGTGGCCTCGACGATAACACTCTTTTAACTTGATAAATTTGGGTGGCCTCGAGAGAGTATAATTTGTCGGGTAGGGGCGTGGCGGGAGGGGGTACGTAGGAGACCTGCAACATCGTTTTCTCTCTAGGGTTTGGGTGTCCTCGAGAGTTTTGGTCGAGCGAGAGGGCCGAGGGGGGTGCTGCAGTTGTATCTAGAGGGGGTTATATCGACAACGACGCGACATACATATACATGGGAAAATAATGTTATCGTGGAGGGGGTATCGGTACCACCCCCTCATGTTGAAGTTTCTTCTTTCTCCTTTCCTTTCTTTCTTCTTCTCCTATTCTTTTTCTTCTTCTCCCTCGAGAAAGGAAAATAATTAAGGAAAAGGAAGAAGGAAGAAGGAAGAAGAATAAGAAGAAGAAGTAAAAGAAGAAAAAAAAGAGGAGAAGAAGAAAGGATTAGAGGTGAAGAAGAAAAATAGAATTTCTTCTTTCTCCTCTATTCCTTTCTTCTTCTCCTCTTTTTTCTTCTTTTTCCTCTTCTTATTTATTTCTCCTCTTCTTCCTCTCCTCTTTTTCTCCTTTCTTCCTCTTCTTATTTTCCTTTTTCCTCTCATTCTTTTAGTATTGCTTGTTTTAAAAAATGTTCAAATAGAAAATTTCGAAAAAAAAACAAAGGTTTTGCCTAATGCATTGTTCATATGAATATACAAACATTTGCATATTCTACAATAATTAATATCAACAAAAAATCTATGAACAGAAAAAAACCTAACTTTTCTAAAAATCTATCTGTTGCATATATGAAAACATTAATACACATATGAACAATAAATACATATATCAACAAAAACATAATCTGAACAATTTTAAACATTACATACACATAGCCACATACATACACATATACACATATGAACAATAAATACATATATCAACAAAAACATAATCTGAACAATTTTAAACATTACATACACATAAACAAAAAACTAAATTAATAAAAATGAAAAAAACAGAGCCGCATATATATATAGCCACATATACATACACACATATATATATACATTGAACAAAAATAAAACTAATAAAATGAAAGAAAAAATAGAGCCATTCTTGGCTGGGCGGCTCACAGTGGTGGTGTGTGGGCGGGCGACGGCGACGGGCAGGGGCTCAAGGGCGGGCGCGGGCGGGCGGCGGCGGCGCTGAACTGGCGGCGATGACGGCGGGGGCGGGCTCGGGAGGACGGCGTGGGCTCGGGGAGGGCGGCGACGACGACGGGCGCGGGCGACGGCGGCGGCGACGGGGGCGGCGGGCGGCGCTGGGCAACTGGCGGCGTCGATGTGTTCGGCGTCGTCGAGGGCGGCGGTGGCGATGAACTCGCAAAACTGCAGTGCTACTTATATACAAGGAGCATTGGTCGGTTGGTGGCACCAACCGGGACTAATCTTTTTAGTCCCGGTTGGTGCCACCAACCGGGACCAAAGGCCTCTTTTTCGGCAGCCCAAAGGGCGGGAAGCTGCGGCCTTTGGTCCCGGTTGGTGCCACCAACCGGGACCAAAGGCCCCTGCGCTGCCCGCATCGGGGCCAAAGTTTAGTCCCACCTCGCTAGTTGAGAGGGGAGCGCAGTGGTTTATAAGCCCCACCGCGCCCCTCTTGAACTCTCTCTCACTGCAGGCTTATGGGCCCATCACAGCTCACTGCGGTGCTCGATGGGCCTTCGGGCCTTCTGCGGGACTGAATCCTGGCCCAAATTAGGGATTCTAGTCGTATTCAGGCCGTTGGGGCCCAGTAGGTGGCACTTTTTTTGTTTTTTTGTTTTCTTTACTTATTGTTGCTATTTTTATTTTTTTCCATTTTTTTGTTTTGTTTTCTGCATTATTTATTTTCTTTTGTTTTTTGCTTTATTTTTTAATTCTTTTTGCTTTTAGTTTAAGGAAAATTATAAACTTTCTGTTACTGCCATTACTTTTCAAATTTGAAAACACTTTTTTTTGTTTTCTTTCTTGCTTTATTTATTTTATTTTGTTTCTACTTACAACAAAATACTTATTGTTGTTTTTTTGTTTTGTTTTCTGCATTATTTATTTTCTTTTGTTTTTTGCTTTATTTTTTAATTCTTTTTGCTTTTAGTTTTAGGAAAATTATAAACTTTCTGTTAGTGCCATTACTTTTCAAATTTGAAAACACTTTTTTTTGTTTTCTTTCTTGCTTTATTTATTTTATTTTGTTTCTACTTACAACAAAATACTTATTGTTGCTATTTTTAATTATTACGAGGGCCGAACCATAAGACACTAAAGCATTTCAAATGAACTCTGAAAAAGTTGAAAGTTGGCATGGTATCATAAATTGACCCACACATAGCATGTCCATGTACAAAACGAACAATGGTATCATACTCGTTAGTTACAAAGTTGGCATGGTATCATCATAATAGTTGCGGGAGAAAGTCTTCACTTTTTCTTCGCTTGTGTAATTTGCTTATTGCGCCGTAACCATGGATAATCTTCATCGCTTATCGGGATGTGGGGTCAGCCTTGACTTTAAAGGAGGAATTTCATGGAACTTTTCATAATCTTGAGACATGTCTGCATCTTGTCCTCCACTCCCACGGTGTCCCTTTTTCTGAAAGAACTATGTGGCGCTTTGGCTCATCGTATGATGTATTTGCTTCCTTATCTTTTCTCTTTCTCGGTCTCATGGACATGTCCTTCACATAGATAACCTGTGCCACATTATTGGCTAGGACGAACGGTTCGTCGCTGTACCCAAGATTTTTCAGATCCTTGTTGTCATTCCGCATCGTGGGTCTACCTGCACCCGCCTCCGATAGATCGACCCATTTGCACTTAAACAAAGGGACCTTAAAATCATGTCCGTAGTCAAGTTCCCATATGTCCACTATGTAACCATAATATGTGTCCTTTCCCTCTCGGTTGTTGCATCAAAGCGACACCGCTGTTTTGGTTGGTGCTCTTTTGATCTTGGTCAATCGTGTAAAATGTATTCCCATTTATCTCAGATCCTTTCCAAATCAATACAGTCAAAGATGGTCTCTGGATAACAAGTACAGCTCATCACAAACAGTGTTGTCACCTCGACACGTGCTTCCAACCAACTGCTGAAAGTCCTGATGTGTTCACATGTAATCCGATCGTCGACCGCTTCCGGTGTTTGAAGCGCAGATCGTTCTTGTGTTCATCGACATACGGGTCACCAAGTTAGAGTTCGTAGAACTGTGTAGTGGGCTTGAGACCAAGAATATCCGTCCTGCATATTATTGAGTCCTTTCCAAGCGTGTTTTTTCAAAGAAGTCTCCCCTCATACCGCGATTTAGGGAGACCTATCTTCTTAAGGCCAGGAATGAAGTCAACACAAAACCCGATGGCATCCTCTGTTTGATGGCCCATGGAGATGCTTCCTTCGGCCTAGCGATTCTGGACATATTTCTTTAGGACTCCCATGAACCTCTCAAAGGGGTACATATTGTGTAGAAATACGGGGCCCAGAATGACAATCTCGTCAACTAGATGAACTAGAACGTGTGTCATGATATTGAAGAAGGATGGTGGGAACACCAGCTCGAAACTGACAAGACATTGCACCACATCACTCCATAGCCTTGGTATGATTTGTGGATCGATCACCTTCTGAGATATTGCATTGAGGAATGCACATAGCTTCACAATGGCTAATCGGACGTTTTCGGTAGAAGCCCCTCAATGCAACCGAAGCGATTGCGTCATAATCACGTGGCGATCATGAGACTTTAGGTTCAAACTTTTCTCTGCCATATTTATTATTCCTTTTATATTCGACGAAGAAGTCGGGACCTTCATACTAAGCAGGCATTCAAAGAAGATTTCCTTCTCTTCTTTGGTAAGAGCATAGCTGGCAGGACCTTCATATTGCTTTGGAGGCATGTCGTCTTTTTCGTGCAAACGTTGCAGGTCCTCCGTGCCTCGCTTGTATCTTTTGTCTTCCCATACACGCCCAAGAAGCCTAGCAGGTTCACGCAAAGGTTCTTCGTCACGTGCATCACGTCGATCAAGAGCGGACCTCTAGGTCTTTCCAGAGGGTAGGTCCCAAAATATAGATTTCTTCTTCCACATGGGTGCGTGTCCTCGGCGTCACTCGGAACAGCTAGTCCGCCGACCCTTTCCAAAGATTACGTGTAAATCATTGACCATAGCAAGTACGTGATCACCTCCACGCATGGCGGGCTTCTTCCGTGATCTCGCTCGCCTTTGAAATGCTTGCCTTTCTTTCGACATTGATGGTTGGTCGGAAGAAATCGATGATGGCCTGTACACATTCTTCCTGCAGCTTGCCAGGTATATACTATCGGTGTCAAGTAAACAGTGCGTGCATGCGTGGTATCCCTTGTTTGTCCGTCTTGAAAGGTTACTGAGAGCGGGCCAATCGTTGATGGTCACGAACAGCAACGCCTTTAGGTTAAATTCCTCCTGTTTGTGCTCATCCCACGTACGTACACCGTTTCCATTCCACAGCTACAAAAGTTCTTCAACTAATGGCCTTAAGTACACATCAATGTCATTGCCGGGTTGCTTAGGGCCTTGGATGAGAACTGGCATCATAATGAACTTCCGCTTCATGCACATCCAAGGAGGAAGGTTATACATACATAGAGTCACGGGCCAGTGCTGTGATTGCTGCTCTGCTCCCGAAAGGATTAATGCCATCCGCGCTTAAAGCAAACCATACGTTCCTTGGCTCACTTGCAAACTCATCCAGTAGATTTCTCTCGATTTTTCTCCATGCGACCCGTCGCCGGTGCTCTCAACTTCCGTCTTTCTTACGGTCCTCCTTGTGCCATCACATCAACTTGGCATGCTCTCCGTTTCGAACAGACGTTTCAACCGTGGTATTATAGGAGCATACCACATCACCTTCGCAGAACCCTCTTCTGGGGGCTCGCCGTCAACATCACCAGGTCATCTCGTCGATCTTATACCGTAATGCACCGCATACCGGGCATGCGTTCAGATCCTTGTACGCACCATGTAGAGGATGCAGATCATTAGGGCATGCATGTATCTTCGCACCTCCAATCCTAGAGGGCATACGACCTTCTTTGCTGCGTATGTACTATCGGGCAATTCGTTATCCTTTGGAAGCTTCTTCTTCAATATTTTAAGTAGCTTCTCAAATCCTTTGTCAGGCACAGCATTCTCTGCCTTCCACTGTAGCAATTCCAGTACGGTACCGAGCTTTGTGTTGCCATCTTCGCAATTGGGGTACAACCCTTTTTTCTGGTCCTCTAGCATGCGATCGAATTTCAGCTTCTCCTTTTGACTTTCGCATTGCGTCCTTGCATCGACAATGACCCGGCGGAGATCATCATCATCGGGCACATCGTCTGGTTCCTCTTGATCTTCAGCAGCTTCGCCCGTTGCAGCATCATCGTGCACATCGTCTGGTTCCTCTTGATCTTCTGGAGCATCACCGTATTCAGGGGGCACATAGTTCTCATCGTACTCTTCTTCTTAGCCGTCTTCCATCATAACCCCTATTTCTCCGTGCCTCGTCCAAACATTATAGTGTGGCATGAAACCCTTGTAAAGAGGTGGGTGTGGAGTATTTTCCGGTCAGAGTAAGACTTCGTATTCCCACATATAGGGCATGGACAACACATAAAACCATTCTGCTTGTTTGCCTCAGCCACTTCGACAAAATTATGCGCGCCCTTAATGTACTGGAGGTGTGTCTTGAACCGTACATCCATTGCCGGTTCATCTGTGTGCATTATATATAATTAAGTGTGTCAAAAATCATTACAGAACATCATGAATTAGATAATTAAGTGACCAAATTAATAGAAGTTCATCATCACATTAAAACCAAAGTACATACATAGTTCTCATCTCACAACATAAAGCTCTGCAGAGCATCTAAATTAATTAAACCATACACTAAAACTATGTAAAACATTTCAATGCGAAAACAAATGCGATCATAATCGCAACCAATGTAACAACTGATCCAACGGCATAATGATACAAGCCTCGGTATGAATGGCATATTTTCTAATCTTTCTAATCTTCAAGCGCATTGCATCCATCTTGATCTTGTGATCATCGACGACATCTGCAACATGCAACTCCAATATCATCTTCTCCTCCTCAATTTTTCTAATTTTTTCCTTTAACAAATTGTTTTCTTCTTCAACTAAATTAACCTCTCGACAATAGGGTCGGTTGGAATTTCCGGTTCAACAACCTCCTAGATGAATAAAATCTATATCACGTTGGTCGGCATAATTGTCATAAACAATAAATGAACCAATAGTTATGAAAAGATAATATATACCACATCCGAATCATAGACAGGACGAGGGCCGACGGGGGCGGATACCAAAACCATCGCACTATATAAGATGCAATAATAAAAGTAAGAAAATTATACAAGTATATATCTATCTAAACATACAAATAAGAATATTTTTCCTTTCAGAAAGAAGATAAGAACAAGAGGCTCACCACGGTGGTGCCGGCGATGAGATCGGTGCGGGTGATCGACGACGTTGAAGACGGGGACGGGGCGTGACGGACCGCTAAACCTAGACAAATATGGAGGAAAATGGAGCTTGGCGGTCGAGCTTGGAGAGGAGAAACCCTAAGTAGTGTGGCTCGGGCATTCCATCGAACACCTTGTGTGCATAGGAGGTGAGCTAGAGCAGCACCAAGCCCTCTCCCCCTCGGCCAGAAAAAACAGAGCAGGTGTGCTCGCTCTTGCTTGAGGGGTATATATAGGCACCACCATTGGTCCCGGTTGGTGGCACCAACCGGGACTAAAGGTTTGCCTTCGGTCCCGGTTCAAGCCACCAACCGGGACCAATTGTGGTGGGCTAGGAGTGCGGCCCATTGTTCCCGGTTCGTCCCACCAACCGGGACCAATAGGTCGATTTAACGGGACCAATGGCCCACGTGGCCCGGCCGGCCCCCGAGGCTCACGAACCGGGTCCGATGCCCCCATTGGTCCCGGTTCTGGATTGAACCGGGACTAATGGGCTGGACCGGCCTGGACCATTGCCCCCTTTTCTAGTAGTGTTGAAAGGCATAATATCCATACGGTGTAGGCCTACGCGAGTTTTGGCATCTGCCTGCGATATAAAGCCACCGTGAAACATCACGTCTCTTCGACGACGTCTTTCATGATGATCGTCGCAATGTCCTGCTAGATGCGATAGAAGTCATTTCTGAGTTTATGATCCAATTCGCCTCCTAAGGCTTTGTCCCATTTGCAGATATGGGCATCGGATTTAGATGTCATGCGAAGTTCTCGGCGATCCCTTCTGAACTCCATCATGTGATGGGTGACGTAGAATCCATAGTTCTTAACTTCCTGCCGGTCGCCGGACGCATTAGAGGTCAGTTTTATGCCCGAAACCCGGCCCGCCCTTCCTTTGCTTCTTGATCTCGATGTGGGCACCCCTCATGCCGAAGTCGTGGAGAGTACGATGCAGAACAGTCATTATGTGTGTGTAGTCTTTCTTCTGTGTGTTTTTGGACGAGTCCAAATACACAGCATGGGAGACTCATGGGAAAAGAACGATAAGAACTGTGCGCCCCTTGCTGCACAAAATAAGTACACCTGAAATTAGCCTCCATACGTGCGAAGGAATAATTGAAATGTACGAAAGGATGTGTTATATATAGTGGCTATCGGGGAATAACTTACTTTGTATGATAAGGTAGGAGAACCATTTCCTTATCCTTATTCATTACTCGCAGCTTCATGTTCCATGTTGTTGATTCCCCAAAAAATATTATAATCTGTTTTGAAAAGTGATCAATATATATCAAAACAATTTTCTACGTGTATATGGAAAATATACATCGTATATTAAAAAAAGTTCACATGAATTTGAAGAAAAAGAAAAAATGATAAAATAAAAAAGAACCGACGAAAAAGATTAAACCACATGGAAGGTTCTAAAACCGGTGAACCGGTCGAAAGAACTGTCCCAAAACCGCTCTAACAAGCTACAATGCTTCCCGTGTACGTGGTTCGGCTGGAAACGGTTGTCACCACGGCCAACAGCACAAAAATGACGAAGATGGAGTTCCGGCCCTGCATGTTGCTTGCTCCACAATGCACGCCCATGGCCGGACACAGCTTCAGTGCCTTAAAGGATGACATGCCCAGTAAATGCCGCCTGCGCCACTAGTCCATGCATCAATCGATCTATGGGTGTGATGATGCAGCAGCGAGTACTACCTTCGTCCTAGTTTATTGATCCCTTTAATATTTATGGCAAATTTTGATCATAAATTTAACTAAGAAAACAATAATGCATGTCATAAAAAATTATATTGTCGGATTCGTATTTAAAAATTGTTTTCAATGATAGTATTTTCGGTTACATGTATTAACATTCTGTTGGTTAAATTTAAGACCAAATTTAACACAAATTACAAAGGGGACCAATAAATCAGGACGGAGGTGTTAGGCATGCTTTTATTGCGTGTGCAGTAGATGTTGGTCAGCTTAATTAAATATGACCTGCATGCCTGCCGGCGTGCCCACAACGTTGTCATCGATCTCTTTCTGGATCTGGCCAATTGATTCGTGACACCAAAGCAACCCAGGCCAAATGGGCAATGCCTGTACGTGAGAATGCTGTGCTCCAGTCAAGGAAGGACACTGGAGCTAGATATGACTCGTGTAGTATGCCCGTATGTATCTTGTGTTCATGTTGGCCACTGTTTGGGTAATAGCATTCAGCGGACTACAAGACTTATTCCACTGTATGCTGCTGCTGGTTGAAACGAGTCCTATCATATTCATACGTTCGCTCTATCTCACGGTTGAATGAATCCATTCCATTCGATTTGACTGGCCAAGACTTCTTTATGTGCCGCTCCCTGCCTACCAAGCTAGCTAGCCATATTTATTCCTCTCACACGCATGCACCTACCTAGCTTCTTTCATCTCCAATTTTGGATTCCAAAAGAAAAAAAAGTCCTACCCAATTTTAGATTCACACACAAAAGAAATTCATCTCCAAATTTTACTCTGGAATCATTCAGTAATAAACTAATAAACAGAAAAAAAACAAGACAGTAAACTTTACTTTCTCAGAGCATCTCCAACCACTACTAGGAAAAGCCCTAACTGTAGCGCGGGGTAAAAGCCTATCAGTAGCCTGGGGCTTGCGCTACTGAGAGCGCTACAGCTAACTTTTAGTAGTAGCGCGGGTACTTACCCGGAGCTACTGCTACCCATATGTACCAGTAGCGCGGGTCCACCCTGGACTACTGCTAAGCACGTACTGCTGCTACTCCGTTACCCCGCTCTACTGCTAATATTTTATGTATTTTTTCTTCTACGAATTTATGTTGTATTTGTATAGGTTTTATACAATAGAAACATAAACATACATTGAAACTATATGACACAAAAATGTCTCATCACCGTCATCATCATCATCATCGAAGTGGTGCAACATAGTCTCATCATATCATCATCATCATCATCATCATGTTTCAACACAATTGATGTCTCATCAGCATCTCGAAATAGCGATACAAGTTATCACATGTCTCGAATACATGCAACTACATGGTCATCACATACAAAGAGAAGAACGATCATGATGAGCAAGTGTGGATTATGTAGTAGTTCTTGAGGCACCGGTTTTGATTCCTCTCTCGCGCTAGCATGAATCTCAAGTAACTAGCTTTGGCTTCCTTTCTGCTTTCAAACCCTTTCTGGCTGCCACCCCGGAAGCGATACACTTGGGCCTGACACTCAGGCCACTCGTCATACACTACTGGAACCCTCCCTATGTACACAGCACAACACTTTTTCGTCATCGATGATCTATATCCCTATCAGAGATGCATCATCACCAGGTGAATTCAAAGATAATATGCAACATAGTATACTTGAGCAACACTTAGAGAAAGAGTTAGCAAATAGAAGCAACATATTTGCAACGATAATATGCAACATAATATAATTAACGAAGTTCATCATATCCAAACTAATTAACTAGCGCTATGCAAGTTGAGCAGGATTGTTTACATCACAAAGTTTCAAAGTTTCGTCGATTACAGAAAGCACAAATTCAAGGGACACATCATCATCGTCATCGTCAATCATGGGAAGTTCCATCCACCCAGATCAGGGAGGACGCACCCTAGCTTCGTGAAAGGTGTCATGCCCATATACGCTGTAGGCATATGCGAATTCTGACGTCAACCCACGATATAGGGCCGCCGTGGAATATCCCCTTTTCTTCGATGACCTCTTTCATGATGATCGTCGCAATGTCCTGCAGGATGCGATAGAAGACATTTATGAGTTTATGTTCCGGTCGGCTCCTAAGACTTTCGCCCATTTGCGGAAATGGGCATCGGATTTAGATGTCATGCGAAGTTCTCGGCGATCCCTTCTGAACTCCATCATGTGATGGATGACGTAGAATCCATCGTTCTTACTTGCTACCGGTAGCCGGACGCAGTAGAAGTCAGTTTTATGCCCGAAACACGGGCCAACCTTCCTTTGTTTCTTGATCTTGATGTGGCCACCCTTCATGCCGAAGTCGTGGAGAGTACAATCCAGAACAGTCATTAAGTGCGTGTGGTCTTTCTTCTGCGTGTTTTTCCACGAGTCCAAATACACAGTGTGGGAGACTCCCGGGAAAAGAACGACAAGAATTGCGCGCCCCTTGCTGCGCAATATAAGTACTCCTGATTAGCCTCCATACGTGCAAAGGAATGATTGAAATGTATGAAAGGATGTGTTATATATAGCGGCTATTCGGGAATAACTTACTTTGGATGATAAGGTAGGAGAACCGTTTCCTTATCCTTATTCATTAACATGAAGTATTCGATGTACTTCCTCGCGGCTTCATGTTCCACGTTGTTGATAAAAATATCATAATCTATGTGAAAAATGATCAAAATGTATCAAAACAATTTTCTACATGTATATGGAAAATATACATCGTATATTAAAAAAGGTCAACATGAATTTGAAGAAAAAGAAAAGTTGATAAAATCAAAAAGAACTGATGAAAAAGATTAAGCCACGTGCAAGGTTCTAAAACCGGTGAAGCGATCCGGGGAACTTTCCCAAAACAGCTCTAACGAGCTGCAATGCTGCCCGTGTACGTAGTTCGGCTGGAAACGCCGGTCACCACGGCCAACAGCACAAGAAGGACGAAGATGGAGTTCTGGCCATTGCCATTTGGTCCTACTAGCAGCTAGATATAAGAGCATCTCCACCCGTCCCCCCAGGACGCCTCTCATGACACCTTTTTAGGCTTGGTTTTAGGTTCGGACGGCGCTTTTTGCCGAAAAACGGTCCAGTCACGCCCCAGCGCCCCCCAGGGCGTCGAAATAGCGCCAGCAAATCTAGATAAAACCCAGCGCGTTTGGGGCCTCTTGGGGGCGCCGGCGGAACTTTCGGCGAATCGTGTCGGCCCACGTGTCTTTTTTTGGCCCACTTAATCATTCTCCTCACAAACTTTTACTTAGGGTGGGGTGTGACTAGGAAGGTGTCCTCCGCATACCCTCATATTTCGCCGGATGACCTTCAAGCTACCAACTTTTTTGGTTCGGTGGTGTTCTTGGGGCTCCAACGGCTTGCTGGAGATGCTCTAATGCTACGAGCTAGCTCAAATAGGAGGTGCAGTGGAGTGGAGAGTGAGAGTGTGATCAGCTGAGTGATGTGGAGTAGAGCAAGGATTTATGCATGGCTTTCGGTGCATGCGGTGCCGGCAAGGATCACATGCCGAGTAAATGCCGCCTGCTCCTTTGTCCGTGCGTGAATTGATTGCGTGTGCAGTAGATGTTGGTCAGCTTAAATATGACCTGCATCTCTGCATGCCAAAATTTTCTGGATCTCGCCAATTGATTGGTGACACGGCTGGAAGCAAAACAAACCAAATGGCCAATGCCAATAGATGCAATCGCTGTGCTCCCGTCAAGGAACGGCACTAGAGCCAAGATATGACTCGTGTATGTTCATGTTGGCCACTGTTTTGGTAGAAGCAGCGGACGTGCGTAAGTACTGCAGCTAGCTAGCCGACTACATGACTTATTCCACTACAACAAATGCATGGCCAGCTGGGCTGCTTCTATGTTAAAGCATCTACAGCCAGGCTCCTCAAACCCCCATATACGTTGGGACAGACAGCCTGATAAGTGATTGGCACAAAAAATTGACCCAGACAGACTCCTGGCCTGTATGTCCGGATGGATAGCCTGGCCAGTGATCGGCACAACAAATTGACCCAGGCAGACTCCTAGCCTTGTACGTCCGGACTGACTGGCACCCCTTATTTTCAACTAAAATCTTGGTTGGATATGAGGAGGATCGGACGCACCCCGGTGCTTTTGCCCAGTTGGCTCCGACAAACAGGACCCAGCCCAAATTGCACTAAATCGACTAATTCCACCAAATCCACCGCTCTCCTTCCACGCCCGTCCTTCTTTTTCTGCGCCATACCTGTTGCCCACCTCCACCTTTGCTCCCCCATCCGTGCAGCCACCCCCACCCGTCGCCCAAGATGTCGTTGCCAGGTACCCTGTCCCCCACCCGCACGATGGATGTTGCCTCGGCGTCATCCGTGGAGCGCCCATTCGTGGCGACGGGCTGTAAGCCGGAGAACTTCGCCCGGAGGGTGCTGCGAAGGAGAAGCAACATGGAAGTGAAGCGACAAATATGATGGGTTGTCTAGTGCTGTCCGGGATCTTGGCCGGATCCGTCTGCGGATGTTTAAAGGGGTGGATTTGTCAAATTCGGCTGTAGATGTTGTTACCAGCCAGACTGCATGCCTCGTGACACGATGTTTTTCTTTGGTACTGTAAACTGCAGTAAAGTCATACCACAGCTAGTTTATCCAAAAGTCCAATCCGATGGGAGGGTTTTGAACGCGAGACTTAATGGTTCGGTCACACTATTGAATTCGTACTTTAGCCAGTTCATCCAAAAATCTGAAATGATGAAGAGACAAACAATATTTCTGAACAAACCATGGTCTACGTAGTCCACTGGTTGTTGATAATACTGCTTATCAATTCCTCCCGTTGATATTCATGCATGATAGATATCTGAACGGCTCTGCACTAAAGACAAAGGTGCAACCACCGGTGTGATGTACTACTAGTACTACTACCTATAGTTTACTCTTGGAGTGTACGCGCGTGCCTTGATTGCATGTGCAGTAAGTAGATGTTGGCCAGCGTAAATATGACCTGCGTGGATGTCGATCTGCATGGCCACAATGCTGCTGTCATCTACACCCCCCCCCCCCCCCTCTATGGATCTCGCCAATTAAGTGATGACACCAAAGCAGACCCAACCAAACGGCCAATGCCAGTAAATTGCAATGGCTGTGCTCGAGCCAAGGACTGGTAACTGGAGCGAGATATGACTCGTGTATGCGTGCATGTTGTGTTCATGTTGGCCACTGTTTTGGTAATTGCATGCAGCGGACGTACGGCCACAACTGCAGGTAGCTGACCACACGAGTTACTCCACAACAGCAAATGCTAGCTGCTTGTACGAGCCTGCAACTAGCCTGCGGGCGCGACACCGTTTTGATGTACATGTAGATGTAATTGATGAAAAAAAAAGATGCACTCTTTTCACGAAATTACTCTAGGAGTGTACGTCCATGGTAATTCATCTTCAAAAAGGGTGGTCTTTTCACGAAATGAAGGCATGCACTATATGTACTCCCTCCGTTACTACATGTACTCTGTCCGTGCCATCTAGCTATCTAGGTAGCGACTCCAATCACATTGGTGTGTGGAATGAATCCATTCGGATTCGATTTGACAGGATACATGGCCGGATTTGACAGGATACACCGCGGACTGGCCAGCTGAGCTAGCTAGCGCCGTAGACTTCTTTATGTGCCGCTCCCTGCCTACCAAGCTAGCTAGCCATGTTCATTTCTCTCACATGCATGCACCTACCAAGTTCAATTCATCTCCAAATTCTGGATTCCAAAAAAAAATTCATCCCCAAATTTTAGATTCACAAAAGAAAGTACTCTCAAAATCAGTGTTGGAAAAAGCAGTGCCTAGGTGGCGCTTAGGCACGCCTAGGCACTAGGCCATAACCAAACGCCTCGCCTAGCGCAGAGGCGGAAGCTTAGACAGTGCAAGCAATAAATTGCCCACTCAAGCAAGAAATCATGCCATATTTTGATGATAACCCAAACGGGACATATTCCAATGGACATTAGATGTTAGTTTACTAACTTACATGCTATAAATTATGCATGTGTATATAATACCACAAACATGTCCTAATAGTCAAAATTATAATACTGCCTAGGTCACGCCTAGTGCGCTTAAGCATCGCCTAGGCGCTAGGCAAAGGCCAACCGCCTTGCTTATGCCTAGCGCTTTTTTCCAACCATGCTCAAAATTATAGTTTGAATTCATTCAGTAAGAATAACATAATAAACAGAGAAATTGGACGGTATGCTTCCCTTTGTTAGAGCATCTCCAATTGACTAGAGTATTTCCACCTCCATGGTCACTGATGTCGATCTGCCTTGTCTCATGTGACCTTAGGGCATGGACATGTGGTGGATCCCAGACCTTGCTGCCGTAAGGGCTTCTGCTCCGTTTATGTGTTTCTAGTATTTTAGAGTTTGTGTCCTCTTTAGAAAGACAAGGCAACGACTCCCTAAAGATGAAATAATGTTTTCCCTGCCTATACCCCATCATGGCAGTGCATTGCGTGTGGAGGTGTGTCTCTTGCAGCTCTCATGATATTCAATTGGTGTTTGTCTTTGATTTATCTGCTTGGATCCAATCTTCGTCCATCTGCATTTGCATGTCTATAGATTAAATCTACGCTTACTGTTTGTTGTTCTGGTTTGTTGGTCCTTTGGGGGTCTGAGCTAGCTCGATGACTTTCCAATGTCCAAAACAACAAGATCCGCAACACTCCAATGAGTGGGGCGATCCAGGCAAGCGCAATCATATGGTCTTCTCTTTCTCTCTTCAACACATTATTAGTGGTAGGGAGAACCAGTGCGACTTTTTTGTGGACGGGAGCATTGGCTTCCGTTTTTTGCAATGGATTCAAAAATCATACTTCCAGTTTCAAAAAATAAAAAATAAACAATAAAACTTATACATATTCACAACAGGTCTATGAATTTCCATTTACAAATATTATGTTTTGCAAGCTGCACACAAAAAAAACAGCCCGACACAAAAAAAGATTGGCCCATATTCATTTATGCGTTTGATTTTTTTGGTCTACACCACGAATAGAAGTATATTGTTATGTAATTTTTCTTGATGTGTATTTGTGTCTGTACAATTATTTTGATTTTTTTGCGCCGTGGATTTTTTTTTAAGTCCACCGATGCACCCGGTCACCAAAGGGCATTTCCGTAGAGAGAACCCACTATATAAACATGTCCCACGCCTTCTCACACTGATGAAAGTACTCCCTCCGTTTCTTTTTACTCCGCGTATAAGTTTTGGTCAAAGTCAAACTACACAAAGTTTGACCAAATTTATATTAAAAAATATGAACATCTACAATACTTAAACTATATAATATGAAAATACATTTCATGGTGCATCTGAAAATGTTGATTTCATATTGTGAATGTTGATATTTTTTAATATAAAGTTAGTCAAACTATGTAAAGCTTGACTTTGACCAAACCTTATATGCAGACTAAAAAAAACGGAGGGAGTATTTTTTTAGAGCCATCACTTGTTATTTTCTTCATAGGCCAATTTATGGTTCCAGAAATTGTGCATGGACATAGCCCATTATTTCTAACAATATGGTTAGGACTTGTGGACCGATGCTCTTAGCCTATTCATGTACATACATGCGCGTGCCTAGTAGGAGCGCACGAAACAACGTTTTTTCTACCCTCTCGCTTAGGGTTTCTGTCTCTGGCGGCGACTCCGCCGCCTAGAGTTTTTTCTCCGGCCGATCGCCGTACGTATCCCCTCGCACCTCCGCGCGCGAGCGAACTATGGCGACAGGAGCAGGATCGTCCTCGGAGGGATGGTCTGGGAAGAACTTGGAGGAGATGCTGCAACACTTGGATCTCAAGGACGATGAACTAGACGACGTGATCGTGGGGGTGGAGGACTCTAAGAAGTATGAAGCGGACGCGCGATGGCTGGCGATCGCGAAGGTAAACACGACCCGGATCTTCAGTGCCTCCGCCATGTTTGAAACCATGAAATCGATCTGGAGCCTCGCTCATGTGCCGCAGTACAGAGAGGCAGGGGAGAACCTATTTATCTTTCAGATGTTCTACCTGGGAGATTGGAAGAAAGTTGTCCATGGGGGTCCATGGTTGTTCAGGGGGATGGGGATGCTGATCGAGGATTACGATGGAAAGCAAGATCCGGAAGCCGTCAATTTCGATGGCCTCTTTGTCTGGGCACAGATACACAACATACCGGAGCTCTACCGTAAACTTGAAGTTGTTGATCAACTAGCAAGGCGGATTGGTCGAGTGAAGGAAACACAACTGTCCCCGAGGCTCTTCTATGAAGGCAACTACGTTCGAGTCCGAGCTAGGGTTCTTGTGGACAAGCCACTTACACGGGTTATTCCACTGAATGTGGTGGGTGAAGGCAGACGGCTCCTCCCTGTCAAGTATGAGAAGATACCATACTTCTGTCAAATCTGTGGTCTCATGGGTCATAACTACGAGGAATGTGGTGATGGAGTTTGGGAGGCAAAGGACAAACAATGGGGAGGCTGGATGTTGGCACAGAGACGGGAGATTGTATTGGAACAGCAAGGAGGTGGCCGAGCCCCGCGGGGTGGTCGTTTTGGAGGGAGGAGAAGAGGAAGAGCAGGAAGGGGTGCACCACCGCCACGACAATCTTCACCTGCGCGCAAACGCCGTCGCAGGAGGCTGGTCTGGACCCGAGGGCGGAAGATGGCGACGAAGAGGAGGTGACGAGCCCATTGAAACCGGCTGTCGCAACGGAGAGGGAGCATGGAGGAAGTCAGGTGCACGCAGAAACCTGAATCTGTTTATCTGGTAACACCCCGGGCAGCCAACTGCATCAACAGGACGCGTTTGAGAATTCTGAACCCGGGCGCGGGGTAGAACCGGACCTAGGCCTGGCGCTCACGTCAGTTCCACCACCACCACCGGCATATGTGTCTCCCCGAGATGCGAAGAAAGCGAAGAAAACAGCATCACCAGTGAAGCAAAACCCAGATAAGATGGCGCTAGTGGCGGGCTCCGAGCAGGGGCGCCGCCAGGCCCAATGAAAATCTTATGCTGGAACTGCCGTGGGATAGGCGATCCCGCGACAGTTGAAGAACTGCGTGATCTTTTGCAGATCAGTTCGCCACCTATCTTGTGCTTAGTTGAAACCCAGCTACAAAGGGTCGTGTGGAAGGTTTACGTACGTTGTTAGCATATGATTTCAGTTTTGGTGTCGGTAGTAGTGGTCGTAGTGGAGGTCTATGTATTTTTTGGAAAACCTCTTTGGATGTTTCAATAAAGAACTTTTCGGAGTATCACGTGGATGCTTGGGTTACTGAACCAGGCAAGGAGCAATGGAGAATGACGTGTTTTTATGGTGAAGCCACCAGAAGCCTTCGGTACAAAACTTGGGACACCATGAAGCGTCTGAGGGGAGAAAGTACACTACCCTGGATGTGCATTGGGGATTTTAACGAGATATTACGTCCCGAAGAGCAGCATGGGCCAAATGAGCGGGACAGCGCGCAGATTGACGCGTTCAGAGAAGCCATTGATGTTTGTGGCTTAGCTGATCTGGGGTACCGGGGTCTAGATTGGACGTGGGAGAAGAAGGTTGCAGGAGGTAGCTATTGCCGTGTCCGCTTGGATAGAGCCCTGGCTTCACCGTGTTGGTCTGCGCTGTTCCTTTTGCTCATGTCGAGCACCTTACAGCCGCAAAATCGGATCACTGCCCAATTCTCCTGGAGATTGAGCTGATTGACACAAGTATTCGCGCTAAACAAAAGCAATTTCGTTATGAGTGCATGTGGGAAAGAGACCCGAGCTTTGGAGATGTTCTAATTGATGCCTGGAACAATGAGGGGCGAGCCCAGAATGTTTCTGCGCTCTCTCAAAAGCTGAATGTGGTGGCTGGGAAGCTGCAGAGCTGGGGCCAGGCGTCCTTCGGCGCGGTACGTTCTGAACTGCGTCATCTTCGCTCACATCTGGAGGAACTGCGGTCACTTCCTGGTCGCACGGGGCCGTCAGCTGAGGAGGATAGGGTCGAAGCCCGTATGGTCGAGCTCTGTTTGCGGGAGGAGGTCATGTGGCGGCAAAGGGCGTGTATCCAGTGGCTAGCAGAAGGAGACAGTAACACCAAGTTTTTTCATCGAAAAGCTAGTGCGCGGAAGGCAAAGAACCGGATAGTGGAGCTGCAGAGACCAGATGGTACTATGTGCAAGGAAGAGGTTGAGATGGCTGGCATGGCTACTCGTTTTATACTAATCTCTATGCCTCCGAATCTACGGTGGGCATCGAGGAGGTCCTTTCCCATATACCGACCAGGGTAGACGCACCTATGAACATATCTCTGGATGCACAGTATAACAAGACAGAGGTGAAAGATGCCTTGTTCCAGATGTTTCCGACAAAGGCCCCAGGGCCGGACAGCTTTCCGGCACACTTCTTTCAGAGACACTGGGAGCTCTGTGGTGATGAGGTAACTGAGATGGTGCTACGAGTTCTTAATGGAGAAGATTCTCCGGAGGAGATAAACAAGACGTTCATCGTTCTAATACCCAAGATTGCGAGCCCAAAAAATTTGGCACAGTTTCGACCGATAAGCCTCTGCAATGTGATCTTTAAGATTGCATCAAAGGTGTTGGCTAATCGGCTCAAGCTTATTCTCCCCGAAATCATCTGCGAAGAACAGTCAGCATTTGTTCCAGGGCGTCTCATTACTGATAATTTTATATCTGCTTATGAGTGTCTCCACTATATGAAATCCAGGAAGATCAAGAGTAACAGGTTCTGTGCGTTGAAACTTGATATGATGAAAGCTTATGATCGGCTCGAGTGGAATTATCTCGAGAAGGTCATGCTCAAGCTGGGTATTAGCCCACAGTTTACAAAGACAGTAATGAGGTGTGTATCCTCGGTATCCTTCTCTGTTATCTTTAATGGTGGTAAGCAGGAGGAGTTCAGACCCTCGCATGGACTCAGGCAGGGCGATCCCATATCGCCATATCTTTTTCTTTTGGCTGCTGAGGTCTCTCCTGTCTACTGAAATCATCAACACCAGGTGAGAGTATCAACGGTATAAAAGTGGCACCAGGAGCCCCGCAGGTAAACCACCTTTTATTTGCGGACGATAGTCTGTTATTTTTTGATGCGACAGTTGATATGGCCAACAGAGTTGAGAACCTTCTGCAAAAATATTGTCAAGCTTCCGGGCAACGGATCAACAAGGACAAGTCCTCAATTTTCTTTAGTAAAGGATGCTCCGAAGGGATTAGGCAAGATATCAAACGCATCCTCTCTGTCCAGAACGAGAAATTGTCTGAAAAATATCTTGGCCTCCCGGCGGATGTTGGCAGAGCAAAGGAAGGATCCTTCAAATATCTTAAAGACAGGATATGGAAGCAGGTGCAGGGCTGGATGGAGAAGGCACTTTCAGTGGGAGGGAAAGAGGTGCTCATTAAGTCAGTTGCTCAAGCGATTCCGACGTACTCAATGGCTTGCTTCAAGTTACCACGTGGATTGTGTCAGCATATCAACGGCCTCTTGAGGAAATTCTGGTGGGGATCCAAAAAGGGTGAGAGGAAGACAGCGTGGGTTTCCTGGGATGTGATGACACAGCCGAAGTTCATGGGAGGTATGGGGTTTCGAGATATCGAACTTTTCAATCTTGCTCTGCTGGCCAGACAAGCCTGGCGGCTACTCCAGGAACCAAGCTCCCTCAGTGCACGCATCCTTAAAGCGGTGTATTATCCTTCGACTTCGATCCTGGAAGCTGAAGTGGGGAAGCATCCGTCTCAGGTATGGCGCTCTCTGATTGAAGGCAGAGACACGCTCAAGCTCGGTCTTATAAAACGGATTGGATCCGGAGAGGACACAAATATTTGGACGGATAACTGGGTACCACGTGACTTTAAACTGCGGCCGGTGTGCCCGAAAAGTTTGAACCCACCGCAGCGTGTCTCTGATCTTATTAACCCTGTCACTTTCGCGTGGGATATGGAGACTTTGGACGAACACCTATACCCAATGGACAAGGAAGCAATCCTCAATATCCCGCTTAGCTCTCGAGTTCGCCAAGATTTCTGGTCATGGCATTATGAACGCAAGGGTGTTTTCACGCTCGTTAAACACAAGCTTCTGTCCGCCACCAAGCAGCAACGCTCGGACTGGCTCGAGCACAACGATGGACATTCGTGGATTGAAGTAGATCGTGGATCATGGGCGAAAATTTGGGGAGCAGCAGTCCCTGCAAAAGTTCGCGTCTTCGCTTGGCGCTTGGCCAAATGCTCAATTCCTACAGGAGAAGTCCGACACCACAGAAGCATGGCCGATTCGGCGGCATGCTCACTTTGCTTGGCGGTGGATCGTGGCGCCATTCCTTTTTGATTGCCGCATGGCGCGGTGTGTTTGGTCGCTTGCTGAGGAGGATCTCACGGATACAATCATCTCCAACAGAACGGAAGATTCAAAGCTCTGGATGCTATGGCTGGTTGATACCCTAAACACCAATGATCTGGCCCGGGTACTTGTTACCATGTGGGCCATCTGGTGGGCAAGGCGCCGTGCCATCCATGATGACCAGTTCCAAAGCCCGCTATCCACTCACATCTTCGTAAACAAATACCTGGCAGAGTTGGAGATGTTACCGAAGAAGGAAACACGGCAAAACGCACGAACAGCACACTCGAGGGACCTGCCTGTGAATTCCAGGGACCTGCATGCAATTACAGAAAGAAGGGCGGAGTCGACGGCTGGACCCAAGTGGCTCCCTCCCGTGAGCCATGATTTCAAAATCAATGTTGATGGGGCTTTTCCAAGGTAGGAGACCGAGCTGCATCAGCTGCTGTCTGCCGGGACAAAGAGGGCAACTATATTGGAGCATCGGCGATCATCCATGAGGGCCGCCTCGACCCTACGATCCTTGAAGCAGAAGCGTGCAACGAAGCTTTGGCGCTTGCAGCCGATCTTCATCTTCGATCTGTCTGTGTTGCATCCGATTGTCTTGAGGTGGTAACGAACCTACGGGAGGAAGTTCCATGCAGATATTACCCCATCTTGCAAGATATAAAACACCAAAGTAGGTTTTTTAGCGATATTAGCATTATTCATGAAAATAGAAAATACAATGGAGAGGCCCATGCCTTGGCAAGGGCAGCTGCATCTCTGAGCCCCGGGCGCCATGTGTGGCTTAGCATTATGCCCGATATTATCTGTATCCCATTATGTGTGAGAGTTGAATAAAAGGATACGGATTACTCAAAAAAAAAACATGCGCGTGCCTAGTTGAGATGAAAAAAAAATACTGTGAGGATCTCTTCGGGTGTGTAACTTTTTTTAACAGAGTACAGTCGTATACACACACATACGCTCACCCTTATGAAAAACACGCACACACACCATACACCTATGAGAGCCTCTGAGAGATTGAGCCGGCGCATCATTTTAAAATTGAAAAAGTCGTTAGAGATGCCTTGGTAGTCGGTGGTAACGTCTCCTCCCATTGTTTTTTCGCGAATACGCAAGCTGCGTATCTTTGTATTGATAGAAGGAGAGTACAAGCATGGGATTACAACGCTTACAAGGCCATGTACGCGCTAGGCATGGTGAACAAGCGAAGGAGCACAACAGGCAGGGGTGTGCTCAGCCCCATGGCAAGAAAACTAGAGACTACGCGCCGGGGATAATGTTATGCAGTCCGGCAGCGCCCGCCTTGGCCCAAAGACGCGCCTCGTCCTTGATGGTGTCGGAGGTGAAGGTAATCGACGGCGTCGCTCCGTCAAAGATGCAAGCATTTCGTTGCTTCCAAATCCACCAGGCCGAGAGGATGATGAGGGAGGATAGGCCCTTGCGCATGGAAGTGGGCGCGAGGTCGAGCAAGGATTGCCACCACAATTGGAATGGCGTGCCGTGGTCCGGGAGGCTAATGGGCACGCGAGCCTAGCCTAGGATCTCAAGCCAAACTTGTCGAGAGAAAGGGCATCCGGTAAGAAGGTGGTGCATGGTCTCATCTTCCTGGTCACACAGGACGCAGGCGTCGTTGTGGGGCAATACGCGGCTAGCCAGGCGCTCCGCGGTCCAACAACGGTTCTGCATGGCCAACCATAGGAAGAATTTGACGCGGAGAGGAGCCCAAGGCCGCCAAGTGAGCCGCCAGAAAGGGTCTTCACAGGCTCCAAAGAATAAGGCCTTATAGCAGGAGCTAGCCGTGTACGTAGCCGAGGGGGTCCAACGCCAGCGTAGCGTGTCCGGCTCGTTAGAGAGCTCAATGTGTCGCACCGAACGCCATAGCTCGACGTATTGCTCCATGGCCGCCGGTCCGAGCGCACCTCGGATATCCTGCACCCAGGAGCACAGCTGCAGCCCATCTCTCACGCATCTCTCCTTCTGAATGCGTCTTGGGACAAGGGCTAGAACGAGGGGGGCAATCTCGGCCACGGACCTGCCGGAGATCCAATGGTCGGTCCAGAATCGGCAAGAATCTCCTGCTCCCGGCTGCCAAGTCGTGGAGGCTCTGAAAATTGCATTCGCGTCCGCATCGTGGGGGATGTGAAGGTGGCTCCACGGGCGAGTAGCATCGGTACGTTGCAGCCATAGCCAGCGAACGCGGAGAGAGAAGCCCGTACGCTGGATGTCGCGGATGCCAAGACCACCAAGGGAGATTGCCCGGCATACACGTTGCCAGTTGACAAGGCACGGGCCCCATTGGCCTTATCAGATCCAGCCCATAGGAATCCGCGGATGATCCGGTTCACCTTCTTGATGGCAGTGCTGCTGAAGGCGATGGCCATGAGGAAGTGCGTGGGAATGGCACTAAGGACGTGGCGCGCAAGGGATAGACGGTCTCCCTTGGATAGCATCGATGCCCGCCATGTGGAGAGCTTGCGCCCAAGCTTGTCTGATCGGCTCCAAGCTCGTCGAAGAGGCCTTGCGGATTGAGAGGGCAGCCCGAGGTAGGTGATGGGAAAATGAGTGACGGGGCATTGCAACTCCCCGGCTATGGCTGCAATGTGGTCGTCGGTGCATTGAATAGGAGTGGCCGAGCACTTGCCAAAGTTGGTGCGCAGCCCCGAAGCGAGGCCAAAGACGTGGAGGAGCCTGCGAACCGTGGCGAGGTCGTGGGAGTCCGGGTGGCAAAAGATGACCACATCATCGGCATAGAGAGATATGCTCGAAGCTGCGTGACGGTTGGTCAAGCGATGGAGGAGGCCAAGTTCAACCGCACGCAGTAGCATGGAGTTCAGCACGTCGATGACCAAGGTGAAGAGCATGGGCGAGACCGGGTCACCCTGACGAAGGCCGTGAGCGTGATCGATCGGAGGCCGTGGGTGGCCATTGATGAGGACTCTCGTGGAAGCCGTGGATAGAAGCATGGAAATCCACTCACGCCAACGTGGGCCAAACCCCAGGTGCTGCAAAAGTTGCAGGAGGAACGGCCAAGAAACACTGTCAAATGCCCGAGCAATGTCCAACTTGAGAAGCATGCGTGGCGCCTTCAGGTTGTGCAGGAGACGGGCCGTCTGCTGCACTAGCAAAAAGTTGTCATGGATGCATCGCCCCGCAATAAACGCGCTCTGGTGTGGAACTTGTCATGGCGTGGAACTTGTCGAAGGCCTCAAGAAAGTCGGGCTCGATCGTATCCCAACAGGCAACCAAGAACTCGGCGGTGAATCCATCGGGGCCGGGCGCCTTTCCCGTCGGCATGCTCTTGACGGCGTTCCAAATCTCCTCCTCGGTGAAAGGCGCATCAAGCGCAAGAAGATCGAACTGCGGCACTCGGAGGGCATGAAGGTCAAGCGTGATGTCGCGATCGGAGGTGCTGCCAAGGGCGTTAGAGAAGTGGGTGAAGGCGGCCTCGGTCATCTCCTCATGGTCGGTGACGATTTGGGTGCCGACGCGCAAGCTCGTCATAAGGTTCCTCTGCTTGCGGTGGGCCACGTGCACCCTGAGATAGGAGACCGCGTCCTCCCATTGTACGGACGACGCCTAAAGGGCTGCATTAGTCCAGAAAAATTAGAGCACTAATGTCAAGTTTAGGACATGAACCCTGGTCGGCTAGGGATACCACTATTCTACTAACTATCCAACCACGGGTTGGTTTGCTTCGAATGTGTAACTAGCATGAACTCACATGAATCGCTAGCTATAAATTCATCCCATCCATCCTCACAACTAATTCAAATTTACAAGCATAAATACAGGCCATAGCCTTTCTTCTTCGCCACCAAGCCCTCGACGCAAAATAAAATTGCCGCAAATGTTATAACATTGTAATATATTTTTGGTTATAATATTGTAAGATTTAATTAAGAAAAACAGCGAGTATGATATGAACTTACACCACCACCACATGTACAAGCTCACACATTCCTTATAGCATATCACAGTCGCGGAGCTTCAAACTAGGCAAAATCATCAGACGAGCGTCAAACCTCAAAAAAAAAAAAAACCTGAGGTTTAATCATTATTAGTGTGGTGCAAGCCTGGAAGAATAGGACTGCTATCCAACCACATATCGAGTACAATTCGCAATGTAATTAACATTCATGTAATGCACTGACGAGGTAGGTGCGGTGGGCAATCAAATGAGCGGCCGGACGGTTTGCAGTACGCCTCACTCCCACTGTCCATGGATCCAAGAACATATGCAGTGACTAATTACTCTATTAGCTAGGTGTGTGCATTTAATTGGCAAGGAGATGGTGGATGATCGCTGGAGTAGCTAGCACGCTACCAAGTTTTCCTTTGGACCCCCTTAGCTGGCGAACAAGATTTGCCAGGAGAGGGTGACATTTGCCAACGATTGTCATTTGTAGTTCTGAGGGGATGGCCGTTTCTTCATTGCGACATGGCAGTTTCTGCCTGAAAAGGTAACTTTTCATTTAAAACTACCACTGTATTATCTCGTCTCAGAGTTAAAACTGTCATAAAAAACGGTTCGTTTGCCAACTCTCTCCCAGCGAATGGTCGCCAGATAGGATTTCCGTTTTCTTTTAGACTTGCACTGTACTACTAGGTGCATTGACCGATCTATATGGACTATGGGTGAGTAGCTAGCAAATGATACGTCTCCAACGTATCTACTTTTCCAAACTCTTTTGCCCTTGTTTTGGACTCTAACTTGCATGATTTGAATGGAACTAACCCGGACTGACGCAGTTTTCAGCAGAACTGCCATGGTATTATTTTTGTGCAGAAATAAAAGTTCTCGGAATGACCTGAAACTTCACGGAGTCACTTTTTGGAATTAATAAAAAATATTGGCGAAATAATCAACAGAAGGGGCCCCACACCCTGGCCACTAGGGTGGGGGCGTGCCCTACCCTCCGGACGTGCCCCCTGTCTCATGGCCCCCCTGGACCTCCACCGACCTCAACTCCAACTCTATATATTCACGTTTGGGAAAAAATCAGAGAGAAGGATCCATCGCATTTTACGATACGGAGCCGCCGCCAATCCCTGTTCTTCCTCAGGAGGGCTGATCTGGAGTCCGTTCGGGGCTCCGGAGAGGGGAATACATCGCCATCGTCGTCATCAACCATCCTCCATCACCAATTTTATGATGCTCGCCGCCGTGCGAGAGTAATCTCATCGTAGACTTGCTGGACGGTGATGGGTTGGATGAGATTTACCATATAATCGAGTTAGTTTTGTTAGGGTTTGATCCTTAGTATCCATTATGTTCTAAGTTTGATGTTGCTATGACTTTGGCATGCTTAATGCTTGTCACTAGGGCCCGAGTGCCATGATTTCAGATCTGAAACTATTATGTTTTCATGAATATAAGAGTGTTCTTGATCCTATCTTGCAAGTTATAGTCACCTACTACGTGTTATGATCCGGCAACCCCGAAGTGACAATAATCGAAACCACTCCCTGTGATGACCGTAGTTTGAGGAGTTCATGTATTCACTAAGTGCTAATGATTTGGTCCGGTTCTCTATTAAAAGGAGGCCTTAATATCCCTTACTTTCTATTAGGACCCCGCGGCCACGGGAGGGTAGGACAAAAAATGTCAAGCAAGTTCTTTTTCATAAGCACGTATGACTATATTCGGAATACATGCCTACATTATATTGAGGAACTAGAGCTAGTTTTGTGTCACCCTATGTTATAACTGTTGCATGATGAATGCCTTCCGACATAATTATCCATCATTGATCCATTGCCTACGATCTCGTTTCATATTGATCTTTGCTAAATTACTTCACCGTTTCCACTGTTACTTTTGCCACCGTTACCGTTACTTCCATACTACTTTGCTACTAAATACTTTGCTGCAGGTGTTAAGTCTTTTAGGGGTGGTTGAATTGACAACTCAGCTGTTAATACTTGAGAATATTCTTTGGCTCCCCTTGTGTCGAATCAATAAATTTGGGTTGAATACTCTACCCTCGAAAATTGTGGCGATCCCCTATACTTTTGGGTTATCAGCAAATAGTTTAGTCATGGGTGTGCTGTACTACTCCTATTACGTCGAATGCACACTGCAGGGTTGAAAGAACGTACTACTGTACTATCATATGACCATCAAATAGGAGACAGGACCAGCGCGCCCACAATGGACCGAAATTAAAATGCAAATAGCAACTAGTGCCCGGCCATCAAATAATGGCTGGCTAACTATATATAGCATCTATGATATCCAGCGACTTAAGCTATTCATGTACAATTCAACATTAATTGAAAGTTGAGTGTGGTTTTTGAATATATTAGAAGAAAATCACAAAAAATGAGAAATATTCATGAATTTGAAAAATGTTTCCAAACAATAAAGGAAATTGCGAATTTGACAAAAGTAAAATAAAAAAAACAATCGCTATTTCGAAAAGGTTCACAAATGTTTAGAAGTTTGAAATTTGATTGTGATTTTACATAAAAAAATAAAATAGGTAGAAAAACAAAAGATAAAGAAGCAGAAGGAAAGAAGAATAAAAAAATTCCCGGAAACACAACCCAGTAAACCGTTGGGAACCTTCTAGAAGAATCCCAAACAGGTGGGGCTGATAGAGGGGTCGAGCAGCCCACTTGAACGAGCGACGCAGGGAAGTGTGTGTTGTATGGTTTACCCACTATTTGGCGGGTGCCAAATAGGATTCGGGCTTGCGTTGTGGGGCACCTATTTCTTGCGTCGGAGCTCCCAAACGGTGCCTTAAACGGCAGTCGCCTGCTCTATTGAGCTGGCTCATCAAGCACACGTGATTGATCTCGACAGGCAGCTCCCTCAACAAGCCTCGCTCGTTCGTATGTTTTAACCTTGACCATGGACCGTTTAACACAATGACCATTAGATTTTCATAAATTGAAAACGTTCATGAATACAAAATAAGTTGACATTTTTGAAAAACCGCGCATGAAAAAAGATCAAGAATTTGAAAAAATCATAAATTTCAGAATTCAAGAAATATAGAAAGAGGCCCATGAATTTCAAAATTGTTCATCAATTTAGAAGAAGATTGTAAAACTTGGGAAAATATTATGGATTTTAAAAAGTTCACAATTTGAGAAACATTCTTTATATTTCAAAAAATTTCACAAATTTGAAAACAAGTTCACGAAGTTGGCAAAGTTGACATCCCTGATAATTTTGTGAATTAGAAAGTTTACAATTTTAGAAAAATGTTCGTCAATTTTGAAAATAAATAATATAAAAGACCAAATGGTTAATAAAAAAGAAAAACTAAAAAACCGGTGAACACTCGCGCTGGTAACAAACCGCTCCATAAAAACTGGAGGAACTTTCTACAAAGTTCCTAAAACTGCTAACAAAGAAAATATAGGGACTGGCCCAACAGGAACCTGTTTTGTACGATGATCGTTCAAGTTGCTAGCACGCTACCAAGTTTTTCTTTGGAGCCCCTTAGCTGGCGGACGTTCACTAAGAGGGGGTGACATTTGTGAACGATTTCGATGGCAGTTTTAGTTTTGAGGGGATGACTGTTTCTTCAGAGCGACATAACAGTTTTTGTCGGAGAAGGAAATTTTTCATTAGAACTGCCATTGTTTGGTCTTGTCTCAGAGATAAAACTGTCATCAAAAGGGGTTCGTTTGCCACCCCTCTCCGAGCGAACGGTCGCCAGATAGGATTTCCGTTTTCCTTTGGACTCACACTGTACTACTAGGTGCATCGACCGATCTCTATGAACTAAGGGCGAGTAGCTAGCAAACAGTTTAGTATTGAGTGTGATGTACTACTCCTATTATGTAGGGGCTGGAGAGCTGGCGAATGCATGGATGCCGCTAGCTTGCACACTGCTGGGTTGAGAGTAGGTACTACGTACTATCATATGACCATTACACTGGAGCGGCGCACTCGCGATGGACAGAAACTAAAATGCAAATAGCAACTAGTGCCGGCCATCAAATAATGGCTGACTAGCTATAGCGGCTAGGATATTCCAGCGGCTTAACCCTTCTTTTTTTGCGAGCGGAGCAGCTTAACCTATTCATGCACAGTTCAACATTAATTGACAGTTGAGTGTGGTGTTTGCATATATTAGAAGAAAATCACAGGATTTGAGAAATGTTCACAAACAAACAATAAATGAAATAGAGAATTTGAAAGTAATAATAAAAAATAAATAATAATCGCTAATTCAAAAAAGTTCATAAATGGTTAAAAGTTAGGAATTTGATTGTGATGTCTATATCTATATTTATATATATATATATCTATATCTATATCTTATCTTATCTTATCTTACCTACTAATAAAGCAAGGTGCGTTTCACCAATTTTTTCATCCATTCACCACCGAAAAGAATATTTTTTTATCCGAGGTGGTACTAAATCCTTATGCGTTTGTCTGCAAGAAAAAGAATTTTCATACGTGGGCCGCGTGTTGTGGACCAGCGAAACAAGCCCCCTTATTTTCTGCCCATGCAGCTGCGAAAATTCTATTTTACGCTCTGGGAAATAAATAGTCTGAGTTTTGCACAGGACAACCTATAATGGGCTGGCCATTTTTCTTTCTTTCTGTGTTTTATTTCTATTTTTATTCTCCTTTCCCTCTCTTGTTTTCCTTTCAAGTTTATTTTTCTTTTACAAGTTATCTCGTAAATTAGAAATTCTTAATAAACGTTCAGAATTATAGAAAACAATTTTTGGAAAATATTCAGAATTCTAAATTTTTGTTGTGATTTTAAAAAATATTTAAAACTTGCAAAAAGTTTCTCATTTTTTCATAAAGCAATTATTGTTTTCGCAAATTGTTCGAGATTCTAAATGAAAATGGCATTCCAAAAAATGCTCTAGATTAAAAAAATATTCCTGTTTTGGTGAAATTTTCTCTTAAAAATAGTGTTCGTATATAAAAGATACACATTTTCTAAAAATCTTATGAATTTTAAATACATGATCGCATTTTAAAAAAGTTAAGAAATTCAAATAATGTTCATGTTTTTTAAAAAAAGTTGGTGTTTTCATAAAATGTTCATGTTCTCTTTCATATTCTGTTCGTGTTTTTTCAAAAGTGTACATAATTTTCAAAAAACTGTTTAGGATTTAAAAAATTCTTCATGTTTCCTAGAATGTTCAGAAACTCCATACCCTAAAATCCCCTCGATTGAAAGGATTGAAAAGGAAAAGTAGATTAAATAACTCATGGGCCTTCTCTGGCATACGATGACGTAACCAAACTCGTAAATGCCCTCGATCAATGAATGAAAAATTTGCGGATTGATTCCTTCACCCGCGGCAAAACCGAAAAACTAAAGTTCCTTTTTTGTGTGCATATACAGTTTTGCTTGCGCATATAATTCTCCCTGACTTTAAATGCATAGCATTATTTTATCTCCCGTCGCAACACACGGGCATATGTGCTAGTAATATATAAAAAGCAGAACAAATAAAAAAAATAAAGAAAGATTAAAAAACAAAAAACTGGGCGACCCCCCCACACACACACACATCAGCGAAACCTAGACCAGTACACTGTTGGGAACCTTCTAGAATGTTCCCAAAACCGGTGGGGCCGATAGAGTGGTCCAGCAGGCCACTTAAACGAGCGAAGCAGTGGTGGGGGTGTGCATCATATGGTTTACCCTCAATTCCGCGGGAACCAAATAGGATTCGGGATTGCCTTATGGGGCGCATATGTCTTGCGTCGGAGTTCCTAAACAACACCTTAAACACCACCTGCATGCTCTATTGAGCTGGCCCATCAAGCACAAGTGATCGATGTTGACATGCAACTCCCTGGAGAGGCCTCACTTGATCATAACTTCACTCGTTCGTCCGTTTTGACCTTGACTATGGACCGTTTAACCCATTGATCTTGAATTTTCAAAAAATTGAAAACAAATCATGGATACAAAATAAGTTCATGGTTTTGGAAAAAAAATTGTGCACTAAAAAATGATCATGAATTTGAAAAAATCACAAAAATTTCAAAGTTCGAGAAATATGGAAGGTTCAAGAATTTAAAAATGTTCATCGATTTGAGTTTTTTTGTAAAATTTGCAAAGAAAATGGGCATTCTAAAAATTCAAAATTTGTGAAACATTCTTTGATTTAAATATTTTCAAAAATTGGAAAACAGTTCATGGACTTGGAAACGTTGACTCTTCATAAAATTTCGTGAATTAGAAAGTTCATGATTTTGGAAAAATGTTCATGAATTTTGAAAAAATAATTAAAATGAAAATGAAAAACGTAAATGGTAAAGAAAAGGAAAAACTGAAAAACCAAAAATACAGTTCAAAACTCGTGCTGGTAAGGAACCGCTCCATAAAAACCGGAGGGACCTTCTAAAAATTTCCTAATACTGGTCCGAAAAAAACTATAGGGACCGGCTGAACAGGAACCTGTTGCATGTGTATGGGCCCAAGGTGGCAGTGGGTAGACGCCCCAAAAAAAATATAACCGACGCTTAAGGTACTGAATAGCGTTGTATCCTTGACCACTCGTCTTAGGCTGCCTCCGTAAGTGGGCCATCACAGTCTTAGCGTTTGTATTCGTTACATTTGGTTTTCCTTACATTCGTTTGTTCAGTTGTTTCCTTTTCTTTTTTTATATTCAAAATATTCTGAATACATATATTCCAAAATTTAATTTACTTGAATTCTGAAGATTGTTCATCGCCTATTTAAAATAATATTGGTCCATTGCAGAATACTCGTTCGTGTAATGTTTTTAAAATGTGCCATTCAAAAACATGTTCATGAAATTATTATTTTCATGTGATTCTGAAAATGTGTGTGTCCTTTTGAATACATATTAATACTCTGTTAAGAAATTGCGTAATTTTTAAATGGTTTGTACGATTCAAAAAATGGTGAAATTTAAAAGAATGTTAATGTGTTTCAAAATGTTCATCATGTATTAAAAATGTGTAAGGTTCTAAAACTGGTGAACCGATCCGAAGAACTTTCCCAAAACCGCTCTAACAAGCTAAAATGTTGTGCGGGTCCATTAACGCGGCCCTTGGGTTGTATTCTATGAATAACTTTTTTGCTGTCACGACGTATTTATGTAGACAATATTTTTCTTTTATTTTCTCCTCTCCAATGAGAACACACCTATTTTTATCTAAAGGGCGCTTTATTAATTTAAAATATAGTATCAAGCGAATACAAAGCATGATAAGTAACTCTCAACATTTGTATAACTAACATGCTTACAGCTAAACACTAACATGGGTGGCAATAGTAAAGTCATATAAGACCGACGCTGTGCCTATGCCGATGGAGTGGTGGATAGGTCCCGAGATTATGCTGCCACCCATGTTGGGTAAAAAACTTTCTAGCCAACCGCTCCAACTAGGTACACACCGTCTTGAACCGTGGTTGGTACTCAGTTTGGTGTTGCGTAGACCATGTACAAACTCAATGTGTACAACAAAAAATAACCTGCAAAGGAGTAAAGTTGTTACCATAAAAAACAAAATCATTAAGACAAAAGCAAGGTGACCATAAGAAGGAGGATGCTCCCATCCTTATTAGCATTCTAAATCTATTTGGAATTCCATATAGAAAGTGACCATAATATTGGCAACACTTGTGGACTGATAAAAAATTACTATTTGGATGGCTAACCAAGTATAACATGCAAACAACTGCTAACAAACTCATGCGTGCCTAACTTCACTAAGTAAGCTGACTACGTGCACTTATTTCTAGTTAAACCACACACACACACACACACACACACACACACACACACACACACACACACACACACACACACACACACACACACACACACACACACACACACACACACACACACACACACACACACACACACACACACACACACACACACACACACACACACACACACACACACACACACACACACACACACACACACACACACACACACACACACACACACACACACACACACACACACACACACAAGGATCTTTAAACGAGTCTGGCCAAATGAAGGGTATAGAGTATGAAATCAGAACATGGAAAATACATTGCAGCTCTAGAGTGGCACACACCCCTATTAAAGTAGCATTATAAAAATATTAGGAAATTTTGAAAAATTCTGAAATTTTGGGAAATGAAACCTGAGTGTCCGTTATACACCCGTGTTCATTTTCGTGGGGAATGGATGCCCGTGGTATCCACGGCGCAGGAATTACGGTCTGACATACGTTACATTCAGTTTTTTTTTCTGCACATACTAATTTTTTGTCATTTTTACTAGCATTACCATATGCACAGCCATTCCCCAGGTCCCCAAACACATGTGTACGGGCACCAAATTTTTTTGTCTTTTTTTCTAATGTTTTTTTAGTGCTATTTTCATATAGGGGTGTGCGTGGCATCCGAATTTTCAAAGAGAGAGTGCCCTAAGCGTGGGTATACAGTACATGTGATCACATGAATCGTCAGTGCGAGGATGGGAGCGGTTGCTTATAACTGTATGTAGAAACAACACATGCACGTGTATACACATAACGATCTATAACCGAGTCTCACCAAAGGAAGTATGTAGAGTATGAAATCATAACATGTTCTATATACGTACATGAAATAAAAATGGTATGCAGATCACAGAGCTGGAGCATGCATATATGGTATAACATTACACAGTTCCAAGAAAAGGTGCACCACGTATATATACAAATACAAAGCACCAAATTAAGCTTTTAAGTATTTCCACAAAAGAAATTAAGCTGTTAAGTACGTTGAGCTGGGATGAAAGCGGCATTCAATTATATATGTGGTAATATATGGATGTAAAATCGATCCAAGGAAAAGCGTTTGAAATGAACAACGCTGTGTTTCCTTCCATTTTTGTCAGTGAAAACTCTAGCATTAAGCCATGCAGCGGCTACAAATACCACCGCTCCCCGCACCCATTCCTCATCCATCGCTCCTCTCTTGTTTGCTACATATCTTTCTCCGGCCGGCCGGCGGTGCAAGCAACCAATTAACCAAAGTAACCATGGTGGGGTCGTCCACTATGACGGTGCGGGAGGTGCTGTACATGTACTTCTTCGCACGGCAGGCGTACGACCGGTTTGTCTCCGTGTGTGGCAACCCAGAGCAGGCCCGGAACGCAGTGGCGTTGCTGGTGTGGCTAGATATGGGCACCATCTCCGCCATCCACCATGTCCCTGGCATTGATGCCGGTGCTGTGGGCATCGTCGCGGAGGAGGCCAACACCATCCTTGAGTGCTTGCGCTACCCGAAGCCCATGGTCCCGCCCATCCCACTCATCTCCGCGCTGTGCATGCAGGGCGGCGTCTGCATCGAGCCGAGATTCTTCGCCTTCCACAAGGACTTAGTGGTCCGTGGCGTTTCCCACTTTCTCGACGGCGCCGGCAAGTTCGTCTTCGACGACCGCCTCCAGGTCCTGCTGAGGAAGTATGAGACAGGTCTGGTGGGTAACCCGCCGGAGCTCATGGCGCCCTATAGCTCCATGCCACTGGATATGCCCGAGGACTGCCGCTCTATGTTCATCACCTTCTCCAAGGGCATGCCTCTTCTCCGTGAGGAGATATTCGACTACTTCAGGAAGTAAGTGGACTACTCGATCTACACATTAAGTGTATAATTATATATGGATATAAAAATAAGATCTGCATGCATACATGATGATCGGGATTGCATTATCAATCTACTACTAAGATTTGAATGCATCATGCATATGATGATTGGAATCGGACCAGGATGCCATTTACGTCTGATGATGAGCAACTTGTCATGGATGAATGCAGGAAATGGGGTGACTGCGTGGTGAGGGTGCTCATGGAGAAGACGACAGGGGGCAGCATGCCCATGTATGGCCGGATCATCTTCAAGACAGAGGCGGTAGTGCAGCTGGTGCTGAACGGCGAGAGGCTCGTCAAGATCTCCATCGACCAACGTCAGATCTGGCTACGCAAGTACGTCCCCAAGCCAACAAGCACTGCAGACTGATCCACCCGTCCATGAACTCCATTGTCGGCTCTGCTCAATCGTCAAGCAAGGCAATCCGATCGATTTACCTATCGATTTGCAACCGTAATGTTGGGCCCTAGGAAAATCAAAAGAAATATATTACTGCTCGAGAAAAAGATTGTAGCTCCCTAATTCAGTACTAAGAAACAATATGATGTTGCCATCGCGTAGCTCGGTATCCTTCCCTTCCTCCCGGCAAACCTTGGTGCGCAAAAGTTTTTTGTATTGCTTTTGAAATGGCTCAACCGTTACAAAACGGTCATGCCATGCGAGATAGCCCCCTCCCCACGGCCTTTGTTATTTGGACATTGACCACCGTCACCTTCCCCGTCCATGGTCCCATTTCTAGTGAGCTTTGCCTGTCCTTCTCAACTTTACTTTGATTCTCCCTATAATCCTTGTTATTACTTGTCTTTTACTCATTACATGACACCTCAGAGGCACATAGTATGTATGCTCTGCAGACGGAGACCTGCCTAATTAAGCTTGAGGTTCCCTTATCAGAATGGAAGAAACCGCATGACGTTGCCTCAATATCCTTCGATTTATCATTTGCCCATGAAAATTTTACGAGCAGCCTTTATTAACTTTTATTGTCGTTCACCACTTCAAATAGTAACGAAAGATTTATTTTTCACTATGTGGTCAAGGCACGTATGTACATACCCAACTTCCATTTTCTGTACTTGCATTGCTTTGCCTTATGTGATGGTTTCCCAAAAGTTGTGCCTAAAATTTTCTGAAAGGCCATTTTTTGTGCTTTGGGCAATTGTCGGCATCGGAGAAACAATATGATGTCATTGCGTAGCATGGTACGCCCCCCCCCCCCAAATAAAACAAAAACCCCAAATAACTTGCATATCAGACAGGACAAAAAGCGCAAAAGTTCTATAATGTGTTGTCAAATATGTCACTAGTAGATCACAAGGTTGCACTAATTGTACATTGACCACCTACTTCCATACACCTCCACCCCAACATCCTACAACTTAATTAAGCTTGTTGCTCCTTAGCCGTCATGCATCAAATCCTATGCCACGTTTTCATTATCATTCGATTTCTCTTCCAAATGGTTGGTACAGGAAATTACTACAATTTAATTCCGTATTTCATATTTGCAAGCACCCTTCTTTGTATACGCCGCCTAAAATAGTAATGTAAGATTTTTTTTTACTTTTGGTCCAAGCTGCATAGACACATGCCTAAGTTGCATCATAAATTTTCTATACTTGCATGTACCATTGCTGCTCCCTTGTGACCACTAAAGAAGTTTTCTATCCTTTGCTTCCTCTCCCAAAACCTTCATGCACAAAGCCATTGTTCTTTATGTAAAATTGCACATTAAACTGAACAAAAAGCACAATCGTTACACAACAATCACTAATGTCATGACATAGATCTGGTCCAATTGTTTGGACATTGATCACACCTACCTACACCTTCCTGTGATGTCGAACATGTTATTATTGCCGCTTATCATAGTTGTCTCTATAGTCCATGTTCTTCCTTTTCTTTTCTTGGTGCATGACACCTCATGTGGAGCCACGTACCACGATTCCGGAAGGTCCTATTATTGACATGCGCCTAAACCCCTCCATTGGCAGGTTTTGTATTTAGGGCATGTTACCACTATATCTCATTGATGGAACTGATGTGCACTAATAGCAACATCGCCCGTTAGCAGAAGGTCCATCAGTGTTAGGCTAATTTTATACCAACTAATGGTGAATTAGTATGTTGTTTTTGCCTGTCAGTTTTGAGTTTTTGGAGATTTAAATGATTTCTTTTGCAACGTGTAAGCCCTACATTTAAATATCATTTTTATGCTGAAACAGTATTGAATTATACTTGTTTATACAGGCTATAGCTTCTATACTTGAACTCTTTAAGAAGTCTCAAAGGGTAATAATTATTGGTATCCTCTATAGAAGATGGTAAGTTATTCAATATGAATTTCTAGACAGAAATTTTAAGCTTAGATTGTTATTATGTGGGAGGACAAACAATTTCATGCACACGGTGAAAAAACTTATGGAGGTCAACTTTTTAAAGGTTGAATGGGGGAAATAAGGTGACGAGAAGAAGGGAGGGAAAAGAGGGCCAAAACATTAAGTATTTAACTTATAATCTTCTTGACCTGGCACCCCATGCTCTCTTTTATAACTTCGTACTTGGTGGATGCGAAAGATGGGACATTGGGGAGGCCTATGGGCCCCACGTGGGTGGAGTTTTGTGCCACCCTCTTCGGGCTGCATAGGACCTCCTAGGTGCCCCTGAACCACTCCTTTTCCCGCAAGCTCCATATATACTCCGGATCACAGACCTAATTGTCACACTTTTTTTACTCCACTTCAACATTGATCTATTCGCTACATGTCTTCAAGAATCTAAGTACATAAATTGTTCACTTGTATGTACATAATTATTTCACATGTTAATTTGATAAGATTTTCCTCCAGGCTTCGTAATTCGAGTGGCCTTATTATTATTTGCATATGCTCCATATTTTCATATATGATGATCAAGAGCCAACAACTGGCCAAAGTAATGATATTCAAATCAATGCATTAATAAGACGAGTAGACTTATGCTAATGTATATGGAGCGTGTGAGGGTGAGGTGCAATTTAATTTTCTTTCTTTCTTATATGATCTTATGTTTGTGACTATGGTAACTTGTTACTCCCGAGGACTGCCGCTCTATGTTCATCACCTTCTCCAAGGGCATACCTCTCCTCTGCGAGGAGATCTTCGACTACTTCGGGAAGTAAGTGGACTACTCGATCTACACATTAAGTGTATAATTATATATGGATATAATAAGATCTGCATGCATACATGATCATCGGGATTGCATTATCAATCTACTACTAAGGGCATGTACAATGGTTGATAAGATAGTCTTATCTTAAGTCTTGCATGTAATGTAAGATGACAAATGTCTACAATGGATCATTTCTTAGCCTCATCTTCAATAACTAGCTATTCCTAAAAACGTTGTGAGACATATTGTGCTAAGAGATCATCTCTTGTCTTATCTTAAATAAGAGAGGACAAGCCTCTTCTTACGAGTTCTTTCTCCTCCACCTCATCATTTATCCAACGTGTCACTCATAAGATAGCACCATTGTACATGCCCTAAGATTTGCATGCATCATGCATATGATGATTGGAGTCGAACCAAGACGCCATTTATGTCTGATGATAAGCAACCACGGATGAATGCAGGAAATGGGGTGACTGCATGGTGAGGGTGCTCATGGAGAAGACGACAGGGGGCAGCACGCCCACGTATGGCTGGATCATCTTCAAGACAGAGGCGGTAGTGCACCTGGTGCTGAACGGCGAGAGGCTCGTCAAGATCTCCATCGACCAACGTCAGATCTGGCTGCGCAAGTACGTCCCCAAGCCAACCAACGCTGCAGACTGATCCATCCGTTCATGAACTCCATTGCCGGCTCTGCACAATCCTCGGCAATCTGATCTATCTACCTATCGAATTCCAACCATAATGTTGGGCCCTAGGCAAATTAAAAGAAACATATATATGAAACGATTGTAAGATTACCTCAGGTGAAGAATAATGTATTTTGCACCCTAGGTGATGAATAGTATTACACACACACACACACACACACACACACACACACACACACACACACACACACACACACACACACACACACATGGATCTATCACTACTAGGAAAAGGCATGCTAGTGGCGCACCAGTTTTGCCTTCTAATAGCGCATGGCTGGTGCGCCACTGGCATCATGCCATTAGAATTTTTTTTCTAATAGCGCACCACATGTGCGCCATTAGAATCTGGTATTCTAATGGCGCACCAGGCAGTGCGCCATTAGTACTGCCCACAGTGCGCCACTATTATCTGCTATACTTATAGCGCAGCACATGGTAGTGCGCCATTAGTAACAACTTTTTTAATTCTTTTCTTCTTAATCTCAGGTCACTATTTCACATATGAGATATTCTACACATATATATATACAACAAGCATCCATATAGCAATCATATCCAACACACAAGTTTCATCATATATACATACATAGCCAACACATAGTTCCGTCGTTACAAAAGTTTCACATTGTTCATCCAACACCGTTATCCATCAATTCACAAAAGTTTCACATTGATACAAAATAAAAACACAAATGGAAAAGAAGCACCCCATCCACGCAAGCTTCCGTCAATTAAATCAAATCTGCAAAATGATAAACAAGAAGTTAGAAGAAGAAAAAGAAGAAGACTAGAAGAATACTAGAAGAGGAAGAACACTAGAAGAAGAATAAGAAGAGTTTTGGAAAAGAAGAAGAATAAGAAGAAGACTATAAGCTTATTATGTAAACTTGATCATTTTGTGCTAACATAAGTTATTTTGGAGCTAACCTATAGGAAACTAAGCATATAAGGTCTAAGTTAGTATATTATAGCCAACTTAGGTAAAATGAAGCTAACCTATGTCATTTTGGAAAAGAAGAAGATTAAGAAAAAGACTATAATCTTATTATGTAAACTTGATCATTTTGTGCTAACATAAGTTATTTTGGAGCTAACCTATAGGAAACTAAGCATATAAGCTCTAAGTTAGTATATTAGAGCCAACTTAGGTAAAATGAAGCTAACCTATAGGAAACTAAGCATATTAGAGATAACATAGGTAACTAAGTATATATATATATATATATATATATATATATATATATATATATATCATTTTGGATAGCTAACCTATAGGAGATCGACATACACGACAAAGTAGGCAGTTCTTTGTTGGGGAGCGTTGCAGAAAATTAAAATTTTTCCTACGGCTTCACCAAGATCCATCTATGAGTTCATCTAAGCAGCGAGTAACGAGAGAGTTTGCATCTACATACCACTTGTAGATCGCGTGCGAAGCTTGCAAGGTGATGATGGAGTCGTACTCGAGCGTGATTCAGATCACCGATGCCAAGTGCTGAGCGGACAGCACCTCCGCGTTCAACACACGTGACGGGACGGCGGCGTCTCCTCCTTCTTGATCCAGCAAGGGAAAGGAGAGGTTGAGGAAGACAGCTCCACCGGCAGCACGACGGCGTGGTGATGGTGGAGAAGCAGTACTCCGACAGGGCTTCGCCGAGCTCTTACGGAGGAGGAGATGTGTTGGGGAGGGGAGGGGCTGCGCCTTGGGAGTTGGTACAGCAGCCCCCTCCCCCCCCTTTATATAGGCCCCCAGGGGGGGTGGCCGGCCCCTGGAGATCCAATCTCCAGGGGGCGCCAAGGGGTGGAGTGCCCCCAAGCCGGTGGGCGCCCCCCCCTAGGGTTTCAACCCTAGGCGCAGGGTGGGCCTGAGGCGCACCAGCCCCTGTGGGCTGGTTCCTTCCCCTTTGGCCCATGGGGCCCTCCGGGATAGGTGGCCCCACCGGTGGACCCCGGGACCTTCCGGTGGTCCGTGATTTTACCAGTGAACCCGAAACTTTCCCGATGGCGAATCACCACTTCCTATATATTATTCTTTACCTCCGGACCCTTCCGAACTCCTCGTGACGTCGGGATCTCATCGGGACTCGAACAACATTCGGTAGTCACATACTTGACTTCCTACTAACCCTAGCGTCACCGAACCTTAAGTGTGTAGACCCTACGGGTTCGGGAGACATGCAGACATGACCGAGACGACTCTCGGGCAATAACCAACAGCGGGGTCTGGATACCCATGTTGGCTCCCACATGCTCCTCGATGATTTCATCGGTTGAACCACGATGTCGAGGATTCGATCAAACCCTGTATACAATTCCCTTTGTCAATCGATGCGTTACTTGCGAGACTCGATCGTCGGTATCCCAATACCTTGTTCGGTCTCGTTACCGGCAAGTCACTTTACTCATCCGTAATGCATGATCCGTGGCCAACACCTTGGTCACCTTGAGCTCATTATGATGATGCATTACCGAGTGGGCCAGAGATACCTCTCCGTCATACGGAGTGACAAATCGATCTCGATCCGTGTCAACCCAATGAGATACTTTCGGAGATACCGTAATGCACCTTTATAGTCACCCGATTCGTTGTGACGTTTGATACACCCAAGGCACTCCTACGGTAACCGGAGTTACGATCTCATGGTCGAAGGAATAGATACTTGACATTGGCAAAGCTTCTAGCAAGCGAACTATACGATCTTTTATGCTATGCTTATGATTGGGTCTTGTCCATCACATCATTCTCCTAATGATGTGATCCGTTATCAACGACATCCTATGTCCATAGTCAGGAAACCATGACTATCTATTGATCATAACGAGCTAGTCAACTAGAGGCTCACTAGGGACTCATTGGGTCTGAGTGTTCACACGTGTATTACGATTTCCGGATAATACAGTTATAGCATGAACAAAAGACAATTATCATGAACATTGAAATATAACAATCCTTTTATTATTTCCTCTAGGGCATATTTCCAACAGTCTCCCACTTGCACTAGAGTCACCAATCTAGTTACATTGTGATGAATCGAACACCCATAGAGTTACGGTGTTGATCATGTTTTGCCTTGAGAGAGGTTTAGTCAGCGGATCTGCGACATTCAGATCCGTGTGTACTTTGCAAATCTCTATGTCTCCATCTTGAACATTTTCACGGATGGAGTTGAAGCGGCGCTTGATGTGCTGGTCTTCTTGTGAAACCTGGGCTCCTTGGCAAGGGCAATAGCTCGGTGTTGTCATAGAAGAGTTTGATCGGCCCGACGCATTGGGTATGACTCCTAGGTCGGTGATGAACTCCTTCACCCAAATCGCTTCATGCGCTGCCTCCGAGGCTGCCATGTACTCCGCTTCACATGTAGATCCCGCCACGGCGCTTCGCTTGCAGCTGCACCAGCTTCTTGCTCCACCATTCAACATATACACGTATCCGGTTTGTGACTTAGAGTCATCAGATCTGAGTCGAAGCTAAGCGTCGGCGTAACCCTTCTGACGAGCTCTTCGTCTCCTCCATAAACGAAACATGTCCTTTGTCCTTTTCGGTACTTCAGGATATTCTTGACCGCTGTCCGGTGTTCCTTGCGGGATTACTTTGGTATCTTGCAACCAAACTCACGGCAAGGTTTACATCAGTGCAGTACACAGCATGGCATACATAATAGATCCTATGGCTGAAGCATAGGGATGACACTCATCTCTTCTTTATCTTTTGCCGTGGTGGGTGGTGAGCCGAGCTCAATCTCACACCTTGTAACATAGGCAAGAACCCTTCTTGGATTGATCCATTTGAACCTCTTCAAAATCTTATCAAGGTATGTGCTTTGTGAAAGACCTATGAGGCGTCTCGATCTATCTCTATAGATCTTGATGCCTAATATATAAGCAACTTCTCCAAGGTCCTTCATTGAAAAATACTTGTTCAAATAGGCCTTAATGCTGTCCAGAGTGTCGTATCATTTCCCATCAAGAGTATGTCATCTACATATAACAGGAGAAATGCTACGAGCTCCCACTCACTTTCTTATAGCAGAGCTTCTCCATAAGTCGCATAAACTAAACGCTTTGATCATCTCATCAAAGCGAATGTTCCAACTCCGAGATGCTTGCACCAGTCCATAAATGGATCGCTGGAGCTTGCATACTTTGTTAGCGTTCGAGGATCGACAAAACCTTCCGGCTGCATCATATACAGCTCTTCCTTAAGATGTCCATTAAGGAATGCCGTTTTGGCGTCCATCGCCATATCTCATAATCATAGTATGCGGCAATTGCTAACATGATTCGGACGGACTTAAGCTTCGCTACGGAGAGAATGTCTCGTCGTAGTCAATCCCTTGAACTTGTCGATAACCCTTAGCGACAAGTCGAGCTTTATATATGGTAACATTACCATCGCGTCCGTCTTCTTCTTAAAAATCCATTTGTTTTCTATCGCTCGCCGATCATTGGGCAAGTCTGTCAAAGTCCATACTTTGTTTTCATACATGGATTCTATCTCGGATTTCATGGCTCCAAGCCATTTGTTGGAATCCGGCCCGCCATTGCTTCTTCATAGTTCGAAGGTTCATCGTTGTCTAGCAACATGATTTCCATGACAGGTTTCCGTACCACTCAGTGCGGAGCGTGTCCTCGTGGACCTTGAAGTTCAGTAGTAACTTGATCCGAAGTACCTTGATCATCATCATTGTTTTCCTCTTGGTTGGTGTGGGCATCACAGAGCGGTTTCTGCGCTGCACCACTCTCCTGTTCGAGAGGTAGTACTTCATCGAGTTCTACTTTCCTCCACTTACTTCTTTCGAGAGAAACTCTTTCTCGAAAGCATCCATTCTTAGCAACAAAGATCTTGCCTTCGGATCTTAAGTAGAAGGTATACCCGACAGTTTCCTTAGGGTATCCTATGAATCGCATTTTTCCGACTTGGGTTCGAGCTTTTCAGGTTGAAGTTTCTTGACATAAGCATCGCATCCCCAAACTTTTAAACGACAGCTTAGGTTTCTTCCCAAACCATAATTCATACGGTGTCGTCTCAGCGGATTTAGGCGGTGCCCTATTTAAAGTGAATGTAGCTGTCTCTAGGCGTATCCCCAAAATGAAAGCGGTAAATCGGTAAGAGACATCATAGACCGCACCATATCCAATAGAGTACGATTACGACGTTCGGACACACCATTTCGCTGAGGTGTTCCAGGCGGCGTGAGTTGTGAAACAATTCCACATTTCTTTAAGTGTGTGCCAAATTCGTGACTTAAGTATTCTCCTCCTCGATCTGATCGTAGGAACTTTATCTTTCGGTCACGTTGATTCTCCACCTCATTCTGAAATTCCTTGAACTTTTCAAAGGTCTCAGACTTGTGTTTCATTAAGTAGACATACCCATATCTACTCAAGTCATCAGTGAGAGTGAGAACATAACGATATCCTCCATGAGCCTCAACGCTCATTGGACCGCACACATCGGTGTGTATGATTTCCAACAAGTTGGTTGCTCGCTCCATTGTTCGGAGAACGGAGTCTTGGTCATTTGCCCAAGAGGCATGGTTCGCACGTGTCAAACGATTCATAATCAAGAGACTCTAAAAGTCCATCAGCATGGAGCTTCTTCATGCGCTTGACACCAATGTGACCAAGGCGGCAGTGCCACAAGTATGTGGGACTATCGTTATCAACTTTACATCTTTTTGCATCCACACTATGAATATGTGTAATATTACGCTCGAGATTCATTAAGAATAAACCATTGACCATCGAAGCATGACCATAAAACATATCTCTCATATAAATCAAACAACCATTATTCTCAGACTTAAACGAGTAGCCATCTCGTATCAAACGAGATCCAGATACAATGTTCATGCTCAAACTTGGCACTAAATAACAATTATTGAGGTTTAAAACTAATCCCGTAGGTAAATGTAGAGGCAGCGTGCCGACGGCGATCACATCGACCCTGGAACCATTCCCGACGCGCATCGTCACCTCATCCTTTGCCAGTCTCCGTTTATTCCGCAGCTCTGCTGTGAGTTACAAATATGAGCAGCGGCACGGTATCAAATACCGGGAGTTACTACGAGTCTTGGTAAGGTACACATCAATTACATGTATATCAAATATACCTTTGGTGTTGCCGGCCTTCTTATCCGCTAAGTATTTGGGGCAGTTCCGCTTCGATGCCCTTTCCCTTGCAATAAAAGCACTTAGTCTCGGGCTTGGGTCCATTCTTTGACTTCTTCCCGCAGCAAGGCTTACGGGCGCGGCAACATCCTTGCCGTCCTTCTTGAAGTTCTTCTTCCCTTGCCCTTCTTGAACTTAGTGGTCTTATTGACCATCAACACTTGATGTTCTTTCTTGATTTCAGCCTCTGCTGACTTCAGATTGAGTACACTTCAGGAATGGTCTTCACCATCCCCGCATGTTGTAGTTCATCACAAAGCTCTTGTAGCTTGGTGGAAGCGGATGGAGGATTCTGTCAATGACCGCCTCATCTGGGAGGTTAATGTTCATTTGGGTCATACGGTTGTGCAACCCGGACATCTTGAGGATGTGCTCACCGATGAACTGTTTTCCTCCATCTTACAAGCTGTAGAACTTGTCGAGACATCATATCTCTCGACCGGGCATGAGCTTGGAAAACTAGTTTCAGCTCTTGAACATCTCATATGCTCCGTGATGCTCAAAACACTTTTGGAGCCCGGTTCTAAGCTGTAGAGCATGCCGCCTTGAACGAGGGAGTAATCATCGAGCGAGTCGCCAGACGTTCAAATCGTCTTGCAGCGCTGGGAGAACAGGTGGGTCACCTAACGGTGCTTCTAGGACATCTTGTTTCTTGGCAGCTATGAGGATGATCCTCGGGTTCGGACCCGATCCGTATAGTTGCTGCCATCATCTTTCAGCTTGGTTTTCTCTAGGAGCGCGTTGAAGTTCATGTTGACATTAGCGTTGGCCATTGATCTACAAGACATATTTGCAAAGGTTTTAGACTAAGTTCATGATAATAAAGTTCTAATCAAAATTATGAACTCCCACTTAGATTAGACATCCTCTAGTCATCTAAGTGTTACGATCCGAGTCGACTAGCTCGTGTCCGATCATCACGTGAGACGGACTAGTCATCGTCGGTGAACATCTTCATGTTGATCGTATCTTCCATACGACTCGCGTTCGACCTTTCGGTCTCCGTGTTCGAGGCCATGTCTGTACATGCTAGGCTCGTCAAGTTAACCCTAAGTGTTTTCGCTGTGTAAAACTGTCTTACACCCGTTGTATGTGAGCGTAAGGATCCATCACACCCGATCATCACGTGGTGCTTAGAAGCGACGAACTGTAGCAGCGGTGCACAGTTAGGGAGAACACTTCTTGAAATTTTGTAAGGATCATCTTATTTACTACCGTCGTCCTAAGTAAACAAGATGCATAAACATAATAAACATCACATGCAATTAAATAGTTGTGACATGATATGGCCAATATCATCAAGCTCCATTGATCTCCATCTTGGGGCTCCATGATCATCTTGTCACCGGCTTGACACCATGATCTCCATCATCATGATCTCCATCATCGTGTCTTCATGAAGTTGTCACGCATAACGACTACTTCTACTTCTATGACTAACGCGTTTAGCAATGAAGTAAAGTAGTTTACATGGCGTTCTTCAATGACACGCAGGTCATACAAAAATAAAGACAACTCCTATGGCTCCTGCGGTTGTCATACTCATCGACATGCAAGTCGTGAATCCTATTACAAGAACATGATCTCATACATCACAATTCATCATTCATCACAACTTCGGCCATATCACATCACATGATCAATCGCTGCAAAAACAAGTTAGGCGTCCTCTAATTGTTGTTGCATCTTTTACGTGGCTGCGATTGGGTTCTAGCAAAACGTTTTCTTACCTACGAATCACCACAACGTGATTTTGTCAACTTCTATTTACCCTTCATAAGGGCCTTGTTCATCAAATCCGCTCCAACTAAAGTGGGAGAGCAGACACCCGCCAGCCACCTTATGCAACTAGTGCATGTCACTCGGTGGAACCGGTCTCACGTAAGCGTCGTGTAAGGTTGGTCCGGCCGCTTCATCCCACAATACCGTTGAACAAGAAAAGACTAGTAGAGGCAAGTAAGATGACAAGATCAACGCCCACAACAAATTGTGTTCTACTCGTGCATTAGAGAACTACGCATAGACCTAGCTCATGATGCCCTTTGTTGGGGAGCGTTGCGAGAAAATTAAAATTTTTCCTACGGCTTCACCAAGATCCATCTATGAGTTCATCTAAGCAACGAGTAACGAGAGAGTTTGCATCTACATACCACTTGTAGATCGCGTGCGAAGCTTGCAAGGTGATGATGGAGTCGTACTCGAGCGTGATTCAGATCACCGATGCCAAGTGCTGAATGGACAGCACCTCCGCGTTCAACACACGTGACGGGACGGCGGCGTCTCCTCCTTCTTGATCCAGCAAGGGGAAGGAGAGGTTGAGGAAGACAGCTCCACCGGCAGCAGCGACGGCGTGGTGATGGTGGAGAAGCAAGACTCAAGGCGGCGGGGCTTCGCCGAGCTCTTACGGAGGAGGAGATGTGTTGGGAGGGAGGGCTGCGCCTTGGGAGTTGGTGCAGCAGCCCCCCCTCCCCCCCTTTATATAGGCCCCCAGAGGTGGCGCCCTGGAGATCCATCGAATCTCGGGGCGGCAACCAAGGGGTGGAGTGCCCCCAAGCCGGTGGGCGCCCCACCCCTAGGGTTTCAACCCTAGGCGCAGGGGGTGGGCCTAGGGGGGCGCACCAGCCCCCTGTGGGCTGGTTCCCTTCCCCCTTTGGCCCATGGGGCCCTCCGGGATAGGTGGCCCCACCCGGTGGACCCCCCGGGACCCTTCCGGTGGTCCCGGTACTTTACCGGTAGACCCCGAAACTTTCCTGATGGCCGAATCACCACTTTCTATATATTATTCTTTACCTCCGGACCCTTCCGGAACTCCTCGTGACGTCCGGGATCTCATCCGGGACTCCGAACAACATTCGGTAGTCACATACTTGACTTCCTACTAACCCTAGCGTCACCGAACCTTAAGTGTGTAGACCCTACGGGTTCGAGACACTGCAACATGACCGAGGCGACTCTCGGGCAATAACCAACAGCGGGTCTGGATACCCATGTTGGCTCCCACATGCTCCTCGATGATTTCATCGGTTGAACCACGATGTCGAGGATTCGATCAAACCACGTATACAATTCCCTTTGTCAATCGATGCGTTACTTGCCCGAGACTCGATCGTCGGTATCCCAATACCTTGTTCGGTCTCGTTACGGCAAGTCACTTTACTCGCATCCGTAATGCATGATCCGTGGCCAACACCTTGGTCACCTTGAGCTCATTATGATGATGCATTACCGAGTGGGCCCAGAGATACCTCTCCGTCATACGGAGTGACAAATCCGATCTCGATCCGTGTCAACCCGCAGATACTTTCGGAGATACCTGTAATGCACCTTTATAGTCACCCGATTCGTTGTGACGTTTGATACACCCAAGGCACTCCTACGGTAACCGGGAGTTACACGATCTCATGGTCGAAGGAATAGATACTTGACATTGGCAAAGCTTCTAGCAAACGAACTATACGATCTTTTATGCTATGCTTATGATTGGGTCTTGTCCATCACATCATTCTCCTAATGATGTGATCCCGTTATCAACGACATCCTATGTCCATAGTCAGGAAACCATGACTATCTATTGATCATAATGAGCTAGTCAACTAGAGGCTCACTAGGGACTCATTGGGTCTAAGTGTTCACACGTGTATTACGATTTCCGGATAATACAGTTATAGCATGAACAAAAGACAATTATCATGAACATTGAAATATAATAATCCTTTTATTATTTCCTCTAGGGCATATTTCCAACATTCTTCTCCTTCTTCTCCTTCATCTCCCTGATGCGCCTAGAGCGGCGAGGCGGTGGAGGCAGTGGAGGTAGTGGGATGTAGTCTTCTACCACAATTGGCGTGGTCATGTCGCCCAGCTGTGGGATCGCCGGCGCCACCACCGTGCGTGGTCATTGTCGAGCACCACCACCATCGCGAGGCCACCTTGAGCACGATCATCGCTAGGTCATCCTCACCACCTCCATCTCTTGCCCATGGTCAGCCACCACCATCTCTTGCCCTTGGTCACCACCACCAGCGCTTAGGTCATCCTCACCGATGCACATCGTCATGCAGCTCCTCATCCTCACTCTGCTCCTCTTCTCCCACTCCAGTCCGGATCATCCTTCTTGTTGTCTATCTTTGGTGCAGAATCGCTGCTGCTTTTGCTACAGCCAGAATCATTGCTTTGCTTTGGCTACAGCCATAGTCTTCTTTGCTTTGGTTGTAGCCGATTGTCACCGCTGCTGCTCCTACCTGTCCAAAATGCAACAATGACCGTTAACAATCGATGTGAGACAAAGCCAAATGTAGAGGAATAAGAAGAGGCGAACGCATCGGCATCATCATCGGGCAGACGCATGCGACACATAGTCTTGTTGTACACCTTCACGATGAGCATGTTGGCATCGTGCGTCGTAGACGAAGACAAGGAAGTACCCCAGCTGCAGGTCGAGGCACGGTAGAACTTCTCCCACCCACGAGACAAGTACATGTGGCCCTTCTTGATCGCCAACTGCACATCCCATCGCTCATAAACCCGCCGCCGCCCTGTCGCAGCTTCACATTATTTGGCGGATCTTCACCCATCAAGCATGTTCATAAAACTGTCAGCAGCCTCTGCAGTTTGGGAAAATGAGTGATGTAGCAAACAACAGATATCATAATGAGATGGGTGAAGGGAGATCTCTCGTTTTATATACCAGCGTCATGGATCCAAGCTGAAGCCTCAAGTATGATAGTGAAGAACTCGGAAGCATCCAACTCAGATGCATGTGTCGCAGATCGGCGGTGGCTGCTTCCGCCATCTCGATAAGCAGCAGAAGAGACCAATTAGTACCCTTACAACAGATCATAAAACATGCATTAGTCGCATAAGTACCCCATATGTACTATTTTTAGCAAAGTCATGCTAAAATTCACGGAAAATTTCAGCATGACCTTTTGCTGAAAATAGGACATATGGAGTGCCGAATTTGCGGAACGGAAGTTAATCGACATTCCGCAAACTCAAGGGCCTCTCGGGTACTGCAAATTCATCACGACACAATGGTCGGAGACAAAACCCAACAAACTAGCAAGTCTTTCTCAATGTGATCACAAGTAATTCAGAGGCATCACAATAAAGCAACACCTGCACTAGCCTAAAAACAAGTGAAGTTTCACCCATATAAGAACAACTTTATAAAATCAAAGAAGTTGCTAAATTTTTGTATCCTTCATACACTTTGGAGTACAATGCTTTATAATGTTCCATCATCATTACAGAAATCCAAGACCATGTGTTCCATCATCATCATCATTACAGAAATCCAAGAAACATCATGCTTTTTAACAGTTTTCAGTTTGGACAGAATACTGAAAACTACAGTTTGGACAGAATTCCTAACACTTTGGTCTTCTAGTTACAAAACAAAACTGGCATAATTCTAGATGCCATAACAGAAATAGTATCCCAGGTTTCCATCTTAATACCACAAAGAACATCCCAGGTTTCCATCTTAATACCACAAAGAACATCCCAGGTTTCCATCATTTTTTCTAGAACCATACTCAAAATGTAGTAGAGGATACCTTCTGTCCAGCTGTCAATCTAAAGGGCTGCAACTTGGGCTTTGAAATGTAGATAAGTGGCCAGTTAACACACTGTCAAAAAAATTCAGTTAACACACTGTCAAAAAAATTTCAGTTAACACACTGTCCAAAAAATTCAGTGAATGGATGGCAATACATCATACACTCACATTGCTACATTATTCATCAACTTGTATCATTAAGAAATACTACTCCAAAGATAGTTTTGGTGTAAGTAGGTTTTGCCTCACTGTTGTATTCTTCTTTTGTTAGCTATCTCAAAAATTGGAATGAACCGTTAGCTATCTCAGAAGCATCATCAGGTACACTTCAACATGTGCTAGCAGCAACAAATGGTCAATATTCATTCTTATTTATGGTTAATATTTATAACCTATCAACAAATGGCAAGAATATTGAGTAATCCACTGCAGAGGTCTTACCCAAATATATATGACATACATGTGACATACTAAAGGGGATGACACCAAGAATAAAACTAAAAGACGAGGAAACAGATATCTAGTCTCGACCCAAAGGTGAGGCATGACACCAAGAATTGATTATCTGAATTCCTGCATTCATACTGCCAATTTATATGATACATCATGTTCCACTAAGCAATATAATACCATGAACACACAATTCATCTCTATGGGTTCATACCCAAATCATATCGTAAAGTTGCACCAAATTTTAACTTGTTTTTATTTTATCAATTATCAAGAATTGGTATGAAGATTGCTAAACTTGTATACTGAATCTATAGGGTAAATTGTAACCACACACACTCGTATATTTTTGTCTCCAGAGGTATATTTATCACACACGCCAAAAGGGGATAATTAACTACAAAGTGATGTGAGAAGCTGGGCAAATTATCCTTTAGGAATGGCATATAACATGTGTTGTTCTTGACATGGGCTTGCAATCGATTCTGAGAGAAAGAAGGAACATGGTGATGATTATGATTGTGAAGAGTGTGTCAAGGGGAACACAACTGGGACCTAAGCTTTGATCAGTGACACGAGATAGTCCCAAACAATGCAGCAACAAAGACAGACTATAGCGAATATTTAGTTATCAAGAAAACTATTGCAATTTGTTATCAAGAAAACTATTGCAAGAATATTTAGTTATCAAGAAAACTATCAAGAAAATTTAGCATTCTTATTTATGATCTCTGCAGATAATCTATTGCAATTTGAATCGTGAACCCTAACTTTTGGAGCATGTGATTTCTGTCTTGAAATTCCTTTTGGAGCATTTGTTGGAAGGAATGGGGAATGGTGGAGAGAGGGAGGAAGGAGGAAGGAGGAGAGGTACTGGTCGCGGAGGGTTGGGGTTGGGGTTGGCGAAGGGGTCGGGTCGGGTCCGAGCTCGTCTGGGTCCTCGCTTCGCCGTGGTCGAAGGAGAGCAGGGCGGTGGCGGAGGACGGCAGGGGCAGGGGGGGGGGCGTCGGGGGCGCGGCCGGCTGCAGGGCCGGAGGAGGCCCTCGCTCGTCGGAGGGAGGAGAGGAGAGGAGCGGGCGCGGCTTCGGCCGTTCCGTTCGGGGGGGGCGGGGTGGAGTCCATGGGGTCGGGCGGCGGCGTCGGGCAGCGCAAGACCACAGCTGTGTGGCGGCAAGGCCGGCAGCGGCTGGGCTTGGCGTATGGAGGGGCGAGCAAGGGGTCGGCGGCGACGGTTGGGTCGAGTGGATCTGGCGAGGAGGAGGAGGCAAAAGTGAAAGGGGATGGATCTAATGGCGCACCCGCCTTGCTGCGCCATTAGAATTTACTAGCCCAAATGTGGTCAGTTATATTCCACATAACCCCACTCCATCGAACAAGCCCACTAGCTCGTTGGTCACCACGTAGCACACACACCAGGAGGTCCTGGGTTTGATTCCCAGGCTCCCCATTTTTGTATTTATGCATTTAAAATGCTGTTTGATATTTATGAATATGAAAAAATATCATCAAATTTATTATCTGAAAATATAATCAAATTTGTTATTTGAAAATATAATCAAATTTGTTTTTTTCTTTGCAATTTTAGTTGCATTCATTTGTGACGGTGGAGCGGGCCGGGGATGGTGCGGGGGAGAGGGTGCGGGTGGTCGTGCGGCGGTGGAGTGGGGGCAGTGCGGGCTGGGTCGGCGACGGGCCGGTGGAGCGGGGAGGTGCGGTGGGGCGTCGGCGGTGGAGTGGGAGGTGCGGGGGGGCGGCGGTGGATGGTTGTTTTTTTTTGCAATTTTAGTTGCATTCATTTGTGACGGTGGAGCGGGCGGGGATGGTGCGGGGAGAGGTGCGGGTGGTCGGCGGCGGCGGAGTGGGGATGGTGCGGGCGGGGGTGGCGGGCGGTGGAGCGGGGAGGGTGAGGACGGGCGTCGGCGGTGGAGTGGGGGGTGCGGGGGTCGGCGGCGGTGGAGTGGGGAGGTGCAGGGGTCGGCGGTGGAGTGGGAATGGTGTTTTATATACTAATGGCGCATCGCTGCTTGGTGCGCCATTAGTAGTTATAGATAATAATGGCGCATTGCGGACGGATCTTGCCGTTAGTATGTATGGGAAAATGAAAAAAAAGTAATTCATACTAGTGGCGACTCTCATTTACGGTGCGCCATTAGTGTCTTACACACTAATGGCGTACCACAAACAAAAGCGCCATTAGTATATAGTAGTGGCGCACTGCTTCCCTGGTGCGCCATTAGAATCAATCCTATCTATAGCCCTTTTCCTAGTAGTGTATAACCGACTCTGGCCAAACGAAGGGTATAGAGTATGAAACCAGAACATGGAAAATACATTGCAGCACCAGAGGGGCACACACCACTATATGAAAGTAGCATTAAAAAATATTAGGAAATTTTGAATTTTTTGAAATTTTGGGAAATGAAACCTGAGTGTCCGTTATACACCCGTATTCATTTTCGTGGGGAATAGATGACCGTGGTATCCACGACGCAGGAATTACGGTATAACATACGTTACATTCAGTTTTTTTTCTGCACATACGGAGTTTTTTGTCTTTTTTACTAGCATTACCATGTGCAGCCATTCCCCATGAAACTGGACACGTGTCTAACGGGCACCAATTTTTTTGTCTTTTTTTCTAATGTGTTTTTAGTGCTATTTTCATATAGCTTATTTTTTTTAGATAATACATTTTTTTATTAATTTTCATAAATATTACGCTGGGTAGTTTTTTTTCAAAAATAATACACCGTCGGCCCGCTGCAGGCCGACTAGGCCTAGTCGGCCCACAGCAGGGCGATTGGATTCCTGTCGGCCTATAGCTGGCGGACTGGCCCTGTCGGCCTACTGTTGGCTGACTGGAGCTAATTAGCTCGTTGTGGGCTAATTGTTTTTGCAAAAAAAGTAGGCAATGTTAATCATGTAATTAAAAAATGTTAAACGTGTATAAAAAAACGTTCCTGATGTATACAAAAAATGTACAATATATATGCAAAAAAGTTGACTAAAAAATATGTTTTAAAAAGTGTTAATCATGTATTTAAAAATTGTTAAATGTGTATATCAAAAATGTTCCTTATATATAAAAAAATATAGAATGTGTTTGAAAAAAAGTTGACACCAATAAAATAGGTTAGAAAAAATGTTAATCATGTATTCGAAAAAAATTTCCTTATCTATACGAAAAATATAGAATGTGTATGAAAAAAAATTAACACGAAAAAATATGTTTGAAAAAATGTTAATCATGTATTTGAAAAAATATTCAACAAGTACACAAAAATGTTTCGTGTTTGGAATGAAAGGTTAAACGTGTATAAAAAAAATGTTCCAGCTGCGGATCCGGTATGGGAGCATCACGGACCTAAATATGATTGATTGCTCATTTTGTATGGAACTAGAACATTTTTTTTCAAACATATTTTTTTGGTGTCAACTTTTTTTCATACACATTCTATATATTTTTTATAGATAAGGAACATTTTTATACACACATTTAACAATTTTAATCATGTATTTGAAAAATGTCAACTTTTCAAACATAATTTTTGGTGTCAACTTATATTTTCTGTATAAATAAGGAACATTTTTTATACACACATTTAACAATTGTTAAATACATGCTTAACACTTTTGAAAACATATTTTTTATGTCAAAATTTTTGCATATATATTTTACATTTTTTGTATACATCAGGAACATTTTTTTATACACGTTTAACATTTTTAAATTACATGATTAACTTTTTTTAAACATATATTTTTTATGCCTATTTTTTTTTGCAAAAACAATTAGCCCACAGCGAGCCAATTAGCTCCAGAACCCAATCAGCCCACAGTGGGCCGACAGGGGCCAGTCGGCCAGCTGTAGGCCGACTGGAATCCAATCGGCCTGCTGTGGGCCGACTAGGCCCAGTCGGCTTACAGCGGGCCGACGGTGTATTATTTTTGAATTTTTTTATCCAGCGTAATATTTATGGAAATTAATAAAAAATGTATTATTTAAAAAAATTAGCTTTTCATATAGGGGTGTGCGTGGCATCCGAATTTTCAAAGAGGGAGTGCCCTAAGCGTGGGTATAAAGTACATGTGATCACACGAATTTTCAGTGCGAGGATGGGAGCGGTTGCTTATAACTGTATGTAGAACCAACACATACACGTGTATACACATAACGATCTATAACCGAGTCTGAACAAAGAAAGTATGTAGAGTATGAAATCATAACTTGTTCTATATACGTATATGAAATAAAAATGGTATGCAGAGCACAAAGCTGGAGCATGCATATATGGTATAACATTAAACAGTTCCAAGAAAACGTGCACCACGCATATATACAAATACAAAGCACCAAATTATGCTTTTAAGTATTTCCACAAAAGAAATTAAACTGTTAAGTACGTTGAGCTGGGATGAAAGCAGCATTCAATTATATATGTGGTAATATATGGATGTAAAATCGATCCAAGGAAAAGCGTTTGAAATGAACAATGCTCTGTTTCCTTCCATTTTTGTAAGTGCAAACTGTAGCATTAAGCCATGCAGCGGCTACAAATACCACCGCTCCCCGCATCCATTCCTCATCCATCGCTCCTCTCTTGTTTGCTACCTATCTTTCTCCGGCCGGCCAGCGGTGCAAGCAACCAATTAACCAAAGCAACCATGGAGGGGTCGTCCACTATGACGGTGCAGGAGGCGCTGTACATGTACTTCCGGGCACGGCAGGCGTACAACCTGTTCGTCTCCATGTGTGGCAACCCAGAGCAGGCCCGGAACGCAGTGGCGTTGCTGGATCAAGGCACCATCTTCGCCATCCACCACGTCCCTGGCATTGATGCCGGTGCTGTGGGCATCGTCGCGGAGAAGGCCAACGCCATCCTTGAGTGCTTGCGCTACCCGAAGCCCGTGGTCCCACCCATCCCGCTCATCTCCGCGCCGTGCATGCAGGGCGGCGTCTGCATCGAGCCGAGATTCTTCACCTTCCACCAGGACTTAGTGGTCCGTGGCGTTTCCCACTTTCTCGACGGTGCCGGCAAGTTCGTCTTCGACGACCGCCTCCAGGTCCTGCTGAGGAAGTGTGAGACAGGTCTGGTGGGTAACCCGCCGGAGCTCATGGCGCCCTACAGCTGGATGTGCCCGAGGACTACCGCTCTATGTTCATCACCTTCTGCAAGGGCATGCCTTTCGTCCGCGAGGAGATCTTTGACTACTTCAGTAAGTAAGTGGACTACTCGATCTACACATTAAGTGTATAATTATATATGGATATAATAAGATCTGCATGCATACATGATGATCGGGATTGCATTATCAAGCTACTACAAAGATTTGCATGCATCATGCATATGATGATTGGAATCGGACCAGGATGCCATTTATGTCTAATGATGAGCAACTTGTCATGGATGGATCCAGGAAATGGGGTGACTGCATGGTGAGGGTGCTCATGGAGAAGACGACGGGGGGCAGCATGCCAATGTATGGCCGGATCATCTTCAAGACAGATGCGGTAGTGCAGCTGGTGCTGATCGGCGAGAGGCTCGTCAAGATCTCCATCGACCAATGTCAGATCTGGCTGCGCAAGTACGTCCCCAAGCCAACCAACAATGCAGACTGATCCATCTATCCATGAACTCCATTGCCGGCTCTGCACAATCCTCAACCAAGGAAATCTGATCTATCTACCTACCGATTTGCAACCGTAATGTCGGGCCCTAGGAAAATTAAAAGAAATATATTACTGCTCCAGAAAAAGATTGTACCTCCTTAGTTCGGTACTAAGAAACAATATGATGTTGCCATCGCGTATCTTGGTATCCTTCCCTTCCTCCTGGCAAACCTTGGAGCGCAAAAGTTTTTTGTATTGATTTTGAAATGGCTCAACCATTACACAACGGTCACGCCATGCGACATACCCCCTCCCCGCGGCCTTTGTTATTTGGACATTGACCACCGTCACCTTCCCTGTCATGGTCCCATTTCTAGTGAACTTTGCCCGTCCATCTCAACTTTAATTTGATTCTCCCTATAATCCTTGTTATTACTTGTCTTTTACTCATTACATGACACCTTAGAGGCACATAGTATGTATGCTTTGCAGACGGAGACCTGCCTAATTAAGCTTGAGGTTCCCTTGTTAGAATGGAAGAAACCGCATGATGTTGCCTCAATATCCTTCGATTTATCATTTGCCCATGAAAATTTTACGAGCACCCTTTATTAACTTTTCTTGTCGTTCACCACTTCAAATAGTAACGGAAGATTTATTTTTGACTATGTGGTCAAGGCACGTATGTACATACCCTATTTCCATTTTCTGTACTTGCATTGCTTTGCCTTATGTGATGGTTTCCCAATAGTTGATCCTAAAATTTGTTGAAAGACCATTTTTTGTACTTTGGGAAATTGTCGGCATCGGAGAAACAATATGATGTCATTGCATAGCATGGTATCTCCCCCAAAAAACGCCAAATAACCTGCATATCAGACATGACAGAAAGCACAAACGTTCTAATGTGCTGTCAAATATGTCACTAGTTGATCACCAGGTTGCACTAATTATACATTGACCACCTACTTCCGTAAACCTCTGCCCCAACATCCTACTGCCTAATTAAGCTTGTTGCTCCTTAACCGGCATGCATCAAATCCTATGCTACGTTTTCAATATCATTCAATTTCTTTTCCAAATGGATGGTACAGGAAAGTTCTATATTTTAATTCCGTCTTTCATATTTGCAAGCACCCTTCTTTGTATACGCGGCTTAAAATAGTAATGGAAGAGCTTTTCTTTACTTTTGGTCCAAGCTGCATAGAGACATGCCTAAGTTGCATCATAAATTTTCTGTACTTGCATGTACCCTTGCTGCTCCCTTGCCGCCACTAAAGAAGTTTTCTATCCTTTGCTTCCTCTCCCAAAAGCTTCGTGCACAAAGCCTTTGTTCTTTATGTGAAATTGCACATTAAACCGAACAAAAAGCACAATCGTTACACAACAACCACTAATGTCGCGACATAGATCTGGTCCAATTGTTTGGACATTGATCACACCAACGTACACCTTCCTATGATGTTGAACCTGTTATTATTGCCGCTTATTATAGTTGTCTCTATAGTCCATGTCCTTCCTTGTCTTTTCTTGATGCATGACACCTCATGTGGAGTCACGAACCACGATTTTGGAAGGTCCTATTATTGACATGCGCCTAAACCCCTCCATTGGCAGGTTTAGTATTTAGGGCATGTTACCACGATCTCTCATTCATGGAACGGATGTGCACTAATAGCAACATCGCCCATCAGCAGAAGGTCCATCAGTGTTAGGCTAATTTTATACCAATTAATGGTGAATTAGTATGTTGTTTTTGCCTGTCGGTTTTGAGTTTTTGGAGATTTAAATGATTTCTTTTGCAATGTGTAAGCCCTTTATTAAAATATCATTTCTATGCTGAAACAGTATTGAATTATACTTTTTATTGTAGGGTATAGTTTCTATACTTGAACTCTTTAAGAAGTCTCGAAGGGTAATAATTATTGGTATCCGCTATAGAAGATGGTAAGTTATTCAATATGAATTTCTAGACAGAAATTTTAAGCTTAGATTGTTATTATGTGGGAGGACAAACAATTTCATGCACACGGTAAAAAAACTTATGGAGGTCGACTTTTTAAAGGTTGAATGGGGTAAATAATGTGATGAGAACAAGGGAGGGAAATGAGGGCCAAAACATTAAGTATTTATCTTATAATCTTCTTGACCTGGCATCCCATGCTCTCTTTTATAACTTCATACTTGGTGGATGCGAAAAATGGGACATTGGGGAGGCCTATGGGCCCCATGTTGGTGGCGCTTTGTGCCACCCTCTTCGGGCTGCATAGGACCTACTAGGTGCCCTTGAACCACTCCTTCTCCCGCAAGCTCCATATATACTCCGGATCACCGACCTAATTGTCACACATTTTTTACTCCACTTCAACATTGATCTGTTCGCTATGTCTTCAAGAATCTAAGTACACAAATTGTTCACTTTTATGTACATAAGTATTTCACATGTTAATTTGGTAAGATTTTCCTCCAGGCTTTGTAATTCGAGTGGCCTTATTATAATTTGCATATGCTCCATATTGTCAGGTATGATGATCGAGAGCCAACAACTGTCCAAGGTAATGATATTCAAATCAATGCATTAATAAGATGAGTAGACTTCTGCTAATGTATATGGAGCGTGTGAGGGGAGGTGCAATTTAATTTTGTTTCTTTCTTATATGATCTTATGTTGGTGACTATGATAACTTGTTACTCCTAGAAGATGTAGTATTTGTTGGCTCGCTTGATAATGAAAATCACCTGGGGGTTATTAATTAATTTTTATTTATTTTATTAACATTATTCGGGTGCCAAATCTAGTTTAGCTCCCTCTTCATAGACCCTCTTATATGTGGGTTAGTATGCATGAAAATTCGTTACTTGAAAAACTAGACTGGTTTCTACCCTCTAATAATTGGACCTTGATTAATTCGACCACTTATGTTAAAGCTCTAGCAAGATATATCTCCGATCATGTGCCTTGTATAGTGTATGTTTATTCTACCATTCCAACTGCAAAAAACAATCAGTTTTATTTCCTTTGGATAAACCACCTGGTGTGGGTGTCAAAATCGGCAGATCTCTGGTAGGGGGTCCCGAACTATGCGTCTAAGGTCGATGGTAACAGGAGACAGGGGACACGATGTTTACCCAGGTTCGGGCCCTCTCTATGGAGGTAATACCCTACTTCCTGCTTGATTGATCTTGATGAATATGAGTATTACAAGAGTTGATCTACCACGAGATCGATATGGCTAAACCCCAGAAGTCTAGCCTGTATGATTATTATTCTCTCCTATGGACTAAACCCTCCGATTTATATAGACACCGGAGGGGGATAGGGTTGTACAAAGTCAGTTACAGAGAAAGGAATCTACATATCCGAATCGCCAAGCTTGTCTTCCACGCCAAGGAGAGTCCCATCCGGACACGGGAAGAGGTCTTCTATCTTGTATCTTCATAGCCCAACAGTCCGGCCCATGTTAACAATCCGGCTGTCCGAGGACCCCTTAATGCAGGACTCCCTTAGTGGCCCCTGAGCCAGGCTTCAATGACGAGGTGTCCGGCGCGCAGATTGTCTTTGGCATTGCAAGGCGGGTTCCTTCTCCGAATACTCCAACATAGTATTCGAGCATAGAAAATGTGTTCCGCTCTGCAAAACAAGTACCACACAACCGTAGAGAGTATAATATTTCACGAGTCCAATCCGCTGACAAATTTTTGTAGCGTGACACCACGTCACCGCCCGGTCATTATTTGAACTGCTTTTGGCCTGCAGCTCCATATTTCAAGGCGCGGTGTCATTGGCACGTCTTGTCAAAGCATAGATTGTGTCCCCTTATTGCGGGATTCTCATCAATACGAGTATTGGTAACCCAACCATTCTATTGGCATGATTCCTTGCGAATATGCATGTTTTAAGGCCTAGGAGGGATGTTTGATATCCATTGCCTTTATAAAGGAGCAGAGACTCGTTCTTCTTCCTTCACGCCAAGCCTTCTCAACCTCTCCCACCTCAAGTTCCGGCACCCAAAGTTCAACCCGATTGCTTTGCGCTTCCCAATCATGTCCGGTCCCGGCCTTCAAGGCCGGTAGGTGGCCTCCTCTGTCACAGAGGAGGATATCGTGAAGCTTCGTGAGGCAAGATACCTGACTGCGGAAATCCTCCACATGCTTCCTGCTCAAGTGCAGGTTATTCCTACTCCCAGATCCAATGAGAGGGTTGTATGCCTCTCCCACTTCCTCCGAGGGCTAGGATTCGCTCTTCATCCCTTCATTCGAGGGCTCATGTTCTATTACGGGTTAGATTTTCATGATCTAGCCCCGGATTCTTCCCTTCACATCTCATCGTTCATTATTGTGTGTGAAGCCTTCCTCCGTATTCCCCCACACTTCGGCTTGTGGATCAAAACCTTCAATGTGAAGCCGAAGGTAATCGACGGGAAACAGGCGGAGTGCAGCGGTGCTGCGGTGAGCAAGCTTGCCAATATGACTTGGCTAAAGGGTTCCTTCACGGAAACGTCCGACCTATGGCAGCGGGAGTGGTTCTACATCACCGAACCCCGTGGTACCAGGTGGGCAGTTGCTCCTGCATTCCGATCCGGCCCTCCATTACAGCTCGCGTCATGGATTAATAAGGGGCTGGACTAGGGATCCATCGATGAAGTGCAGACGCTGCAAACCCGCATTCAGAGCCTCATTGAAAAGGACACCGATCTCATCAACGTAATCCAAGTAATGCTAGTCCGGCGGGTCCTACCGTGCCAATGATGGCCTCTCTGCATGTGGGAGTTCAATCCAGAAGGACCACGAACCCTTTAACACCTCTCCGGCGCAACACTCAAAGGAATGTGGAAATCATTCTTTAGGACGCGAAAACAGTGGTCGGGTACCACAGAGGACATCGGTCTTGACTACAAGCATCCGGATACCCAGGTAAGTACTCAACTTCCGAACATCGCTTAATCAAATAATAATATATTGAGAAAATCATGCTCGGCCAGGGCTGGATAAAGAAGGCAGAGAGAATCAGGTGTTCAGCCCCTCTTCCCGAAGACTCATTCGATCCGTTGTTAACAAGGATGCTGGCTCCAGCACCCTTCCAAGTGCCGGCGAGGGAAGACAGAGAGGAGAGCGAGGAGGCTCAAGGTGGACTCCAGTCTGGAGGCAAGCCAGGCACTTTGTCTGGGGGGATTGGAACTTCTACTTCCGAAAATGGAAAGGAGGAGCAAACTGGCACCCCCTCTCCTCATGGAAAGAAGAGGACCGCCTCCGAAGACTTGAAGAGAAAAGCTTCTAAGCGGGGGAAGATATCCCGGTCAGGGGGTTCTAGTCCGGGAGGTGACGTTGACACGCAGTCTCTTCATAAGGATAGGCCCTTAGCCGAATCGTAAGTGAACAAGGGTGTTTTAGACATATCCCTTTTTTCCTGGCTGTAGGGGTAACATATAAAGTATGTGTTTGCAGTCTGGCACGCGGCCTTCCTCAACAGTCCTCCTGTTCGGGGGATCTTCTCCCGGAGATGATGGAGAGCGAGACGCCTCCACCAATCTCACTTCCTGATAAGGCAGACGACGCCGAGGTGTCGTCTCGGAGGATCTCTCCCGATCAACGAGTAGTGCGAGGGACAGAGGAGGCTGGGCCAGAAGATGATGCTTCGGCCACCCATGGTCCGGGGTGTGCGGCCCCTAAGGGGACCAACAACAATGGTCCCGGACTATCCCAGTTCCGAGGAACGGCGCAGTCTGCTCCGGATGCGGAGGCGCCGGATACATTGATGGACGCATTGCGACATGTGTCTGTCTCAGTGGAACATCGTACCTTGATGGGTACGGTGGTTGAGAGGGTTCAATCCGCGAAAAGCGGATTGAACGAAGCCTTTACGAGCCTGCTAAGAGGCTTCGAGGTATGTAATGTAATATTTTTAATTGTGTTATAAACGCAAAGATGCGCCTGTGTATAGATAGTAGCCCCTGAGACTCTGGTTGGCATCCAAAGGGAGGTGATCAGAGGACCAAGAAATATATTCCTATGAAATGATCTGACTAGTTGAAACACGGGTCGTTACATCCATGGCGACTACCCGAACTACAGAGATTGAACATCTGAAGCAGAAAGTTGATGTGGCGGATGATGACATCATGCTTATGAACAGACGGCTCGACGAGGCACAAGGTATGTCTTTGAGGCGCTCGGTATATGCAATTATTATGATATGAGCATGATGCTGAGAAATTGTATACTGAAATATGCATGACTGCAGATAGTGCCGCCGCAGTTCAGACCCTTCGGGCTGAGCTTGCCCGGGCCAAGGAGCAGGCCAGGATGAGTAATGCGGCTGCCGAAAAGGCAGCCGCCGAATTAAAGGCCGAACAGGCTGCTTGGCGCCAGTGCGAAGAGAAAATATCTACTATGGTGCTTGAGCTAAAGGGTGCCACTAGCCGATGCCAATATCTTGAGAAAGATAACAAAGCCAAAGCAACCGATCTGGAAAAGGCCTTACAAGAGGCGAGAGAAACCCGGTCCGAGTCTAGAGCAGCTCGGGAGGAGATCCGACAAGCTGGGGAGATCGCGGCTGGTAAGCCCTTCTTATTAGAAACTAAGTTTGGCGATGCGAAGTATGCCCTGTTTAATCAAATGTGGAGTTCTCCAGACGCATTTTTGGACTTGCCGAAGAGTGTTGCTGATGCGACTCAGTTTTTCCACGCGCAAGAAGGACATGTGATGGAAAAGCTATTCTGGTCGCAATTCAACGCGTCAAAGCGTCCGCTGTTGAATGAATAGATGGCCCAGTGGGCCGAGCTCCACAAGATATCCGGATCCGCCACGAAGGACGTCATAGTCCAGCTGTGGCCGACAGAGCCAATTCCGACTAGTTATTTCGGTTTGGTGCGGCGACTTGTTGAAGCAGTGCCGTGTATCGATGGTGTTAAGCGGTCAGCATGCATAGAAGGTGCACGAATGGCCCTTGCCCATGTTAAGACGTATTGGGCGAAGATGAAGGCCACCGATATTGCGGCGTAAAGTCCACCCGAGGGCAAGTACCATCACACGCCAGAGCATTACTTTGAGGCCGTCCTAGAGGGTGCCTGCTTGATAGAGGATCAGTGCTCGAAAGATATTATGTTCGAGTGAAATGTACCAAAATTGTAACGACAATATGATGATGTATTTAAGGCTGTGTTTCTATACTTTTGCCCGATAAGTTTTGGTGCCTCCTGTGCGGCCGTTTTATAATCTGAAAGTTTACCAGTTGTCGGCTTCAGCCCCCTCGCATATAACGTTGGGGTGTTCGGAAAAGCACTTAATCACACTTGACCCGACTTCGTGGTCCGTTAAGGAGGTGTTAGTGCGGCGAACCAGGGAATAGGACTATAGGGTTTTAACACTTTCACTTAGCCATAGGAGTTTGACGGTGGGTGTACGATATAGCCCCTGGTATGTACGCGGTTATCCGAATACGGTGTGTTTACATACGTGACCAGAAGAACGGTCCTTCGTTTAATACAGAGGGAATCGCGAAGATTCCGATGAGTCATCGAGTGGTTGACCAGCTCTCGCCGCATCATGACAGTCAGTTTTTTGCTTTCTCTACTGAAGTGTTCATCCGGACGAACCAGGACACAATCGCGGTTGTTCTCCCTTTACTACCTTAGCCGATAGAGCGGAACGTAAGGTAGCAAGCACAGGAGCCGGGCAACCCAACTATTGACCAAAGACATGATTCGAAGATGATGCCTATAAGGCCAAACTCACGATGCCGAATACTCCCTATAGGTGTTCGGACTTTTCAAAGTATACCGGGCCAAATACAGCCCCTGGTAGGTGGACCCCGTTGTCAAGGCACTTGTGGCAATCTGACATGGGGAGAGCACACAGGCGGTGAGAGAATAAAACTCCAAACACAATATAGACCAAGCTGCATCTGTAATATCCCATCCTAGTACGGCGAGCCGTGTACTTACAGACGATGCCTATAACTATCTAGGACATGGTACATGCCAGAAAATTATAAAACAAAAAGAGATAAAAAAGGTTTACACAGAGTCTTAATCTAAAAGGAAACCTTTAGTGCGGGGCCCTGTTGCACGTCTGCGCCATTTTCTCTTTTGTGATATGTCCTTGAAGGGGGTAGTGTGATGGCCACCTGTAAAGAAGGAAAACCCCCCGGAAAAGAAAATCCAGTGTGGCCGCAAATAAAGTTGGTTTGTTTAATGAACCTTAAAAGATAACCGTAGAATCCGAATAGGGTCGAGCCGAACTATGGACTATTGGTGTGTGGTATGCCCTCAACGCTATCCAAGGGATTTTAAGGGTGTACTTGTGTTATACGTGGCAAGTGTGCAATCACCTTATGAGACAGTCGATGGAGGTGTAACCGCTAATTGAGCTCAGGTTTGTCTGAGCTACCGCACTGAGGCGTACTCCGAACACGTTTAGCTGTGTCCGCGGTCCTAGTGACCGATGATCTATTTGGCTTGAATATGCCGTTTTGGACATCGACTGCTAAGGCCGCAGTGTCCTTCTCCGTACAGAGAGAGCGCTCCATATTTCCACTGACCATGATGACGCCATGTGGTCCAGGCATTTTGAGCTTTAAATAGGCATAATGCGGGACTGCATTAAAGCGGGCGAAGGCCGTTCTTCCGAGTAGTGCGTGATAACCACTTTGGAATGGAGCTATGTCGAAGAGTAGCTCTTCGCTTCGAAAGTTATCAGGAGAGCCGAATACGACTTCCAATGTTAAAGAGCCCGTGCAGCGGGCTTCTACGCCCGGTATAACTCCTTTAAAGATTGTGCTGCTTGGCTCGATCCTTGACGGGTCTATCCCCATTTTGCGGACAGTGTCCTGATATATCAGATTTAGACTGCTGCCGCCGTCCATGAGGACTCGAGTGAGATGGTAACCATCGATTATTGGGTCGAGCACTAGGGCAGCCGAACCCCCATGACGGATACTAGTCGGGTGATCCCTGCGATCAAAGGTGATCGGACACGCCGCCCATGGGTTGAATTTGGGGGCGACAGGCTCAACGACATAGACGTCTCAGAGTGCGCGTTTGCACTCCCTTTTTGGGATATGAGTGACATATATTATGTTCACTGTTTTGATCTCCGGTGGAAATTTCTTTTGTCCCCCTGTGTTCGGCTGGCGAGATTCATCCTCATCTTTGCTCTGAGGTCGCTTCCCCTTGTGTTCGGTGGTGAGCTTGCCAGCCTGCTTGAGGACCCAACGGCTGCGGTTGGTGTGATTGGCAAGTTTCACGGGGGTGCCATGGATCTGGCAGTTCCTGTCTAATATTTTGTCCAGGCTGGATGGACCGTCTTTGTTTCCTGTAAATGGTTTCTTCCGCTGACCGGGCTTGGAGCCACTGAATCCAGCGTTTACTGTTGTATCATCTGGGCTTCCAGCATTGTTTTGATGTTTGTTTTTGTTATGTCGTGGCTTTCTATTTCCATCCCTGACTTCGGATGTGCCAGGTTTGCTGGTGCTGCTGCGGGCTAACTATCTGTCCTGGCCCGTGCAAAAACGGGTCATGAGTGCGGTTAGGGCTGCCATTGTCCTTGGCTTTTCTTGGCCAAGGTGTCTAGCTAGCCATTCATCCCAGACACTGTGCTTGTTAGCTGCTAAGGCTTCGGCGTCCAGACAATCAACGATTTGGTTCTTCTTGGTGAGAAACCGATTCCAAAGTTTTCGGGCTGATTCCCCGGGTTGCTGGATTATGTGACTTAGATCGTCAGCATCCGGGGGCCGGACATAAGTCCCTTGGAAGTTGGCCTGAAAAGCATCCTCAAGTTCTTCCCAACTTCCAATGGAATTTTCTGGGAGGCTTTTCAGCCAGTGCCGAGCTGGTCCTTTCAGCTTGAGGGGTAAGTATTTGATGGCGTGGAGATCATCTCCGCGGTCCATGTCGATGTGGAGAATAAAGTCTTCTATGCAGACCGCGGGGTCCATCGTTCCATCATATGCCTCGATGTTCACGGGTTTAAACCCTTCTGGAAATTCGTGATCTAGCACCTCATCGGTGAAGCATAGGGCTGTGCAGCACCCCTGTATTTGACTGTGTCGTGGCGTGGGTTCGATGGTTGTGATGTTCAGTATCGACTCAACTTCCCTGTCATCAGCTTCCAACTCAAGCCGGATATAGTTCGGCTGAGAGCCCCCGGATAAGGAGAGGGCTTTTAATGAGTTTAACACATCGCCGTCAAGGCACGATAAAGTCTTCGTCGCCGAGGCTCACCTCGTCCTCGGAGAGCGGAAGGTAGTTACTATCCTCCGTGTCTTCGTTCATAGCCTGTTCATCAGGGCTAGCCTACCATTCCTGTTCAGAAGTTGGCTCAACGAGGTCTTCATTGTCTTCGGCGTCGTCCGGAGTGTTGTTTTCTCCTCTGTTGGTACTACTGTTTTTTCCCATGGCGGGATTTAGAGCGGCACCGTTATCGTCGGTGCTTTGGCTGTATCTCAGGAGGTTTAGCCTCATCTGGATCCTTCTCATTGTCACCGTTGTTCTCCTTGGGTGTGTCCACCATGTATATGTCATACGAGGAGGTGGCTATCCAACGCCCTATAAGCGGCGATTTCTGTGCCTGCTCCTCTTCGGCATCGTCGTCCATACCGTCGATGTCTTCGGAGTCGTAATCAAGCATGTAGGTTAGGTCTTCGACAGTGGCTATGCAGTGGGTGGTGGGTGGGTAGCGAAATTCTTCGCCCTCAGCTTCCGATTCGAACCAGATATATTTCGGCTGAGATTCTCCTGATAAGGAGACGTCTCTTAATGAGTTTAGCACATCGCCAAAAGGTGAGCGCCGAAAGATGTCCACGGAGCTGACCTCAATGATCAGCGCCCGATCAGATTCGATGGGCGCGGATGCACGCAGTTCGGAACCCATGGCCGGAGACGAATTTGCGGTTCCGATAACACAGGGCCCACTCGAGGTTGGATCTGTGTGCGGCTCTATTACTGCTGATTCCGCGGCCTCCGTGACGGGGTTAAGCTTCCCATCCTCGGACGACGCAAACTGCTCCGGATCTAGGTCTAGAGCGGGTACAGGCGTTGTCCCTTGAGTGCGGCCTAATGACAGATCTAGGTCATGTTCATCGAGGCGGCGGGGAGCGGCTGGCAAGGGCTCGAATCCGTCGAAGATCAAATCTCCGCGGATATTGGCAATATAATTCAAACATCCAAACCTGACCTATTGGCCAGGGGCATAGCTGTCGATCTACTCCAGGTGGCGAAGCGAGTTGGCCCGTAGTGCGAAGCCGCAGAATACGAAGATCTGTCCGGGGAGGAAAACCTCCTCCTGGAGTACATTGTTGTGGATGATTGAAGGAGCCATCAAACCTTTTGGTGACGACACAACGGAACTCTCAATGAAAGCACCAATGTCGGTGTCAAAATCGGCGGATCTCGGGTAGGGGGTCCTGAACTGTGCGTCTAAGGTCGATGGTAACAGGAGACATGGGATACGATGTTTACCAGGTTCGGGCCCTCTCTATGTAGGTAATACCATACTTCCTGCTTGATTGATCTTGATGAATATGCTTATTACAAGAGTTGATCTACCACGAGATCGATATGGCTAAACCCTAGAAGTCTAGCATGTATGATTATTATTCTCCCCTATGGACTAAACCCTCCGGTTTATATAGACACCGAAGGGGGCTATGGTTGTACAAAGTCGGTTACAGAGAAAGGAATCTACATATCTGAATCGCCAAGCTTGCCTTCCCCGCCAAGGAGAGTCCCATCAGGACACGGGAAGAGGTCTTCTATCTTGTATCTTCATAGCCCAACAGTCTGGCCTATGTTAAAGGCCGGCTGTCCGAGGACCCCTTAATCCAGGACTCCCTTACCTGGTCTTTAAAGATGTGATCATATTGGATTGGTATGTTCCTATTCACTATAGTGACACAACAAAAATTCTTAGCGCCAAACTTAAAATCATGTGTAGTGCACTTCTCGGACGAAGAAATTCGCTATCACGGCTATCTCTTCTATTGGACAATCGTAATAAGGTACTATTATTCACGGATACTTGGAGGAGAAGAAACGTCTTTATACTCATAAGAAGAACTTCATAAATTCTAAGGAACATATTTTTATGCTTCTTGCCCATTACCAACAATATTGGTGTAAGCAATGCACCATTTGTTGTATTCAATTCCGAGATGACAACACATAGCTCTCTTCCACTGTATTGTCACAGAGTGTCGGCCTACAAATTCAACTGCTTCAATATGACTTCTTGAACGTGCCACTGATTTAACCTTGACATCTTCGTTAAAGTTGTTGATAGTTTGGGTGTGCCATCGCCTCCATTCACTATACAAGAAACCAATGAGGCTTTGTGTAAATTTCGAACAGAAAAACACACGGTCTTGGCTGCTCTGATGGGTTTTTTAAATCTTCCTAGAGTATCATTTCTGTCAATTTTTTAAATATTTGTTTTAGTTTCCGGCAAGGTACAATTAACTTGGATTTTCTGAATAAATATCTGGTCACTCTCATCCCTAAGAAATTAAATCCTTGTTCGGTTAATGACTATTGACCAATCTTGCTTTTGAAATTTTGACTTACGTTATTAAGCAAGCTTTTTGTGGGTCATCTACAAAATTAAATTTTAAAATTGTCCATGACAATTAACACGGGTTCATGGGATGCAAAATCCAAGGCTGTTCAGAATGGTCATTCGAATGTATTTTTCAATGTGAAAATTCAGGAAGTGAAAACATCATCTTGAAGTTATATTTTCAAAAATCACTTGATGTGATCTACCACGATACAATTTTGCTAATTTTGGGACACATGGGTTTTGATTTGAGGCAGAGAAAGTGGATTGAGTGCGTCGTCCAATATGATCATTCCTTAGTCCTTAATGGCATGCATGGACAAATATTCCATTGCAAACGAGGGTGGGTCTAGGGGCTCCATTGTCGCCGATGTTGAAGGTCATCTTAATTTTTCCCGTGCATTGGTCAGCAGGCTAGCTCACTATTCAATACAACAAGGACACAATCCTTATCTCCTTACTTGCCATCAACAACTCATGAATATTAAAAAAAGACTGCTTGCAGTAAGTCGGCTTAAAGGTAAAAATTGCAAAAGTCAACTCTTGTGCTAGAATGTTCATCATTAGAAAGCACTGGATCAGTCAAATGTTCCGCAACACTACATGAAATGGGAATCATGTAACTCTCTAGTTGGATGGGAAAGTGTTTGTTCTCGGAAGAAAAGTGGGCACTAGGAGTCATCACTATTAAGATTCAAAACCAAGCTCTTTTACTAAAAATTAAAGAACATTACAACCATGCAAATTTCCAGTGGGTTAAACTAATGTGGCACTAGTATAGAATTGGGCTTTGAAGGCGGTTTTGGTACATGGGACGACAACGGTACCCATGTCCACCCCAAATAATGTGTCAGTAATACTGGTACTATCGGAGAAAAACCACGTGGAATGCATGATACCCTTTGGCGGTTCCCACTTTTAACCGCCTCCATATTCTTTTTGGGTCAATTTTCCTATTTCTTAAGCAGCCATACATAAGACATCAAATGCAATACATGGGCATACATAGTTCAGACAAGAATATATAATAAAAAATTTAGAGCTAATATGTACATTTACACACTTGGAAACCAACATATGAAACATATTCTAAAACAAGTTCACAACCAACATATGAAACATATTCTAAAAAAATATGAAACAAATTCGAAAAACTAAAAAGATCCAAGAGAAGGAGCACATCCTGCCAGGGCCAACATCTAACATTATATCATGCACTCTGAGATCGTTCATGACATCAAGGAGAGGACATATTTTGGGTTGGGCACCCCTGAGCCTCCTCTTCTCTTCAAAAACAATGTGTTGTGCAACCAAAAAATAAAGCACATGCAAGAGAAATATCTCGCTTATATCTAGTTTAGTTTCATTGGACATCGTTATGTAGGCTGTTCAGCCATGTTTACTGAGCAACTTGCCCAAGCTAGCCAACTTTTTACACTAGATGACACCCTACATGTTGCTACAAAAATTGGCTGCGATATATTATTTTAATGAGATTTGGATGCCTAATATTTGAATGAGAATGAAGACCAAACATACGTATGATATATTGTATTTCATTATTATTATTGCAAAATAATTATAGAATATTCGTGATATGTTTCCAAATTTGAGAGTAATAAAAATAGTGAGGTTGATGAAGTGGGATATGTGTATGTCGAGAGGAATAGTAGAATTATAATTTTTCATGCATGTTGAGATAAGAAAAAGTAGTGGTGTTGCATGTTGAGTTAAATAAAAGTAGTTGTGTTGCATATTGAGAGAAATAAAAGTAGTGAGATTGATGATGTCGCGTGTGTTTGTATATGTCATATGTGAATATTGAGATAAATAGAAATAAGGGGTATCAACTACCTCAGTATATATTGGATGTGTAAACGTTAGAGCAACTCAGCTTCTTTCTTCGTGCGCCACAGGCAGGAATTGATCCAGAGAGGCCTCAAAAGCACTACCAATGACCACGCGTCCATTAAATGTCACGAATGCTCCCTTGACTTCACACACCATTGGCAAGCGTGACCCTTGATGCGCGGGCATAACCTCCTGCCTCTACAACTTCCCTGCTATGGCGCTAGGGGAGGGCTATAGAAGGCCGCCACCCTACCCTACCACCCGTATCCATTCCACTCTTATATGCTTCCCAATACCCTCTCACCCACAGCCAATGCACCTCATCCTCTTGAATGGCTAAGCAGGAGGAGCTCCCGCTCATCTTCAGTTTTTGAAATTATGAGAAGGAGAAGAACTCGGCGGACCCCTTTACTCCTATTGGGACTTGATGAACTTAACCCTTGAGGAGCTCAGTCGGCAAGAGGTGGAAACGGAGCAGTTTATTTGGGACCACACATCCTCCTTCGTCCCTACCACAGCAATTGACGGATGGTTGACCTAGAATGAGCACACCAAGGAACATTTCTGGGCTATCGAGGCCGTCATTATTGATGTCCTCGCCAACCCTGCCCCAGTCCCGCCCCTTTTAGTTAATCTAGGCACCACCTCCATGGTGATCATGGTCGTGAACGAAATTAGTTAGTCAAGTTTGTTTTCATTAATTATTTGTTCTACAAATGTAAGTTGCAATGGGATCTATAAATAACTTTCATGGATTGACTTCTTCTACAAATTGTTGACAAAAATATGGGAGCTCATCGTGCTAGAGTTTGCATGGGGAGGCCTCGGTGGAGGTCGATGGTGCGAATCCGCAGTGCCATTGGATCTACGGCCGCGCCACCGCCACTGAGGGTGGTCGGGTCTGCCATGATGCTGTCGACGTGCTCGGCGAGGTGCTTGGCTAGATTTACTTCTTGACCATGTCAATGCGGGGCACCGGCAAAGAAGTGCAGAAGACCCGGCATGGTCGTCAAGGTGAACGTTGTGGCGGTGATGCTAGGGTACAGCTAGGGTTTGGACGTGGATCACGGAAGAGAAGAAATGGATGGAAAATGAAGTTGGGGCGCTTGAGAACTTATAGACAAAGAGATGCAAAGGTTGTGCCCCGAGGTACTCACTCACTGCATGTGATATCTGGAGCGAAGCCGAGGCGGTTTCATAGTGCAAACTGCCAGAGGCGCCTACATTCCGTTTGGTCACCACTACTTCCGAGAGCCGCTACTAATGCTTGTTTTCATACTAGTGTGGGAATCTTATTGTCATGCATCATTCCTCATGTGGCACCCCATGGATTTATTTTTGGCAGCAATTATTATCAAGTTAATACCAATTTTGGAGGAAATGTTGCATGCTCCGTTGATTGTGGAGTGGAGGTGGCTATGTGGCATGATCAGTGGGAAGGAAGAATCCCCTCTCGGGAATTTGCATGTCTACATTTCCACGAAGCTAGTTAAGTGATAGTTTCGATCTTCCTTTATCTTCGGATGCCCTCACTGTGGTTCAACTGGTTCAATTGCTAAATCCCAACATAAATTTTTAACTCTCAATTATTTGACTCATGGTCATATGTTTGGGGCCCGGAATATTCAGCAAAAAGATTTTATTATTACTCATCATGAGATCCCTCCTTTGCTCCAGTTCCTCCCGACTTAAACATTTCAATTTTAAATAAATTTGATGGTATTCATGTGGCCGGCTTTCCCTGGCAAATAGGCTCGATGCAAGGAACATGTTGTGTCTACGCAATTTTAATATTGGTAATAATTAGTCTTGTGTTCTATGTTCCGAGGAGGAGCAAACCATTGGGAATCTGCATTTTAGATGTCCCTTCAGCGTTGCACGATGGTCAAGTTTCAATATTCATTGGACCTCGAATGCATCTCGGATAGAGATGGTGGTTTGTTCTTGGAAATTATTAAGGTTGTAGCATGGAACATTTGAAAGGAGTAACTTATATTTAAGTGGATGACCCTCATGGCGTGTATAGGACCACTACACAAATGATATCACTTTGTTTGCTCATTCTTAAGTCTTGTATTAGTCTCTAGTGCTTACATTTCGGTTCGCTGATTTGGATAACATTTGTTGGAAGCCCATAAAGTGGGATCCCTCTTATGAATTGTTAGTTGTACATTGTCACGGTTAATATAGCATAGTAGGAGCCTCTTCTAATCTTTAGAACCACAAAGGGAAAATATTCACCATCCGATGCAGAAGGCAACATTGTTTCCTATATGATACTCAGCCGGGAAGGGGATTCTCCACCATATTCTTCAACCAATTATGAGATGCTGATGTAAAATGAGCTCTTTAATAGGCAATGAACTGCTCGGCGGACTTAATTCGTTACCTGAGTAGGGTGCGATCGTGCACCAACTTGACGATTTTAGTGTAGATGCAATATATTGCGGGTTGAGAAAGAATGAAAATAGAGGCATGAAAGTTGTTGATGCGTCGAATACATGAAGTCAACAACCATGGCTAGAAAAGGCGGTGTGCCCTAAGTGTAGAGTGTACGGTACATGTGACAACAAATAACAACAACAAAGCCTTTAGTCCCAAACAAGTTGGTGTAGGCTAGAGGGGAAACCCATAAGATCTCGCGACCAACTCATGGCTCTGGCATATGGATAGCAAGATTCCACGCACCCCTGTCCATAGCTAGTTATTTGGTGATACTCCAATCCTTCAGGTCTCTCTTAACGGACTCCTCCCATGTCAAATTCGGTCTACCCCGCCCTCTCTTGACATTCTCCGCATGCTTTAGCCATCCTCTATGCACTGGAGCTTCTAGGGGCATGCGCTGAATATGCCCAAACCATCTCAAACGATGTTGGATAGGCTTCTCTTCAAATGGTGCTACCCCAACTCTATCTCGTATATCACCAATCCGGACTCAATCCTTCCTCGTGTGGCCACGCATCCATCTCAACATACGCATCTCTGCCACACCTAACTGTTGAACATGTCGCCTTTTAGTCGGCCAACACTCAGCATCATACAACATTGCGGGTCGAACCGCTGTCCTGTATAACTTGCCTTTTAGCTTTTGTGGCACTCTCTTTTCATAGAGAATGCCAGAAGCTTGGCGCCACTTCATCCATCCGGCTTTGATTCGATGGTTCACATCTTCATCAATACCCCCATCCTCCTGCGGCATTGATCCCAAATATCGAAAGGTGTCCTTTTGAGATACCACCTGCCCATCAAGGCTAACCTCTTCCTCCTCACACCTAGTAGTACTGAAACCGCACATCATGTACTTAGCTTTAGTTCTACTAAGCCTAAACCCTTTACATGTGAACGCTTGAATTTTTAATGCTAGGATGGGAGTAGTTACTTAGGAATGTTGGTTAAAAATGACATGCACACATACACAGAAGGATGTATAATAGAGTTTCACAAGGCAAAGAGCGTTTTTTTGGTTTTGTAAAACCCTCGGTTATATCCCATACATCATGCCTTCCTTTTCTCGAATCCCTGCAGTGTTGAACGGACTTAGCTTGCAACATGATTGGGGTGTGGTGATGCCTCAACTTGGTGCTTGCGGTGGCAACGATGGTGCATTGACAGCCGATGAAGGGAGTAGGTAGAGGGGCGAAGGTGAACGATGTATGGGAGTGGGGTATATAATGTATGTAAACATTGATCGTTGTTGGTTTAAGAGTCTACATCTCGAAGTATACAGAGTGTGAAACCATAACATGTTCTATATATCACTCTGAAATTAAAAAGGTATGCAGGGCACACGGCTGGAGCTTGGATATGGTATAACATGAACAGTTCCAAGAAAAGGTGCACCACGTATACAAAATATAACGTACCAAATAAATTGGGTAGTTAATTATGTTGCATATATGGATAAGAACAGCGTTTGAAATGAACAATACGGTTTCCTTCCATTTTTTGCAGTGTGAACTGCAGCATTAAACCACCGTCCACCGGAGCGCACCTGCTTCACCGGATCAACAAGTGTAAACCAAAACCTATGTTGTGCACCTATACAGGCAATGTCACATGGTA